>OZ023336.1:5603072-5725572 GCA_964007535.1 Brachyptera risi | reverse complement strand
TATCATCATTACCCTCATACCCTCAATACCCTCACTACACTCAATATTTCAATACCCATAATACCCCGAATACCCCCATTACCCTCAATACCATCATTACCATCAATATCCCCATTACCATCAATACCCACAATACCCGCAATACCCCCAATATCATCATTACCCTCAATACCCCAATTACCCTCAATACCCGGAATACCCCCATTACCCGCAATACCCCCATTACCATCAATACCCCCATCACCCTCAATACCCTCAATATCATCATTACCCTCAATACCTCCATTACCCTTAATACCATCATTACCATCAATACCCCATTACCATCAATACCCCCATTACCATCGATACCCTCAATACCTACAATATCATCATTACCCTCATACCCTCAATACCCCTATTCCCCTCAATATCCTCGATACCCATATTACTCGCAATATCCTCAATACCCTCAATACCCCCATTACCATCAATACCCCCATCACCCTCAATACCCTCAATATCATCATTACCCTCAATACCTCCATTACCCTTAATACCATCATTACCATCAATACCCCATTACCATCAATACCCCCATTACCATCGATACCCTCAATACCTACAATATCATCATTACCTTCATACCCTCAATACCCCCATTACCCTCAATATTCTCAATACCCATATTACCCGCAATACCCTCAATACCCTCAATACCCGTATTACCCGTAACACCCCGAATACCCCCATTACCATCATGACCATCAATACCCCCATTACCATCAATACCCCCATCACCATCGATATCCTCAATACCCCCAATATCATCATCACCCTCATACCCTCAATACCCCCATTACCCTCGATACTCATATTACCCGTAATACCCCGAATACCCCCATTACCCTCAATACCATCATTACCATCAATACCCCATTACCATCAATACCCCCATTACCATCGATACCCTCAATACCTACAATATCATCATCACCCTCACACCCTCAATACCCCCCATTCCTCTCAATACCCATATTACCCGCTATACTCCCAATACCCTCAATACCCACATTACCCCCGATAACACCATTGTCATCAATACCCCCATTACCATCGATACCCCCATTACCCGTAATACCCGCAATACCCTCATCACCCTCAATACCCGCAATATCATCATTATCCTCAAACCCTCAATATCCTCAATACCCATATTACCCGTAATACCCTCAATACCCCCATCACCAT
Source organism: Brachyptera risi (assembly GCA_964007535.1). NCBI lineage: Eukaryota > Metazoa > Arthropoda > Insecta > Plecoptera > Taeniopterygidae > Brachyptera > Brachyptera risi. The sequence continues at coordinate 5,724,342 of OZ023336.1, read as the reverse complement.
CAATACCATAATTACCATCAATACCCCCATTACCATCAATACCCCATTGCCATCGATACCCTCAATACCCCCATTACCCGTAATACCCGCAATACCCCCATTACCCGTAATATCCTGAATACCCCCATAACCATTAAACCATCAATACCCCCAACAGCCTCATCACCCCCAATAGCTTCAGTATCCCCTTACATCATTACCGTCGATACCCCCAATACCCGTCAATATCCTCAATACCCCCATTACCCTCAATACCCCATTACCCGTAATACCCTCAATAGCTCCACTATCCCCAGTACATCAATACCCCAATAGCTTCATCATCCCCAATATCCTCAACACCCCCAATACCCGCAATACTCTCTACAGCTTCATTACCCTCAATACCCCCATTACCCTCAATACCCCATTACCCTCAATACCCCATTACCCTTAATACCCTCATTAGCTGCACTATCCCTAATACATCAATATCCGCAATAGCTGCATGTATTATCCCCAATACCCTCGACATTCTTCAATACCATCAACAGCTTCATTACCCTCAATACCCCATTGGCCCCCAATACCCTTGGTACACACCTTGAGTTTTCATTCGTGTGATGACTCAGCTTTGCAGCCAGGAGATTTTCATCCACAAACTTCAAATTTAATCTCAATTCTCAACATTTTTCATTTGTCAAATATAACCACAAATATAATGATTTATATTCTCAAAACTGACTGATCCAATGTTCTGACACTTGGTAGAACTGCGTATCACAAGCCAGAGCTCATGTGATACGGAGGGAGGGAGTCATTCCAGCCTGTGCTGTTCTTGTGGGTTTAACGACGCACTATACTGCTGGCTACGATCTATTGGCGTCGGTGGATGATGAATGAGATGATGGGATAAAAGGTTATTTTACTAGGTGTATCTGGATGGTGGAAAGGAGTCGGTCGTGGCCTGTTGTTAAGGAACCACACTAGTATCGACCTGAACGCCAGAGGGAAACCACAAAAAAAAACTGCCAGGATGGTCGACCATGGCGGGAATCGAACCCGGTCTCCCGAATGACGGTTCAGTATATTAACCACTTGGCCACGCGTCTCGGTTTGTGGGGCTTTTCCGTCGCACCGATCATAACCTACTCACTCGTGTGACAACAAACTGTTCCAACTTCAGCGTTTTCTTCCGTCGCCCCGATCACAACCCACTCTCTTGTGTGACAACAATCTGTTCCAACTTCAGCGTTTTCTTCCGTCGCCCCGATCACAACCCACTCACTCGTGTGACAACAATCTGTTCCAACTTCAGCGTTTTCTTCCGTCGCCCCGATCACAACCCACTCACTCGTGTGACAACAAACTGTTCCAACTTCAGCGTTTTCTTCCGTCGCCCCTATCACAACCCACTCACTCGTGTGACAACAATCTGTTCCAACTTCAGCGTTTTCTTCCGTCGCCCCGATCACAACCCACTCACTCGTGTGACAACAATCTGTTCCAACTTCAGCGTTTTCTTCCGTCGCCCCGATCACAACCCACTCACTCTTGTGACAACAATCTGTTCCAACTACAGCGTTTTCTTCCGTCGCCCCGATCACAACCTACTCTCTCGTGTGACAACAATCTGTTCCAACTTCAGCGTTTTCTTCCGTCGCCCCGATCACAACCTACTCACTCGTGTGACAACAATCTGTTCCAACTTCAGCGTTTTCTTCCGTCGCCCCGATCACAACCTACTCACTCGTGTGACAACAATCTGTTCCAACTACAGCGTTTTCTTCCGTCGCCCCTATCACAACCCACTCACTCGTGTGACAACAATTTGTTCCAACTTCAGCGTTTTCTTCCGTCACCCCGATCACAACCTACTCACTCGTGTGACAACAAACTGTTCCAACTTCAGCGTTTTCTTCCGTCGCCCCGATCACAACCTACTCACTCGTGTGACAACAATCTGTTCCAACTTCAGCGTTTTCTTCCGTCGCCCCGATCACAACCTACTCACTCGTGTGACAACAATCTGTTCCAACTACAGCGTTTTCTTCCGTCGCCCCTATCACAACCCACTCACTCGTGTGACAACAATTTGTTCCAACTTCAGCGTTTTCTTCCGTCGCCCCTATCACAACCCACTCACTCGTGTGACAACAATTTGTTCCAACTTCAGCGTTTTCTTCCGTCGCCCCGATCACAACCCACTCTCTCGTGTGACAACAATCTGTTCCAACTACAGCGTTTTCTTCCGTCGCCCCGATCACAACCCACTCTCTCGTGTGACAACAATCTGTTCCAACTACAGCGTTTTCTTCCGTCGCCCCGATCACAACCCACTCACTCGTGTGACAACAATCTGTTCCAACTACAGCGTTTTCTTCCGTCGCCCCTATCACAACCCACTCACTCGTGTGACAACAATCTGTTCCAACTTCAGCGTTTTCTTCCGTCGCCCCGATCACAACCCACTCTCTTGTGTGACAACAATCTGTTCCAACTTCAGCGTTTTCTTCCGTCGCCCCGATCACAAGCCACTCACTCGTGTGACAACAATTTGTTCCAACTTCAGCGTTTTCTTCCGTCGCCCCTATCACAACCCACTCACTCGTGTGACAACAATCTGTTCCAACTTCAGCGTTTTCTTCCGTCGCCCCTATCACAACCCACTCACTCGTGTGACAACAATCTGTTCCAACTTCAGCGTTTTCTTCCGTCGCCCCTATCACAACCCACTCGCTCGTGTGACAACAATTTGTTCCAACTTCAGCGTTTTCTTCCGTCGCCCCTATCACAACCCACTCACTCGTGTGACAACAATTTGTTCCAACTTCAGCGTTTTCTTCCGTCGCCCCTATCACAACCCACTCACTCGTGTGACAACAATTTGTTCCAACTTCAGCGTTTTCTTCCGTCGCCCCTATCACAACCCACTCACTCGTGTGACAACAATTTGTTCCAACTTCAGCGTTTTCTTCCGTCGCCCCGATCACAACCCACTCTCTCGTGTGACAACAATCTGTTCCAACTACAGCGTTTTCTTCTGTCGCCCCGATCACAACCCACTCTCTCGTGTGACAACAATCTGTTCCAACTTCAGCGTTTTCTTCCGTCGCCCCGATCACAACCCACTCACTCGTGTGACAACAATCTGTTCCAACTTCAGCGTTTTCTTCCGTCGCCCCGATCACAACCCACTCACTCGTGTGACAACAATCTGTTCCAACTACAGCGTTTTCTTCCGTCGCCCCGATCACAACCCACTCACTCGTGTGACAACAATCTGTTCTAACTTCAGCGTTTTCTTCCGTCGCCCCGATCACAACCCACTCACTCGTGTGACAACAATCTGTTCCAACTTCAGCGTTTTCTTCCGTCGCCCCGATCACAACCCACTCACTCGTGTGACAACAATCTGTTCCAACTTCAGCGTTTTCTTCCGTCGCCCCGATCACAACCCACTCACTCGTGTGACAACAATCTGTTCCAACTACAGCGTTTTCTTCCGTCGCCCCGATCACAACCCACTCACTCGTGTGACAACAATCTGTTCCAACTTCAGCGTTTTCTTCCGTCGCCCCGATCACAACCCACTCACTCGTGTGACAACAATCTGTTCCAACTTCAGCGTTTTCTTCCGTCGCCCCGATCACAACCCACTCACTCGTGTGACAACAATCTGTTCCAACTTCAGCGTTTTCTTCCGTCGCCCCGATCACAACCTACTCTCTCGTGTGACAACAATCTGTTCCAACTACAGCGTTTTCTTCCGTCGCCCCTATCACAACCCACTCACTCGTGTGACAACAATCTGTTCCAACTTCAGCGTTTTCTTCCGTCGCCCCGATCACAACCCACTCACTCGTGTGACAACAATCTGTTCCAACTTCAGCGTTTTCTTCCGTCGCCCCGATCACAACCCACTCACTCGTGTGACAACAATCTGTTCCAACTACAGCGTTTTCTTCCGTCGCACCGATCACAACCCACTCTCTCGTGTGACAACAATCTGTTCCAACTACAGCGTTTTCAACGGACTTGTATGCTTAGAACAAACAAAAATAGTCGGTTAAAAAAAAACAGAAACGAAGTCCATTTCTGTGTCGGTATGTGAAATGAAAGTTTTCGCTACGCTCACCCATTAATGAAGGCTGTGAATACTCATCAATAACGGTATGAAAAGAGACCATTCTTTTTTTTTATCAACATCGAAACTTGATACAAAATCATTGTTCCCCAATTAAGGCTATGGATGAAAGTTAGGATCGTTTGGACGGGGCACCACAAGGGCGATCTTACCACCCCATTTTGATTAGATAAGTCTTTCAGTTTCCGAACGTCCGGAACACATTATGACTGTTTCTGTGATATGTATCCGGACACAAAACACAGGAATGTTGATATCTTCCACTTTGAGCTAAGTCTCTTGGGCAATGATCACTTCTTTCCATTGACAGCAGATGTAAAGTTCATCATTATACAAAATGGACTAAAGAAAAAATAAGTGAAATGCCTATAATGTTATAATCAGGCCTCTCACTCTTCTAATTGAATACTTTTACTGTAGACCATTCTATTACCGGAGAAGCAGATATTTTCAATATCTTGTGCATAAAGTAGTGTTTATTCCTTTAAGAATCGGTACACAATTCACACATTTTACAATAGCTCATGAATAGCATTACAATTGAGTGTGGCAGTAAAAGTCATCATTTCATAGTTATTCATCATCTTGGTAATTATAGCGAACAAACAAGTGATAGGCCTGCAACAAACAAGTGATAGGCCTGCAACAAACAAGTGATAGGCCTGCAACAAACAAGTGATAGGCCTGCAACAAACAAGTGATAGGCCTGCAACAAACAAGTGATAGGCCTGCAACAAACAAGTGATAGGCCTGCAACAAACAAGTGATAGGCCTGCAACAAACAAGTGATAGGCCTGCAACAACCAAGTGATAGGCCTGCAACAAACAAGTGATAGGCCTGCAACAAACATGTGATAGGCCTGCAACAAACATGTGATAGGCCTGCAACAAACAAGTGATAGGCCTGCAACAAACAAGTGATAGGCCTGCAACACACAAGTGATAGGCCTGCAACAAACAAGTGATAGGCCTGCAACAAACAAGTGATGGGCCTGCAACAAGCGAGTGATAGGCCTGCAACAAACAAGTGATAGGCCTGCAACAAGCGAGTGATAGGCCTGCAACAAACAAGTGTTAGGCCTGCAACAAACAAGTGATAGGCCTGCAACAAACAAGTGATAGGCCTGCAACAAACAAGTGATAGGCCTGCAACAAACAAGTGATAGGCCTGCAACAAACAAGTGATAGGCCTGCAACAAACAAGTGATAGGCCTGCAACAAACAAGTGATAGGTCTGCAACAAGCAAGTGATAGGCCTGCAACAAACAAGTGATAGGCCTGCAACAAACAAGTGATAGGCCTGCAACTTATAAGTGATAGGCCTGCAACAAACAAGTGATAGGCCTGCAACAAGCAAGTGATAGGCCTGCAACAAACAAGTGATAGGCCTGCAACAAACAAGTGATAGGCCTGCAACAAACAAGTGATAGGCCTGCAACAAACAAGTGATAGGCCTGCAACAAACAAGTGATAGGCCTGCAACAAACAAGTGATAGGCCTGCAACAAACAAGTGATAGGCCTGCAACAAACAAGTGATAGGCCTGCAACACACAAGTGATAGGCCTGCAACAAACAAGTGATAGGCCTGCAACAAACAAGTGATAGGCCTGCAACAAACAAGTGATAGGCCTGCAACAAACAAGTGATAGGCCTGCAACAAACAAGTGATAGGCCTGCAACAAACAAGTGATAGGCCTGCAACAAACAAGTGATAGGCCTGCAAAGTACACTCAAAGAATTGAGATAAATCAATGGAACTGAAATAATTATTCTGATTACTCATAAAACAATACCAGAGACACTTTGCTACATGGATGATGGATTGGATGATGGATTGGATGATGGATTGGATGATGGATTGGATGATGGATTGGATGATGGATTGGATGATGGATTGGATGATGGATTGGATGATGGATAGGATGATGGATAGGATGATGGATTGGATGATGGATTGGATGATGGATTGGATGATGGATAGGATGATGGATTGGATGATGGATTGGATGATGGATTGGATGATGGATTGGATGATGGATTGGATGATGGATTGGATGATGGATTGGATGATGGATTGGATGATGGATTGGATGATGGATTGGATGATGGATTGGATGATGGATTGGATGATGGATTGGATGATGGATTGGATGATGGATAGGATGATGGATAGGATGATGGATTGGATGATGGATTGGATGATGGATTGGATGATGGATTGGATGATGGATTGGATGATGGATTGGATGATGGATTGGATGATGGATAGGATGATGGATTGGATGATGGATTGGATGATGGATAGGATGATGGATTGGATGATGGATTGGATGATGGATTGGATGATGGATTGGATGATGGATTGGATGATGGATTGGATGATGGATTGGATGATGGATTGGATGATGGATTGGATGATGGATTGGATGATGGATTGGATGATGGATTGGATGATGGATTGGATGATGGATTGGATGATGGATTGGATGATGGATTGGATGATGGATTGGATGATGGATTGGATGATGGATAGGATGATGGATTGGATGATGGATTGGATGATGGATTGGATGATGGATTGGATGTAATTAATGTATGTAGGCCTATTATGTAGTCAGTGTTGAATTCACAGATTTTGTTGCGGGGGGCTTCTGTATTTTCCGGGAGGGCAAGGGAAAACCAAAATACAAGTTTCTCAATAAATAGACTATATCTAGTGCTTAATGTTCTATCCCGGGGGGGGGGGGGGGGGGCAGACAACGAGTAGAGCAGGTGTGCCTGAATGCATCACTGGGTGTAGTAGAAAAGATGGACTGAGATGGAATAAGTAGAAACTAAGCAACTTACATCGCATCATTTTCACAAGTGTTTTGTTTAGCTCTATATGAGCTGAAGAGTCGATAAAGTCAGAAGGTAGAACTACTTTATCGACTCTTGTTAACAACTTACACCGAATCGAAGATATTACCTATGACTATCAATAACGTGACGGGATAAGCAACATGGCATTTTCCTTTCGCACCATGCGTATATCAAAGGGATGCCGCCTCAAATGTTATGATGATTTGCTGGTATTGTTGTATGTTGATCTATACAAGTAATAGATGTAATGCAATCTGTGAATCCAGCTCTTTCCAACTGCATTAAGCAATATTGGAATAAATTTCATTTGAATTGGCCAATCTGAATTTAAAATGTGTCTGTGAAAGCATTTAGTCCCCGAGTCAAGAGCCCTACTGCTATATTTACCATTTGATAACTGGATAATTACTCATCATCTACGAGAAAGATCAGAAACAATGCAAGTATACAACTATGTACTATACATTGAAATACGAGCTTAATACGTACGATTTGATTTGTAATTGCGAATCTCACAAATGTACATGAAAGCGCTGACTCCATCATGGTGAAAACAGCCTCATGTTAAAAGGATAGGACTTACGCCATGTTGCTTATCCCGTTACCTTATTGATAGTCATAGACTATTAAAGAGACATCTGTTTTCCCCCGTATTACATTATTACATGTGAAACCGTTCCAAAGTTATCAACAGAAGCCTGGTATCGTGTGACCTTGACCGTGCTGCGAGCGACCTTGTGCCGGTCTCGGTGGCCGGGTCGATACCCTCCCCGCTAGCGGGGGGTGTTAGGGCGGGGCTGTTGAACAGCACGAGGGGGCAGGTCGCCTGATGGAACAGCTGGGTTCAACACGCACTTCATGATGACAGATCTTTCGGCGGCGGCGAATAACATGTGAGGTGATGGGATGATGAGATCTATTGGCGGCGGCGAATGACAAGTAGGGTGATGGGATGATGAGATGTATTGGCGGCAGCGAATGACAAGTGGGGTGATGAGATATATTGGCGGCGGCGAATGACAAGTGGGGTGATGGGATGATGAGATATATTGGCGGCAGCGAATGACAAGTGGGGTGATGAGATCTTTTGGCGGCGGCGAATAACATGTGAGGTGATGGGATGATGAGATGTATTGGCGGCAGCGAATATGATGGGATGATGAGATGTATTGGCGGCAGGGAATGACAAGTGGGGTGGTGAGATCTATTGGCGGCGGCGAATGACAAGTGGGGTGGTGAGATATATTGGCGGCGGCGAATGACAAGTGGGGTGATGATATATATTGGCGGCGGCGAATGACAAGTGGGGTGATGGGATGATGAGATATATTGGCGGCAGCGAATGACAAGTGGGGTGATGAGATCTTTTGGCGGCGGCGAATAACATGTGAGGTGATGGGATGATGAGATGTATTGGCGGCAGCGAATATGATGGGATGATGAGATGTATTGGCGGCAGCGAATATGATGGGATGATGAGATGTATTGGCGGCGGCGAATGACAAGTGGGATGATGGGATGGTGAATACGAGAAGAACACAACATGATGCTTGTTGAATGAGAGATATGGAGTGTTTCTCCACAGCTTCAGTTGACGTGAACAAATATCTCATGTTTACATCTTAATACAGGAATCAATAATGTGTAACATTATTCGAATACAAATTCCGTAAAAATGTCAACTTATTCAAAAATAAAACATCGAACTTTCTCCTCTGGGAAAAAATATCCAGAATTCTTATAGGATTTTTGAACATTTTTAAATGTTTTGTTTTGAAGTTTTGGTACGGATTGCGCCTCGAAACTATACAGTGTGTCGAGTGAGATGATGACATGTCTGTGAGCCAGGTTTCGTTTGACCTGTGGAGCGCGAACTAAAGGAAAACAGAACATGTTGAACATGTGAACCCCGGTCTCCTAAACGACGGTTCAGTGTGCTAGCCACTGGTCCACCCATCTCAGTCAGGATGGTCAACCACGGCGGGAATCGAACCCCGGTCTCCTCAATGACGATTCAGTGTGCTAGCCACTGGTCAGTCAGTCAGGATGGTCAACCACGGCGGGAATCGAACCCCGATTTCCTGAACAATGGTTCAGTGTGCTAGCCACTGGTCCACATATCTCAGTCAGGATGGTCGACCATGGTGGAAATCGAACCCCGGTCTCCTGAACGACGATTCAGTGTGCTAGCCACTGGTCAGTCAGTCAGGATGGTCGACCATGGCGGGAATCGAACCTAGGTCTCCTAAACGACGGCTCAGTGTGCTAGCCACTAGTCCATCCATCTCAGTCAGGATGGTCGACCATGGCGGGAATCGAACCCCGGTCTCCTGAACGACGATTCAGTGTGCTAGCCACTGGTCCACATATCTCAGTCAGGATGGTCAACCACGGCGGGAATCGAACCCCGGTCTCCTCAATGACGATTCAGTGTGCTAGCCACTGGTCAGTCAGTCAGGATGGTCAACCACGGCGGGAATCGAACCCCGATTTCCTGAACGATGGTTCAGTGTGCTAGCCACTGGTCCACATATCTCAGTCAGGATGGTCGACCACGGCGGGAATCGAACCCCGGTCTCCTCAATGACGATTTAGTGTGCTAGCCACTGGTCAGTCAGTCAGGATGGTCAACCACGGAAGGAATCGAACCCCGGTCTCCTCAATGACGATTCAGTGTGCTAGCCACTGGTCAGTCAGTCAGGATGGTCAACCACGGAAGGAATCGAACCCCGGTCTCCTCAATGACGATTCAGTGTGCTAGCCACTGGTCAGTCAGTCAGGATGGTCAACCACGGTGGGAATCGAACCCCGGTCTCCTGAATGACGATTCAGTGTGCTAGCCACTGGTCCACACATCTCAGTCAGGATGGTCGACCACGGCGGGAATCGAACCCCGGTCTCCTCAATGACGGCTCAGTGTGCTAGCCACTGGTCAGTCAGTCAGGATGGTCAACCACGGTGGGAATCGAACCCCGGTCTCCTGAATGACGATTCAGTGTGCTAGCCACTGGTCCACACATCTCAGTCAGGATGGTCGACCACGGCGGGAATCGAACCCCGGTCTCCTGAACGACGATTCAGTGTGCTAGCCACTGGTCCACATATCTCAGTCAGGATGGTCGACCACGGCGGGAATCGAACCCCGGTCTCCTGAATGACGGCCCGATCCTATGACATCGGGCGCTAAATGCGCTCATTCTCTAACTTATTACAACGTGGAACAAATCCAACTGATCAAATCTTGCACTCTCTAAAATGTTAGGTCATCATTAATAAGGTATTTAAAATGGCCATGTATTACTTGAGAGCCGGTTGTACCAACTTATGATTAAATATTAATTAGGTGATTATGACCTGAGGAACAGAAATCCTGTACGTAACCAAGGGAGTGTTGACATGCTAATTCGCTAATCGCATCAGACTGTTGGTACGACAATAATGTGTTTCAAGCGGCAAGTCAATCGGGTTGAAATGACTGGAAGTGGAAAGAACAGCGGAGAAATAGGCCTACCAAACGTCTGTGTGTTTTCTTTCAGCTGATTAGTGTGGCATGCCACCAGCAGATAGCAGAACAAAACATAAACAAGAAAACTCAAAAGTTCGATGAAACGGAGAATAATTGATGGTATTCAAAATCACAACGTGTATGTCTTGAAATATTTACTATTATCGAAAACACCGGAAATAATCCTCGGGATATTTCATCGAATGAATTTAAATTGAATGAAACTATAATGTTCTCCTGTGTGTGACTTACTTGTGTTGGTATCGCCATTATATTTTCCCAGCGGTTCGAATCGTTCGAAATCTACGCGCCACATTTCAATGGGCGTGGCCTAATATTATTTCCATTTAGTGCACCCGTTCTACCGCTAGGCACCGCTAGTAGCACTCAAGTTGTTGCATGGCGACAATGAAACTGTCACATTACGATTTGCTGAACCAAAACCGAACTAAAACGCATACCAAAGGTAAATTACTGTATTATACAGCACATAATCATTCATCCATAACAATTAGATAATCATTATGCATGTGAAAGTGGTTATGTATGAATCTAACGCTTGTTTTTGTCGTGACTTTCATCGGACTACGGTTTATTGATTAGTTTTGGTGGTGGGTTGAACCCAATCTAGGTCGCACATCGCATATTTATTTCTTTTCTAATTGTAATTGTCGAGCTGGGCTTGTAGAATTGTCAAAACACCATTCGACGAGACTGCAACGTGGACCGTAACCGGTCACGGTTAGCTAGTTGAGCAAATTCCGTCGCTCGCCAGTCTTCCTGTTTGCTTGCATGTGTGTGAGTGTGTATGTGTACACCTATAGTCCGAGTCAGGTGCGATGTCTTTCCTCTCGCGACAGCAGGTGTAAAAGTGTACGATGATTGCTGTAATTGGGCGTTCCGTTTCTTCTGATATAAATATTGACGAGTATTCCGAGCGACAAGTGTAGTCGGTAAAGTCAAGGTCACGGCCGCACGCTGTCGGCCGATAAGAGGCTAGAGTATTACTCCTAGACAGGTCAACAGATGGAATCTAGATTGTATTCATCCCTCTTGCTTACTAGACACGTCAGCGTTACATGTAGGCCTGTCATATAATTAATATATAAATGAAGATATGACAATATTGTTGGACCGAGACGCGTGGCCGAGTGGTAACACACTAAACCGTCATTCGGGAGACCCGGGTTCGACTCTCGCCATGGTCGACCATCCTGACAGGGGTTTTTCGTGGTATCCCTCTGTCGTTCAGGTTGATACTGAGATGGTTCCTTATCCTTAACAACAGGTCACGACCGACTCCTTCCCACCATCCAAAACACCTAATAAAATAACCTTTCATCTCATCATCCCATCATCTCATTCATCATCCATCGACGTCAATAGATTGTGGCCAGCAGTATAGTGCGTTGTTAAAACCCAATATAAATATATATATATATATATATATATATATATATATATATATATATATATATATATATATATATATATATATATATATTTATTTATTTATGTGTGTGTGTGTGTTGGGGGGAGGGGGGGGGGTATAATTTTCATCCTTGAGTAGGAATTTAAAGCTGAAGGAATCTTTTCAACTGAGCCATCGCGATTGTCTGGTTACAGCCCCCCCCCCCCGTCCCTTCCCCATAACACACTTGTGAAGTTTAAATAGCACTGCATGTACCTTGTAGCTGATATCAGCACAATTCGAGCTAAAAGTGTGCATGTTGTTTTTTTTTTTTTTTTTTTTTTTTATTAATCTTTTTTTTTCACATACAAAAATACACATGGCAGTCAAAAAATCCACAAAGTCTTCAAAGAAGACTTGACTGTGGGAGAAACAAAGAATATTATAATCTGTATATTTTTTTAATTTTTATGTTGAATTTATGAAGAATTTATGAAGAAGGTGATCAAGAAAATGTAAATATGATGACGAATTGAGTGGCAACTATGAAAGCATAAGTAAGAGATCTAATTTTTAGATTGAACAATATTTAAAAAAAAAAAGAAGAGAAATACCTGAGAATATACTATCACAAAAAAAATTACAAGGAACAAAACACCACTGAAAAATAAAATTGACATACTTCTTTGCATTATGAATGAATAATAATATTGTGAAAGTGAAAAATGAACATAATAATAGCACCTGAACAAGAGTCTTGAAATAACTTAACTGGTGCATCGAGAAATAGTAAATATGAATACATTATATTAGGAACAAAACACTACTGAAAAATAAAATTGGCATAATTGTGTACATTATGAATGAATAATAATATTGTTAATGTGAAAAATGAACATAATAATAACAACTAAACAAGAGAGATGACTTCTGATGCATCGAAAAATAATTAATATGATTGCATTATATTATATAGAGGGTGACATGATGATGATTACATGAACAAAATATAACAATATCATGATGTCAGTAATATGAATAATGAATGATGTGAATGCCGAAGAAAAAAAAATATATATATATATCATGTTGGAGTCTTATGTCTTATCAGTACAACAATACACAGAAATACATCAGTATTGGCAATGTAAATTGAGACTGATTGAATGTAAGTCGAGACTAATAATGATAAATGTATTAAAACAGAAACCTACACGAAATTATAACAAAAGGATTCAATATAAGGTCTACTATGGGAATATGAAATTAATAGAGCCTAAATTATTTTATTGACCAACCATGTTTTGATTTCTGATTTGACATTTTTATAAGAATCGAAATTACGTAAACTTGGAGGAATTTGATTAAATTTGGAAGGTACAGCGTATTCGAGACGACGTTTACCATATTTATTTATATAAGTAGGAATATTATAATTTCCAAGGAGCCTATATCTAGTGTTTGCTTCATGGTCATTCAATGTTTTAAAAGAAGGGTCGTAATAATATTTTAGAATGAATTTATAATCGAATAAGTAAGTGACGGGGAGAATATTACAATACTGAAATAATGTAGGAATGTCATTATCAATCGTATTTTTCACCTGATCGGGTGTTATACATTTTATCATGTTAATTTGGAGGTTGATAATTTGTTGTAGATGTGAGTTCGAAGCGTCCCCCCAGGCTAAAATACCATATGAAATTAAAGATTCAGCCAATGCTAAATAAACAGTACGCAACAATTGAAAAGGTAATATGAACTTGAGTGTGTATAATTTAAATGCACAAGACCGGAGTTTAGTACACAAAATATTTATATGAGGTTTCCATGTGAAATGGCTGTCAATTGTTAAACCCAAGTAAACGTGATTGGATACATTTTCGATTTTTGTATTACAATTTGAACAATTATCACCCTTGCTCAAGCCATGTAAACATTGATAAGAATGATAAATCGTATTGATGGTTAAATTTTTTTCTCTATTAAATGGGGAGCAAATATGTACCAGTTTGGTTTTATTTGAATTAATTACGAGGTCATGATCGTGAGTCCATGAAAGTAAGTGACTAAAATCTTCTTGTAGATATGACTCGGCTACTTTTAAATTTTGGTGAGAGGAGAGCAATACAGTGTCATCTGCGTACATGTATATTTTACATTTACCAATGAAATTAGGCATGTTATTAACATAAATTAGGTATAATATGGGTCCAAGAATTGAGCCCTGAGGTACGCCCGTTGTGATGTTCCTCCTGACGCTCAAAGTGTCTCCAATTTTAACTACAATATGTCTATTCATCAAATAGTTTTCAAACCAATTCAACAATGAACCTCCGATACCGATATTAGTTAAAGCGAGTAAAAGTTTTGCATGATTGAGAGTATCAAAGGCTTTAGAGAAATCAATGAATAAACAAATTACGTGAGAATTGATATTTAACTGAGAGTTTATGTAATCTGTGAATAAAACTAATAAATCGGATGTACTTTTATCTTTTTGAAATCCAAATTGATTTGCATGAATAATTTTGAATTTGAACAAATAATCAGTTAGCTTGACCGCTACACATCGTTCCATGATTTTTTCTATTGAAGGTAAAAGAGCAATAGGTCTGTAGTTGGAATATTCAATGTGCGAACCTTTTTTATAAATTGGACGGACAACAGAAATTTTCAATTTATTAGGAACAATGCCAGTTTTCAGCGATAAGTTAATTAATTTGGATATAACAGGACTTACACAATCGACTAATAATTTCAAATCCTTCACTCGTATCCCGTCAATTCCAGGCTGCTTATTTTCATCCATCCCATTTATAATATTTTTAATAAAATTTACGTTAACAGAAGGCATATGCATGGACGTACATCTATTAATATCATGCATTTGATTTATAGTAATTATATTACATTTATGACTAATATGATTGATTTCATCGATAAAAGAATTCACGAAGTTATTTGCAATGATATCATTAGAATATGATTTACCAAGAAATTTCATTATTACTTCATCTACCGTTTTCTTTCTACTTCTACCTACTATATCGTTAATGGTCTGCCAAGTACTTTTCAAGCTATTTCTCGATTTAATTAATTTCACTTTAAAATAAACATTCTTTGCTTTAATTATTTTTAGATTAACTGAATTTCTGCACTTTTTGAACTCATCACGATATACAGTTTTGAGAGAATTATTACAATTTTTCCATTTTTTAAATAATGCATCACGCTCTTTCAAAAGTAACTTCAAATCGGTCGTGATCCAATCTTTCTGAACTCTCTTCTTGGCTGTTTCACTTTCGTGCCGCCTATAAGTAGCAAGGTCATAACATTCTTTGAATTTAGAAATTAAAACTTCATAAATCTCATTGCAATCATTTAATAATAGCTCTGAGTCCCACCTTATGAGTTTAAGTTTGTTTGCAAGAATATATTCATTTAAACTGTTTTTATAAACACCGGTTTCCTCTTTTTGATTTTCAATAATTTTGTCAAAGTTAATGTCCGCTGCTATCATATAATGATCTGTTATTTTTGTTGTATATATAACTGATGTTATTTCATTGGCCGATCCTCTTATAAATATGTGATCTATACACGTACCAGTTGACGACTGTTGTACAGATTAGACAACTGCAGTGCGATTCCCGTTCTCCAATCCTTAACTTAACAATCTGTAACTACTGATTTAAAGATCTGTACATCACTAAAGATTGGTAATATCTAAAGTGTGATTCCATTTCCACTTTTAAAGATGACGGTCTTTAGGGTGATCGTTAATTGACATTTCCTTATAGATCTATAGGCCTAAGATCCCTATCGTTAAGTTTTTAAAGAATGCATAGAATGGCGTTCATCTAATAATTCGAAAATATTATCAATTAGTATTAAATAACATGAACATTTTACAGCTTGGCGAATGATTTTGAATTGTTGTGCGTAAATTGAAGAGTGAAAAGTATAGTCATCACTTACAGAATCATTTAGTTTTTCACCTCCTTTTTTAATGCCAAAAGTGGGATGGGGACGAAACCGTTTCTCCTTCCTTCTGTCAGTTGATTGTGACGATAGTCATTCACCCTCTTTGGATTATGTTTGGGCTAGTTTACACTTTTCAAAACTGAATGAATAAATACCCATGAATGATTCCCATTCAGAATATTTTGAAGAAAATCAAAGTCGCAACAATGAAATGAGAGAAGTTGAAATTGACAAGAGCTCCAGTGCCTTCTAGATCGAGAGGTTCTATTAATCCTGCATACGCTCTCTAGATTCGAATGATGCATACATTTTTTCTATTGGCTAATTATGTGCCATCAATGACGTCGACTGGAAAATACGTCATCATTTCAACAAGCAATGTTAACAATCTATAACGTTGAAGATTGGAGAACGGGACTCGATCTTTAGAGATCAAGTCTTTAACTCTAACGATATGAATTGTTAGAAGTTAAAGATTGTTAAGTTAAGGATCGAGAACGGGAATCGCAGTGCTGGTGCGGCTCTGAGCTCGGCATCATCTGTTGTCCTCACGACGTTATCTCTGCGCGTCCGATCAGGTTCCCAACTCTCTAAGCTCGGCATCATCTGTTGTCCTCACGACGTTATCTCTGCGCGTCCGATCAGGTTCCCAACTCTCTAAGCTCGGCATCATCTGTTGTCCTCACGACGTTATCTCTGCGCGTCCGATCAGGTTCCCAACTCTCTAAGCTCGGCATCATCTGTTGTCCTCACGACGTTATCTCTGCGCGTCCGATCAGGTTCCCAACTCTCTAAGCTCGGCATCATCTGTTGTCCTCACGACGTTATCTCTGCGCGTCCGATCAGGTTCCCAACTCTCTAAGCTCGGCATCATCTGTTGTCCTCACGACGTTATCTCTGCGCGTCCGATCAGGTTTCCAACTCTCTAAGCTCGGCATCATCTGTTGTCCTCACGACGTTATCTCTGCGCGTCCGATCAGGTTTCCAACTCTCTAAGCTCGGCATCATCTGTTGTCCTCACGACGTTATCTCTGCGCGTCCGATCAGGTTCCCAACTCTCTAAGCTCGGCATCATCTGTTGTCCTCACGACGTTATTTCTGCGCGTCCGATCATGTTCCCAACTGGCTGCATGGCTGTTTATCTCTGCGCGTCCGATCAGGTTCCCAACTGGCTGCATGGCTGTTCATCATGCGCTATCGATGCACACACACTGTTCATTGGATCAACGTAGCGAACACTTCCATTCCGCTTAGCGAAAAAAACGGGATTCGTTTGTTTTTATGGGGGGAGGGGATAATTTTTCCATGTTTTTCGCATTATAGGTAGGCCTAATCAACCGACTTGAAACTTTTTCTCCACATTGGTGTCATTTCGGTGTCATACCAGCGTAGAAATTAGGATTGATTTCGAGGATAATTGGTACGACGTGATTTTCTGGAAAAATGGGAAATCTTGGAAAATTCCCGCAAAATTCGGTTGTTCGATGTTTTCCGTTCGACGTGGAATCTCCACATAGCCCCTAGCCCCTACCGTCGATATTGTTGTAATATTCCTACCAAGTTCAAAGGAACTAGGATTGGTTGTTCTCAAGAGCCCCTAGTCCCTACCGTCGATATTGTTGTAATATTCCTACTACGTTCAAAGGAACTAGGATTGGTTGTTCTCAAGAGCCCCTAGTCCCTACCGTCGATATTGTTGTAATATTTCTACCAAGTTCAAAGGAACTAGGATTGGTTGTTCTCAAGAGCCCCTAGCCCCTACCGTCGATATTGTTGTAATATTCCTACCAAGTTCAAAGGAACTAGGATTGGTTGTTCTCAAGAGCCCCTAGTCCCTACCGTCGATATTGTTGTAATATTTCTACCAAGTTCAAAGGAACTAGGATTGGTTGTTCTCAAGAGCCCCTAGTCCCTACCGTCGATATTGTTGTAATATTCCTACCAAGTTCAAAGGAACTAGGATTGGTTGTTCTCAAGAGCCCCTAGTCCCTACCGTCGATATTGTTGTAATATTCCTACCAAGTTCAAAGGAACTAGGATTGGTTGTTCTCAAGAGCCCCTAGTCCCTACCGTCGATATTGTTGTAATATTTCTACCAAGTTCAAAGGAACTAGGATTGGTTGTTCTCAAGAGCCCCTGGTCCCTACCGTCGATATTGTTGTAATATTTCTACCAAGTTCAAAGGAACTAGGATTGGTTGTTCTCAAGAGCCCCTAGTCCCTACTGTCGATATTGTTGTAATATTTCTACCAAGTTCAAAGGAACTATAGGATTGGTTGTTCTCAAGAGCCCCTAGTCCCTACCGTCGATATTGTTGTAATATTTCTACCAAGTTCAAAGGAACTAGGATTGGTTGTTCTCAAGAGCCCCTAGTCCCTACTGTCGATATTGTTGTAATATTTCTACCAAGTTCAAAGGAACTAGGATTGGTTGTTCTCAAGAGCCCCTAGTCCCTACCGTCGATATTGTTGTAATATTTCTACCAAGTTCAAAGGAACTAGGATTGGTTGTTCTCAAGAGCCCCTAGTCCCTACCGTCGATATTGTTGTAATATTTCTACCAAGTTCAAAGGAACTAGGATTGGTTGTTCTCAAGAGCCCCTAGTCCCTACCGTCGATATTGTTGTAATATTCCTACTACGTTCAAAGGAACTAGGATTGGTTGTTCTCAAGAGCCCCTAGTCCCTACCGTCGATATTGTTGTAATATTCCTACCAAGTTCAAAGGAACTAGGATTGGTTGTTCTCAAGAGCCCCTAGCCCCTACCGTCGATATTGTTGTAATATTCCTACCAAGTTCAAAGGAACTAGGATTGGTTGTTCTCAAGAGCCCCTAGTCCCTACCGTCGATATTGTTGTAATATTTCTACCAAGTTCAAAGGAACTAGGATTGGTTGTTCTCAAGAGCCCCTAGCCCCTACAGTCGATATTGTTGTAATATTCCTACCAAGTTCAAAGGAACTAGGATTGGTTGTTCTCAAGAGCCCCTAGTCCCTACCGTCGATATTGTTGTAATATTTCTACCAAGTTCAAAGGAACTAGGATTGGTTGTTCTCAAGAGCCCCTAGCCCCTACCGTCGATATTGTTGTAATATTCCTACTAAGTTCAAAGGAACTAGGATTGGTTGTTCTCAAGAGCCCCTAGTCCCTACCGTCGATATTGTTGTAATATTCCTACCAAGTTCAAAGGAACTAGGATTGGTTGTTCTCAAGAGCCCCTAGTCCCTACCGTCGATATTGTTGTAATATTTCTACCAAGTTCAAAGGAACTAGGATTGGTTGTTCTCAAGAGCCCCTAGTCCCTACCGTCGATATTGTTGTAATATTTCTACCAAGTTTAAAGGAACTAGGATTGGTTGTTCTCAAGAGCCCCTAGTCCCTACCGTCGATATTGTTGTAAAATTCCTACTACGTTCAAAGGAACTAGGATTGGTTGTTCTCAAGAGCCCCTAGTCCCTACCGTCGATATTGTTGTAATATTTCTACCAAGTTCAAAGGAACTAGGATTGGTTGTTCTCAAGAGCCCCTAGTCCCTACCGTCGATATTGTTGTAATATTCCTACCAAGTTCAAAGGAACTAGGATTGGTTGTTCTCAAGAGCCCCTAGTCCCTACCGTCGATATTGTTGTAATATTCCTACCAAGTTCAAAGGAACTAGGATTGGTTGTTCTCAAGAGCCCCTAGCCCCTACCGTCGATATTGTTGTAATATTTCTACCAAGTTTAAAGGAACTAGGATTGGTTGTTCTCAAGAGCCCCTAGTCCCTACCGTCGATATTGTTGTAATATTTCTACCAAGTTCAAAGGAACTGGGATTGGTTGTTCTCAAGAGCCCCTAGTCCCTACCGTCGATATTGTTGTAATATTTCTACCAAGTTCAAAGGAACTAGGATTGGTTGTTCTCAAGAGCCCCTAGCCCCTACCGTCGATATTGTTGTAATATTCCTACCAAGTTTAAAGGAACTAGGATTGGTTGTTCTCAAGAGCCCCTAGCCCCTACCGTCGATATTGTTGTAATATTCCTACCAAGTTTAAAGGAACTAGGATTGGTTGTTCTCAAGAGCCCCTAGTCCCTACCGTCGATATTGTTGTAATATTCCTACCAAGTTTAAAGGAACTAGGATTGGTTGTTCTCAAGAGCCCCTAGTCCCTACCGTCGATATTGTTGTAATATTTCTACCAAGTTTAAAGGAACTAGGATTGGTTGTTCTCAAGAGCCCCTAGTCCCTACCGTCGATATTGTTGTAATATTCCTACCAAGTTCAAAGGAACTAGGATTGGTTGTTCTCAAGAGCCCCTAGTCCCTACCGTCGATATTGTTGTAATATTTCTACCAAGTTCAAAGGAACTAGGATTGGTTGTTCTCAAGAGCCCCTAGTCCCTACCGTCGATATTGTTGTAATATTTCTACCAAGTTTAAAGGAACTAGGATTGGTTGTTCTCAAGAGCCCCTAGTCCCTACCGTCGATATTGTTGTAAAATTCCTACTACGTTCAAAGGAACTAGGATTGGTTGTTCTCAAGAGCCCCTAGTCCCTACCGTCGATATTGTTGTAATATTTCTACCAAGTTCAAAGGAACTAGGATTGGTTGTTCTCAAGAGCCCCTAGTCCCTACCGTCGATATTGTTGTAATATTCCTACCAAGTTCAAAGGAACTAGGATTGGTTGTTCTCAAGAGCCCCTAGTCCCTACCGTCGATATTGTTGTAATATTCCTACCAAGTTCAAAGGAACTAGGATTGGTTGTTCTCAAGAGCCCCTAGCCCCTACCGTCGATATTGTTGTAATATTTCTACCAAGTTTAAAGGAACTAGGATTGGTTGTTCTCAAGAGCCCCTAGTCCCTACCGTCGATATTGTTGTAATATTTCTACCAAGTTCAAAGGAACTGGGATTGGTTGTTCTCAAGAGCCCCTAGTCCCTACCGTCGATATTGTTGTAATATTTCTACCAAGTTCAAAGGAACTAGGATTGGTTGTTCTCAAGAGCCCCTAGCCCCTACCGTCGATATTGTTGTAATATTCCTACCAAGTTTAAAGGAACTAGGATTGGTTGTTCTCAAGAGCCCCTAGCCCCTACCGTCGATATTGTTGTAATATTCCTACCAAGTTTAAAGGAACTAGGATTGGTTGTTCTCAAGAGCCCCTAGTCCCTACCGTCGATATTGTTGTAATATTCCTACCAAGTTTAAAGGAACTAGGATTGGTTGTTCTCAAGAGCCCCTAGTCCCTACCGTCGATATTGTTGTAATATTTCTACCAAGTTTAAAGGAACTAGGATTGGTTGTTCTCAAGAGCCCCTAGCCCCTACCGTCGATATTGTTGTAATATTTCTACCAAGTTCAAAGGAACTAGGATTGGTTGATCTCAAGAGCCCCCAGCCCCTACCGTCGATATTGTTGTAATATTCCTACCAAGTTCAAAGGAACTAGGATTGGTTGTTCTCAAGAGCCCCTAGCCCCTACCATCGATATTGTTGTAATATTCCTACCAAGTTCAAAGGAACTAGGATTGGTTGTTCTCAAGAGCCCCTAGTCCCTACCGTCGATATTGTTGTAATATTCCTACCAAGTTCAAAGGAACTAGGATTGGTTGTTCTCAAGAGCCCCTAGCCCCTACCGTCGATATTGTTGTAATATTCCTACCAAGTTCAAAGGAACTAGGATTGGTTGTTCTCAAGAGCCCCTAGTCCCTACCGTCGATATTGTTGTAATATTCCTACCAAGTTCAAAGGAACTAGGATTGGTTGTTCTCAAGAGCCCCTAGTCCCTACCGTCGATATTGTTGTAATATTTCTACCAAGTTCAAAGGAACTAGGATTGGTTGTTCTCAAGAGCCCCTAGCCCCTACCGTCGATATTGTTGTAATATTTCTACCAAGTTCAAAGGAACTAGGATTGGTTGTTCTCAAGAGCCCCTAGCCCCTACCGTCGATATTGTTGTAATATTTCTACCAAGTTCAAAGGAACTAGGATTGGTTGTTCTCAAGAGCCCCTAGCCCCTACCGTCGACATTGTTGTAATATTCCTACCAAGTTCAAAGGAACTAGGATTGGTTGTTCTCAAGAGCCCCTAGCCCCTACCGTCGATATTGTTGTAATATTCCTACCAAGTTCAAAGGAACTAGGATTGGTTGTTCTCAAGAGCCCCTAGCCCCTACCGTCGATATTGTTGTAATATTCCTACCAAGTTCAAAGGAACTAGGATTGGTTGTTCTCAAGAGCCCCTAGCCCCTACCGTCGATATTGTTGTAATATTCCTACCAAGTTCAAAGGAACTAGGATTGGTTGTTCTCAAGAGCCCCTAGCCCCTACCGTCGATATTGTTGTAATATTCCTACCAAGTTTAAAGGAACTAGGATTGGTTGTTCTCAAGAGCCCCTAGTCCCTACCGTCGATATTGTTGTAATATTTCTACCAAGTTCAAAGGAACTAGGATTGGTTGTTCTCAAGAGCCCCTAGTCCCTACCGTCGATATTGTTGTAATATTTCTACCAAGTTCAAAGGAACTAGGATTGGTTGTTCTCAAGAGCCCCTAGCCCCTACCGTCGATATTGTTGTAATATTTCTACCAAGTTCAAAGGAACTAGGATTGGTTGTTCTCAAGAGCCCCTAGTCCCTACCGTCGATATTGTTGTAATATTCCTACCAAGTTCAAAGGAACTAGGATTGGTTGTTCTCAAGAGCCCCTAGTCCCTACCGTCGATATTGTTGTAATATTTCTACCAAGTTCAAAGGAACTAGGATTGGTTGTTCTCAAGAGCCCCTAGTCCCTACCGTCGATATTGTTGTAATATTCCTACCAAGTTCAAAGGAACTAGGATTGGTTGTTCTCAAGAGCCCCTAGTCCCTACCGTCGATATTGTTGTAATATTCCTACTAAGTTTAAAGGAACTAGGATTGGTTGTTCTCAAGAGCCCCTAGTCCCTACCGTCGATATTGTTGTAATATTCCTACCAAGTTCAAAGGAACTAGGATTGGTTGTTCTCAAGAGCCCCTAGTCCCTACCGTCGATATTGTTGTAATATTCCTACCAAGTTCAAAGGAACTAGGATTGGTTGTTCTCAAGAGCCCCTAGTCCCTACCGTCGATATTGTTGTAATATTCCTACCAAGTTCAAAGGAACTAGGATTGGTTGTTCTCAAGAGCCCCTAGTCCCTACCGTCGATATTGTTGTAATATTCCTACCAAGTTCAAAGGAACTAGGATTGGTTGTTCTCAAGACAATGAATTATTACATTGGACAAATACCTATTATTGAGATTATAAAGTTTGTCAATGTTCCCTTTCCATGAGCTGCAATGAATGATGTGATTGAATGAATAAGGAATGTCTTCTGACGGTAAAGTCAATGTGCGTGCATGACGAGGTATATACAAACATGTCGTTCTTAATACAACGCTGCGTCGCCCTAGTTCTGTTCATTCCTGTGATCGCCGCACTTCAGCCATAAGATCTATTGGCGTCGGTGGATGGAAGGCGTGCCATGTGAGCGAGGGGCAGCAGGCAGATCTATTGGCGTCGGTGGATGGAAGGCGTGCTATATGAGCGAGGGGCAGCGGGCAGATCTATTGGCGTCGGTGGATGGAAGGCGTGCTATATGAGCGAGGGGCAGCGGGCAGATCTATTGGCGTCGGTGGATGGAAGGCGTGCTATATGAGCGAGGGGCAGCGGGCAGATCTATTGGCGTCGGTGGATGGAAGGCGTGCTATATGAGCGAGGGGCAGCGGGCAGATCTATTGGCGTCGGTGGATGGAAGGCGTGCTATATGAGCGAGGGGCAGCAGGCAGATCTATTGGCGTCGGTGGATGGAAGGCGTGCTATATGAGCGAGGGGCAGCGGGCAGATCTATTGGCGTCGGTGGATGGAAGGCGTGCTATATGAGCGAGGGGCAGCGGGCAGATCTATTGGCGTCGGTGGATGGAAGGCGTGCTATATGAGCGAGGGGCAGCGGGCAGATCTATTGGCGTCGGTGGATGGAAGGCGTGCTATATGAGCGAGGGGCAGCAGGCAGATCTATTGGCGTCGGTGGATGGAAGGCGTGCTACATGAGCGAGGGGCAGCGGGCAGATCTATTGGCGTCGGTGGATAGAAGGCGTGCTATATGAGCGAGGGGCAGCGGGCAGATCTATTGGCGTCGGTGGATGGAAGGCGTGCTATATGAGCGAGGGGCAGCGGGCAGATCTATTGGCGTCGGTGGATGGAAGGCGTGCTATATGAGCGAGGGGCAGCAGGCAGATCTATTGGCGTCGGTGGATGGAAGGCGTGCTATATGAGCGAGGGGCAGCGGGCAGATCTATTGGCGTCGGTGGATGGAAGGCGTGCTATATGAGCGAGGGGCAGCGGGCAGATCTATTGGCGTCGTTGGATGGAAGGCGTGCTATATGTGAGCGAGGGGCATGATAACAGCCGCAGGGCGTCGGGTTACCTGACAGGCCAGCTGACAGCTGACAGCTGACAGCTGACTGGCACGTACATAGATAGATACAATATTTATTGTCATACGAAATCCACGTTACAAGGGTATATTACACAACATGTTTGTTATAGGATGTACAGACAATGAAGGATTGAGAATCAAGTAATTAACCATCAAATATAAGTCTTGTAGGCCTATACATGATATAACACAGTACAATGAAAATATTATTGAAGTTCGATGATTTGATCATTTGAATTGATTAGAAATATCAGATTGGAACAGATTTAAAAATAAGTTCGAAAAACTTCAACTTTTAAAAAACTTTCAAAATGACATTTCAATTCGGACCAAATTGAGTACCGGTATTAGAAATGTTGAGTATCTGGTCTGGTAGAGGGCAGGCCCCCCCAGTGGCGGCTCGCTGGACCTGAGCAAGCGTTGAACTGTCGTCACAAGTCTAACGGTAGGGGCGGTGTTTATACTGACATCCGTGTAAAGCCATACAAGTGCATTCCGGCATGTGACAACAGGCGCACCCATTTGGCAACCTTGTGAGCTTCTACGCTTGCGCCAAATCAAGTAGATAGACCTAAATGAAGACATAAAGACGAGTAGTGCAATTTAAGTAATTTAATTTTTATTTGAAAAAGGAAATTTTCGGTTGTGAAAAGCCTGAATATCTGTGTATTGAAAGTAAGTTCTTTGTATACCGGCATATACCATATAGAAAACTATTTCATTAGGTGTTTTTATGATAGTGGGAAGGAGTCGGTCGTGGCCTGTCGCTAAGGAACCATCCCAATATTGATCTGAGCGACAGAGAGGGCCACGAAAAACTTATGTCAGTGTTACAAATATAGGCATACTTTTTAAAAATCCTGCTTCACGACCCCACCAACAGCTGTGTTACATGGGGGTGCGACTAACAGTTGACTGAAGCGGTGCCTTAGCTGACTGAGCCACGGGGGCGCTTCCCAGGTGACTGTGACGACACACATGTGCGCTCCACAGGGCCACACTAACCACGGGCTTCCAACTGTCCTACATGTGCGCTCCACAGGGCCACACGAACCACGGGCTTCCAACTGTCCTACATGTGCGCTCCACAGGGCCACACGAACCACGGGCTTCCAACTGTCCTACATGTGCGCTCCACAGGGCCACACGAACCACGGGCTTCCAACTGTCCTACATGTGCGCTCCACAGGGCCACACGAACCACGGGCTTCCAACTGTCCTACATGTGCGCTCCACAGGGCCACACGAACCACGGGCTTCCAACTGTCCCACATGTGCGCTCCACAGGGCCACACGAACCACGGGCTTCCAACTGTCCTACATGTGCGCTCCACAGGGCCACACGAACCACGGGCTTCCAACTGTCCTACATGTGCGCTCCACAGGGCCACACGAACCACGGGCTTCCAACTGTCCTACATGTGCGCTCCACAGGGCCACACGAACCACGGGCTTGCAACTGTCCCACATGTGCGCTCCACGGGTCGAGAGGACAATATGCGTGACTGCAGCCTACTTCAGGAAATCGTGGGATATACTTGTGCATGAGATGAGCTTGGAAGAATGGAAATCTAGAAAGAAATGATATGAAACATGGAAATATTATGTCAGCTCAATACACATCTACGGACTTTGGATTACTTCAAACGTTTAAAAACCTTATCTGCAACTTGTTGATATTCATAGTGCTGCAACCTGTCGCATAAACCAGTTGATCCAAATATTCAATAAAAAGTATACTTATATTGCTTTTTCTTTGTTATTTCTCACTCGATTGTTGCAAAAATCTCTGAAAATATGTATGATGGTGTTTTCCATATTCAGTGGAAATTTTAGAGCTTTTGAAAAAATCACATATTTCAAGTATTTTCCATCCGGGTTATTTTCATGAAGATTTTCCAAAGTTTCCGAGTTTTCCGGAAAACCGTAGAGTCAATTTCTCAGAAAAACAATCTCACCGTATTCTGGTACATGAATGTGTAGAAAGAGTTTCAGGTTGATTGTTTTCTCCTGACCTGTATGACCTGTATGACCTGTATGACGCATACGAAATTACAACAACAAAAAACATAAAACGAATCTCATTTGTATCGGTATATTAAATGGAAATCTTCTTTACGCTCACCAAAAAAGTTCAAAGTTTTCTTTCACAAAAACGACCGCTCTTGGTGTGAGTAGAAAGATCGATTTGAGGATATGTCTGCACGACGTCAGTCAATTGACCACTGGTGATAGGCGTGGCTAATCGCCAGGCCACCTAGATCTCTACTTCATGTGGACATTTAGAGATACTCTGATAGGTCAATGTGAAGCAAAGCCCGTTTGATCGGATGTTCTGTTTTGTGACGTTTGTGGGCGGGTCTCTTCTGAAGTGCGAACAGCCGTCTGGCCCCAGGAAGATGAGGATAGACGAGAGCAAAGTGAACCAGACATCGTCCTCTTGTCGTCTCACTGATGTGGACTGTCCAGTCAAGAATGTCATTCTTGTTGACATCCAGCCAGCTGGTGGAATTGCACTAAACGAGGCCTAGGAGTATCGATTATGCTAGCATTACTAACTACATGGTACTAAATGAGATGAATACAGAATATAGGCTGACCAGTACATATATATCAAGGACAATTGCTAACATGATGAGTCATGAAATTAAATAGAATAACGTAAATTTGTGGCAAATCTCATATAATACAATGTATAATTTTATTTATTATTTACTTATAGATAAGATAGCTTGGGTAAAAAGTGGCATTACATAAGTGGTATGATTATTTAATCACTATAGATAGTATACTCTTGACATAATCTAGATTTTTTTTTTCTAATAACATCGAAACTTGATACAAAATCATTGTTCCCCAATTAAGGCTATGGATGAAAGATGTGATCGTTTCAAATCTAGATATAGCATTTATCACCACTCATCACATGGTCTTCCTAAAAAGACGATTTTCCTTTTTTTTTCATGAGTAAAATAACATTCTCTTCTGAATTGACCCACTGTTTTACTCGCTTTTATCTTCTGTTAAATAATGTCATCCCTTTAATGAAGATCGCATTGTCCTGATCTTTATAAGTGGTTCTTGTAACGTACACTAGCCGGACCCCTCATGTTTCAAACATGAACACGTCAATTCACCACTGCCCTGCACTTCATTTGTACACGTCGCCAGTCTGCCGTGTTGACGCAACGCAATCACGTACTATCACTCCAAGAAATAATAGACAAGTTGTTGCCTATTGTTATTTCATCAGATTTTAGGGGTATTCCTCGTATTTTTTTAAATCCATATTTTTTTATTCTGAATGATTCCACGACATTCCCGGTGATTATACAATATTTTTCCGATCCCGCGTTTTTTTTTTTTTTAATCCCGATTTTAATTTATTTTGTACCCTCTTCGGAGCAACCCCCGAGTCGTTCACGTGACTTGTCGTGCAACTCGACCTGCACTGACCGGCCGACAAGCGACCTTGAGCTCTAGTAGCCGAGGTCACCGCTAGAGGTCACTCCTGCTGCCCAACACGCGTCGATAACAGCGGCCGATCAAGTAGTCCACACCTTGACGCACTCCTGCCAACTACCACATATCTCTGAGATCTATTGGCGTCGGATGGACGATTAGTGAGATGGTGGGATGATGAGATGAATGAAAGGTTCTAGAGTTGGTCGACAGAACGCGCCTCTCAAGTACAATTGCAATTGATAATAATTGATTAGGTAAGCAATTGATGATCCTGTCTCTCGCTTTGTGTTGTCAGTCGTGGGCAAGTGAGAGGAGCTGGGAAGAAAGAGGGAAGAGGAGATGCGAGGACGTCTGAAGACGGTCGTGGGCAAGTGAGAGGAGCTGGGAAGAAAGAGGGAAGAGGAGATGGGAAGAAAGAGGGAAGAGGAGATGCGAGGACGTCTGAAGACGGTCGTGGGCAAGTGAGAGGAGCTGGGAAGAAAGAGGGAAGAGGAGATGGGAAGAAAGAGGGAAGAGGAGATGCGAGGACGTTTGAAGACGGTCGTGGGCAAGTGAGAGGAGCTGGGAAGAAAGAGGGAAGAGGAGATGGGAAGAAAGAGGGAAGAGGAGATGAGAGGACGTCTGAAGACGGTCGTGGGCAAGTGAGAGGAGCTGGGAAGAAAGAGGGAAGAGGGGAGAGGAAGAGGAGATGAGAGGACGTCTGAAGACGGTCGTGGGCAAGTGAGAGGAGCTGGGAAGAAAGAGGGAAGAGGAGATGAGAGGACGTCTGAAGACGGCCGTGAGCAAGTGAGAGGAGCTGGGAAGAAAGAGGGAAGAGGAGATGAGAGGACGTCTGAAGACGGTCGTGGGCAAGTGAGAGGAGCTGGGAAGAAAGAGGGAAGAGGAGATGAGAGGACGTCTGAAGACGGTCGTGGGCAAGTGAGAGGAGCTGGGAAGAAAGAGGAAGAGGAGATGAGAGGACGTCTGAAGACGGTCGTGAGCAAGTGAGAGGAGCTGGGAAGAAAGAGGGAAGAGGAGATGAGAGGACGTCTGAAGACGGTCGTGAGCAAGTGAAACGAGCTGGGAAAAGAGAAGAGGGGAGAAGGGAAGAGGGAGAGGGAGAGGAAGAGGAGATTGCGATTTTTTAAAAGTTTCAAATCATACAATTATAATCGATCTACTGGTGGTTAACCAGAAAGCTATTGAAATCATGTCCCAACAGCTGGGGTAGCTGGAAGATGTTGATTGTCCTGTCTATTTGGGGTGCGATCCACAAATCTGGGAGTGTACGAAAGATATCAAACATCGAAACTGTTCGAGAAGACCTCCTCTAGCGGAAATGGTAACGCGTCAGACCGGCTACCACCCACGGTAGCTCAGTCAGCTGAGGCACCGCTTCAGAAACTGTGAAGGCTCTGTTGGGCGTGGGTTCGAGTCCCGCATTATGCATGGGGTCTTTGTGAATTTCCTTTCACTTATCACTTCATAGTCTTATAATCACCCGCTCATTCGTACCCCCGTATAACCTAGCTGTTGGTGGGGTCGTCAAGCAAACAATAATCATCATCATAGATATTTTCGTCAGACTAGTTGTATGGCTTCCATAGCCGTCGCTGTGTCAGGGTTGGGTTAGGTTCAGTTGGGTTAGGTTGAGTTGGATTGGGTTTGGTTGGGCCTTAAGTTGGGTTGGGTTAGGTTAGGTTAGGTCACGTCAATAACAACAGTAGAGGCGAAAGACTGTGGTGCATGCCCATCCTTCAACGTCGACGACTGGGTGTGGAATAGCCAGCTGATAGCGTCCCACACTTGATGACGTCACGTGGCGAGACGGTCGGGTGTCCCGCTGCAAGAGACGCGTCTTGTCAGGTGGCGAGACGGTCGGGTGTCCCGCTGCAAGAGACGCGTCTTGTCAGGTGGCGAGACGGTCGGGTGTCCCGCTGCAAGAGACGCGTCTTGTCAGGTGGCGAGACGGTCGGGTGTCCCGCTGCAAGAGACGCGTCTTGTCAGGTGGCGAGACGGTCGGGTGTCCCGCTGCAAGAGACGCGTCTTGTCAGGTGGCGAGACGGTCGGGTGTCCCGCTGCAAGAGACGCGTCTTGTCACGTGGTGCGACGGTCGGGTGTCTCTGAGCGCGTGACTGCCGGCCACTCAGTGCCGCCTCTGCTACCTGCAGGTAGAGACGTGATGAGCGATTACCTCCAGCCCTCTGCCTCTATACGCGTGTGACAAGACCTCTGCGTGTGACAAGACCTGTGAGGGCCTCTCTGCGTGTGTCAAGACCTGAGGGCCTCTCTGCGTGTCACAAGACCTCTGAGGACCTCTCTCTGCGTGTAACTAGACCTCTTGAGGGCCTCTCTGCTTGTGACAATATACCTATGCGTGTGTCAAGACCTCTGAGGGCCTCTCTGCGTGTCACAAGACCTCTAAGGACCTCTCTCTGCGTGTAACTAGACCTCTTGAGGGCCTCTCTGCTTGTGACAATATACCTCTGCGTGTGTTTCCACTGGCTGGCTGACACGCTCTAGCCGTGTGTCCACAGTAACTAGCGGGCCAGGGGGCTGTCACCCTCCCCGTCTGAACAACACGTACACCTGCCTGTACCCGTGACACAGACTGGCGGCCATGTTCACGCCGAACAGCTCTCCATGTAGGCCCAGTGTATGACTGACAGCAGACCAGCACGCGTTTTATCTGTGCTGTGTTGCCAGTTCTCGGGACGAGCTTCAACACGACAAACGCAACCACGTCTTTCAAAAGCACTATAATGGCTACCTTCTCTCGTGGGCTCTAGTATAAGATCTCATCGTGATATTCGGCGTATAGATGAAACCATTATTAACTCGATACAAGCTATGATATATATATATATATATATATATATATATATATATATATATATATATATATATATATATATATATATATATATATATATATATATATATATATATATATATATATATATATATATATATATATATATATATATATATATATATATATATATATATATATATATATATGTATATATATCTATATATATATATGTATATATATATATCTATATATATATATATATATATATATATATATATATATATATATATATATATATATATATATATATATATATATATAAATATATAAATATATATATATATATATATATATATATATATATATATATATATATATATATATATATATATATATATATATATATATATATATATATACATATATATATAGATATATATACATATATATACATATATACATATATATATAGATATATATATATATACATATATATATATATATATATATATATATATATATATATATATATATATATATATATATATATATATATATATATATATATATATATATATATATATATATATATATATATATATATATATATATATATATATATATATATATATATATATATATATATATATATATATATATATATATATATATATATATATATATATATATATATATATATATATATATATATATATATATATATATATATATATATATATATATATATATATATATATTTATGTATGTATGTATGTATGTATGTATGTATGTATGTATGTATGTATGTATGTATGTATGTATGTATGTATGTATGTATGTATGTATGTATGTATGTATGTATGTATGTATGTATGTATGTATGTATGTATGTATGTATGTATGTATGTATGTATGTATGTATGTATGTATGTATGTATGTATGTATGTATGTATGTATGTATGTATGTATGTATGTATGTATGTATGTATGTATGTATGTATGTATGTATGTATGTATGTATGTATGTATGTATGTATGTATGTATGTATGTATGTATGTATGTATGTATGTATGTATGTATGTATGTATGTATGTATGTATGTATGTATGTATGTATGTATGTATATATATATATATATATATATATATATATATATATATATATATATATATATATATATATATATATATATATATATACAGTAATTTTAAATGAACCAATGGATGCATTTAAGAGTTCACGGGAGTAGATTTGGCGAAATATCAGTTTCTTGATGATAACTTTTGAACGGTAGGAGATATCAACATTCCAATACGTGAGAAACACAGATGATTATAATAGCTTCAAGGTGATATACGTTTCAACTATTCAAGTCATGTCGCATGTTGCATAATGTCAAGCATATACAGCTTGAAAAAACACTGTTTAGCTGTATACACATACAGTTATGCGACATGACTTGAATAGTCATAACGTATATTACCTTGAAGCTATTACAATTATCTGTGTTTCTCGCGTATTGGAATTTTGATATCTCCTACCGTTCAAAAGTTATCACCAAGAAACTGATATTTCGCTAAATCGACTCCCGTGGACTCTTGGTGTATTGTGCGCTGTAGGTCAGTAGCACGTCAGCTGTTCACTAAATCATGCGATTATCTCCAAGGACGTTTGTGTTGACAGAAGTCTGTAATTGTAGTGATTATGTCGGGAAGAAGGAAGTGAGCTTGCCGTGGTGGCTGTGGGTGGGAGAGAGACAGCACTACCGCGTGTAGAGGTTAGCAGGTACCTGCACTATATACTTGCGGCCACATCCACGCGATATGTGCGCATGCGCAGTCGACGCAAGGTTCATACACACTGTCTCGAGCGGTAACAACTGGTACATTTAGTTTACACCTGATTTCAGATTTCAAGGGATTTCAGGAGGATTTTATGGGATTTCAAGGGATTTCAGGAAGATTTCAAGGGAATTCAGGAAGATTGATTCCAGGAAGATTTCAAGGGATTTCAGGAAGATTTCAAGGGATTTCAGGAGGATTTCAAGGGATTTCAGGAAGAATTTATGGGATTTCAAGGGATTTCAGGGAGATTTTAAGAAATTTCAAGAAGATTCCAGGGAGATTTTAAGGGATTTCAGGAGGATTTTAAGAAATTTCAAGGAGATTTCAGGGAGATTTTTAAAGATTTCAAGAAGTTTCAAGTGATTTCAGGAAGATTTCAGGGAAATTTTAAAAGATTTCAAGGGATTTCAGGAAGATTTTAAGAAATTTCAAGGAGATTTTAAAAGCTTTCAAGAAGTTTCAAGGGATTTCAGGAAGATTTCAGGGAAATTTTAAGAGATTTCAAGAAGTTTCAAGGGATTTCAATAAGATTTAAGAAATTTCAAGAGGATTTCAGAGAGATTTTAATATAGTTTTAATATAGTTTATAGTTTAATAATAGTTTTGTATGATTGATTCAAAAGCTATCAAGAAGATCAAGATGTAGGCCTTAGTCAATCACTCCATGGAGGCCCACATCTAGACTCAGACGTGAACCAATTGAGCAAGCAACAAGTAAAACAGGAGAACGTATAATTGCATCAATTGCTCTAATTACATATCACATAAGTAGGCTCATATCGCCCATCGTACAACGCATCACTCTTTTCCGATAGTACCTAAACCGAGACGCGTGGCCGAGTGGTAACACACTGAACCGTCATTTGGGAGACCGGGGTTCGATTCCCGCCATGGTCGACCATCCTGAAGGGGTGCATCGTGGTTTCCCTCTGTCGTTCAGGATAATACTGGGATGGTTCCTTAACAACAGGCCACGACCGACTCCTTCCCACCATCCAAAACACCTAATAAAATAAACTTTCATCTCATCATCCCATCCTCCACCGACGCCAAAAGATCGTAACCATCAGTTTAGTGTGTACCGTTAAAACCCAATATAAATAATAAATAAGTTAGTACCCGACAATGCACGGCGTTTTGTATGTTTACCTATAATGTTTTTCTCTTTCAATTGACATCGAAAGCTCTAAAAGTTGGCATGAAGTCATTACTTGCGGGATAATGTGCAGGGCGATCTTTCCCTGCTTTCCAACCTTCCGTCTGCAGTGTTTGCTATTCACGCGCTGAGAAACACTGCTACAGTACGTGTAGGCTGCGTACTTATCAAGCAAGCTACATGTGTTACATGTGTAATGTTACCAGCAATCACAGACATGCAGGCGATGACGTCATTGATCTGGAACATTCCACACGCGGCCGTTTTATCACTTCGCCCTGCACAGCCTAGGCCTTGGTCAATCACTACATGGAGGCCCACATCTAGACTCAGACGTAGACCTAGATGTTGGCCTCTAGACCTACCTTTAGAACCACCGCTAGGCCTATATCTGAGCCCAGGCCTAGATGTAGGCACAGATTTAGGCCTCTAGACCTGCCTCTAGACCTACCTTTGGAACTACCTCTACGCCTACATCAGCCCAGATGTAGTCCTAAATCTAGGCCTGGATGTAGGCCTACGTCTGGGCCTAGATCCAGGCCTACATCTAGGCTTACCTCTAGACGCACTTTTAGAACTAACTACCTCTGGATGTAGGCCTACATTCAGACCTACATCCAGGCCTAAATCTGGACCTACCTTCAGAACTACCTCTAGGCGTAGATGTGAGCCTACATCCAGGCCTACATCTAGGCCTACCTCTGGACGCATCTTTAGAACTAACTACCTCTGGATGTAGGCCTACATTCAGACCTACATCCAGGCGTAAATCTAGACCTACCTTCAGAACTACCTCTAGGCCTACATCTGAGCCCAGACGTAGGCCTAGATGTACCCTAGTGCAAATTACTATTGAAACCTGTAAGACCACTTTAATAGGTTTCTACAAGATATATCCGTTTCCAATATGCATCAACAGGAGACCAACAGGTGAAACAGAGCAACTGTAGAAACCTATACACCACAGGATTCTACAGTAAGAGTTACCAATAAGTTTGAGCAGGATTGAACCGTACAAGTTACCCTCAGATAAGGGATTTGTATAGTTTTAACTAGTTTTGTACTGTAATTTAAAGGGTTTAAACATTTCACAAGTCTAAGCAATTTTCTATAATTACAGGTCCAAACAGGTTCGAACAAAAACCAACATGTTTTTTCACCCTATATGTTTGAACAGTTGAAATAATGATCACGATCCTTTAGGTTCTTACAATTATTTATAGATTAATTTTTCTTACATGTTTAAACATGTTGCTAAACTTTTTTGTTCTTATAGGTATTAACACAAATATACAGGTTTTTCAATCTTATATATTTAAACAGGTTAAAATAATTCAGGATCCTAAAGTGTTTTACACTACTGTATAGATTTATTGATGCTATATGTTTGAACATGTTGCTTAGGTTCTATATTCTTATAGGTATTAACAGAAATCTATAGGTTCCTCATATTATATGTTTTGACAGGTTGCAATAGGATCACGATCCTACAGGGTTTTACGATTATTTATAGATTTATGAGGCATAAATGTTTGATCAGGTTGCTATACTTATATATTCTTACACGATTTAACAAAAATCTATAGGTGTTTCGTATTATATGTTTCGACAGGTTGCAATAGGATCACGATCTTACAAGGTTTTACGATTATTTATGGATTTATAAAGCATACATGTTTGATCAGGTTTCTATACTTACACATTCTTAAACGATTTAACAAGAATCTACAGGTTTATCGTATTATATGTTTTGACAGGTTGCAATATGGTCACGATCCTACAGGGTCTTACAATTATTTATAGATTAATTTATCTTACATTTTTAAACATGTTGCTAAACTTTTTTATTCTTATAGGTATTAACACAAATATACAGGTTTTTCAATCTCATATATATTTAAACAGGTTAAAATAATTCACGATCCTAAAGTGTTTTACACTACTGTATAGATTTATTGATGCTATATGTTTGAACATGTTGCTTAAGTTCTATATTCTTATAGGTATTCACAGAAATCTATAGGTTCCTCATATTATATGTTTTGACAGGTTGCAATAGGATCACGATCTTACAGGGTTTTACGATCATTTATAGATTCATGAGGCATACATGTTTGATCAGGTTGCTATACTTATATATTCTTACACGATTGAACAAAAATCTATAGGTTTTTCATATTATATATTTCGACAGGTTGCAATATGGTCACGGTCTTACAGGGTCTTACGATTATTTATGGATTCATAAAGCATAAATGTCTGATGAGGTTTCTATAGTTACATATTCTTACACGATTTAACCAACATCTACAGGTTTATTGTATTATATGTTTTGACAGGTTGCAATAGGATCACGATCCTACAGGGTCTTACGATTATTTATAGATTTATGAGGCATAAATGTTTGATCAGGTTGCTATAGTAAAATATTCTTACACATTCTAACCAAAATCTACAGGTTTCGTCCTATTATATGTTTTGACAGGTTGCAATATGGTCACGGTCCTACAGGGTTTTATGATTATTCATAGATTTATAAAGCATACATGTTTGATTAGGTTTCTATACTTACATATTCTTAAACGATTTAACAAGAATCTACAGGTTTATCGTATTATATGTTTTGACAGGTTGCAATATGGTCACGATCCTACAGGGTTTTATGATTATTTATAGATTTATAAGGCATACATGTTTGATCAGGTTTCTATACTTACATATTCTTAAACGATTTAACAAGAATCTACAGGTTTATCATATTATATGTTTTGACAGGTTGCAATATGGTCACGATCCTACAGGGTTTTATGATTATTTATAGATTTATAAGGCATACATGTTTGATCAGGTTTCTATACTTGTATATTCTTAAACGATTTAACAAGAATCTACAGGTTTATTGTATTATATGTTTTGACAGTTTGCAATAGGAACACGATCCTACAGGGTTGTATGATTATTTATAGATTTATAAGGCATACATGTTTGATCAGGTTTCTATACTTACATATTCTTAAACGATTTAACAAAAATCTGTAGGTTTATCGTATTATATGTTTTGTCAATGGTCACGGTCCATTTGAATTTTTGGATTTGGAATTTGGATTTGAATTTTTGACGGCAATTTTTTTTCGTGTCTGATGAACGAAATTTCTACCTAATATGGATACACATTGAAAAAGAACAAATCTGAAGTTAAATCCAGATCGGATGGATGGTTGTTCAAATATTTTTTTTATGTTTGATAAACAGGCGCTAAAATACGCAAAAAAAAATCTTCAGTGGGTATAAGAAAACGAGCCAAAGAAAGTGGAAGTAGGCATATGCACATTTATAATCTCTTTCTGAATTAAATAAATCCCAGTTAATTCAATGTGATACTCATCCACATTTTATTTTTATCAATAATTGCAAAAACTCCAATTATTCTTAAGGAAATAAGTTGTAATTGATTGTTTGCTTCCACTATTGCAGTCAATATCTTCCTCTCTGACAGAAAAAGAACATAGATATCTTCCTCTCTGACAGCAAAAGAACATAGATGAAAACACAAAACAAAAACTTGAATTTTGTTCATGCTAGTTTCTCATATTTTCATATTTTGTTGTTTCTCAGTTTCAAATTCAAATATCATCCACTCACTACTAGCGCGCCCGTCGTTAAACACTCGAACGAACGCTCTTCAAAACATTCAAGTCTTAAATTGTCAGTTAATTGACGCTTCGTAAATTGGTGATGTTGAAGTGTTAAAAGTGGTTGGTAGGCAGGCTTACTTGTGGGTTGTATACCAAAATTGGGTTCCACAGTAATACTTTCGTTTGGTTTCATAGTTGTTATATGTAGATGCTCAGTTGCGTCAGAATGAACGAAGCAATATTGATACGCATGACTGCGCCAATTCGTTTTGAGGTTATATTGTTAACTGAACTGTCTGTGGGAGTTATAGGCCTGCCTAGGCCTAGTCCTGGGATAAGGTTTGAACCTTAAAATCACAGTGTTGATATCCATACCCTTTTTAACCCAAACCGTCATGTAAAACCCATAAAATACAAAAAAGGTTGACCTAGACCCTACACAATCATAACCCTAAACAGATCGACGCGGCTTATCTCTGCATGTGTATAGGCCTAGGCCCAGGCCTATTCACCTTTTTTCAGTGGTGTAAGGCTCGGGCCTTTTGCTGCTGTGTGTTAGGGCCTATGAACAAACTGAAGTGACGGGCTCTATTATTCGTCATGTTGTCGTCGCACTCAACCGTATGTAGGCCTATACGCTAACATGGCTAGAAGTTCAACATTCATATCGGCATTGAGTATACTCATTATGATGTCGGCTCCACTGATGCAAAATGAATTCTATGAAGTGAAGTGAGTCTATTACCGGTATAGAGGTCATCGCAACGTAGATCAACAAGGTGTACCGGTAACTGAAAATTGGTTTATAACCGTTGAAAAACTAATAGAAACAGTTCGTGAACTGCCGCTAGAGATCACCGGAGTTCCATGGCAGTTTCATCAGCATTGGATACAAACTTCCCAACATACCGATGGCTGCACAAGGTAAT
Organism: Brachyptera risi; assembly: GCA_964007535.1. Taxonomy (NCBI): domain Eukaryota; kingdom Metazoa; phylum Arthropoda; class Insecta; order Plecoptera; family Taeniopterygidae; genus Brachyptera; species Brachyptera risi. The sequence goes on along the minus strand of OZ023336.1, from coordinate 5,686,193 downwards.
TATAAGATATATGTTCTAGGGCTAGTCAAGCTACAAATTCAATGCCTAGGGTTAAATATAGTTAGGCCTATTAGGCTCTACTTCTTACAAGACAAGTACCGGTAGATCTATAGGCCTACCGTACAGTATCCGAAGCCGATTGTTTTTAGTGTTATGTTTTGTAGATTTCTAGTGGTGGTTAGGTTAGTTAGGAAATTGAGTTTAAACCCAATGGTTAAGGAGAGGTTTGTGTTGGTCAACGATACAGTATGCGCACTTTAATTTTTCGATGCAAACTTTACCCGACGGTCCATTGATTTTGTGACTGTTGATTTTGTGAAAACACTTGGTTAACACACCTACAGCATAATCACCTGTCATAGATATAGGCCTAAGCTTAACTTGTACAAAGTTGTGAGTTCATCACAAGATTTTGTGTCTATTAAATCTTACATTGAAAAATTAAATACCAGTAGGGCCTACTGGTATGACAAACTCATAAGTTGAATAAGCCCCCTAATGTGCCAATTACCAGTAATTGAATCTGAAAGTAATACTGAGGTACCAATTTTATGTTTTCCAGTTACCGGTATCAAAGACAACATTCAATCAGTAGCAATTATTGTCGCTCAGGAGGAACATCAAGTAAGAATCCAACTGTTCAGCCCATGGCTCCTAGGTCTACACCCCAGCTCTGAAGATCAAATTAGATCAAGGTAAGATTAATTTTGCCAATTATTGTCTGTACCCGCAAACAAAGTTTCGGACAAAGACCGTGGGAGGGCAGTGCTGGCACTGTCATTTCCACGGCCTTCATGTCGGTTCGTTTGACTAGGCCTTGTGAATTTGGTGTATTCTAGTCTTATTGGCACAAACGGGTTGTAGGTGTTGCACATGTGAACGTACATTTACAGTTCAGCGTTAAACAACTTCTAACAGCAACATGCAACTTACAATATGCATTGGCCAATTCTCAAGCGAGTTGCATGATGGCATCTCAGCATTGTGTCGTGACATTGAAAAATAAATTTGGTCCATCTATTCTAGTTGCAAGGACTTGAGCGTTGAAAGCGCCAGCTAGAAGTTTGTTTTTCAAGTAAACAGACACATCTTATTACAGTTAGAACATGTAATTGTATGTCTCAGGCCTATCGTAACGATAGCAAAATTTAACTCACCTAAAGACAATCATCCATTAGAACTCTCATTTTTCGTTAAATATTCTATAAAGGTTATGTTTGATGATGATAAAAGAAATAACATCAATGTCTGCATAGCTCTGTATAGCTACGGTGCCTGAATCATATCCAGGAAGTCGATGGTACGAATCACAGCGAGAGTAGGCCTACCTCTTTTTTATTTCTTCAATAATTCTTCATTTTTCAGGACCCAGAGTAGGCCTACGTTCGTCGAGACCCAGCAATTCTTCCGAGTCCAACACGAGGCCCGTACGACAAATGTTGGAAGATTCATCTTATACAAAGTACCACAGCAACCGGCCGATATTCACTTATGATGGGTAAGTGCCGGCACAACATAGCAGTATCTCTCTTGCTCTCTTTCTATTTCCCTCTTCCCCCCCCCCCCCTTCTCTTACTCTTTCACTCTGTCTTTCTCACTCTCTTACTCTGTCTCACTCTCACTCTACATTTCTCTGTCTCTCTCTCTCTCCCCCCTTCCTCTCTCTTACTCTTTTACTCTTTCTCACTCTCCTACTCTGTCTCACTCTATATTTTTTTCTCTCTGATCTCTCACCCCCCCCCCTCTCTCTCTCTTACCCCCCTCCTCAATCTTACTCTTTTACTCTTTCTCTCTCTCTTACTCTGTCTCTCTCTGTCTCACTATCTATATTTTTCTCTCTCACTCTACATTTCTCTCTCTCTATCCATCTCTGACCGGCACATGTAGCTGAGTGGTAAACGCACGAGTTCGCTCCATGTGATCTGGGAGGTGAAGGGGAATATTGGACCCGGTTCGATCCCCACCACCGCCCATCTTTACAGGTTTTTTCGTGGTTTCCCTCTGTAGTCTAGGCTAATGCCAGGATGGTTTCCACGATATAGGCCACGACCGCTTCCTTCCTACTATCCTTCCCGATACCTAAGAAACCTTCATCTCATCATCTCATCAATCATTCATTCGACGCCAATAGATCTTAGTTTAAGATTATAGTGCGTCGTTGAAACCCAATCTATCCATCTCTGTCGATCTCTCTGTGTCTCTGTCTCTCTCCCTCTCTCTCACTCTCACTCTATATTTTTCTCTCTCACTCTCTATATTTCTCTCTCTCTTTCTCGCTCTCTTAAAGCCACTTTATACGATCGATTAAGTTCAGAAAAGAAGAATACCTACGTTCCCATATTGCCACTACACGAGAACGGAAATATTGCAATTTCATGCACTAATTTCACAAAGTTGAAATACGCTCACCTTTTCTGCAATCTTTCACCTAGCCAACCAATGAGTAAAGAGCCTACTGTCACGTGCTTTTCCGTTGACTCCGTATGGGTCTACAAACCGTGGGCTACGTCGTTATCCAACATTGAACGAAAAAAAAAAGACAAATCGCCAATTTGACATTGGCTTTTTAATTTTCATGTCATGTTATATCGATTCTGTATGAGCAAGCACTTATCTGGGTGCAACAAAACTGGAAAACGGCACATCACAATTGTTGTGGTTGAGTTTGGTCAAGTGGTAAAGTTCAACGCGTTGGTAAAGTTAGGTTACATGTATATTCCTAGTTGCGGTACCTTGACACTGGAAGCGCGCAGGAAAGTAGAAACTCCAAAAGTCGATCGATCTGAATTCTAAAATCTAAAAAAGTTCTCAAATGTTGCCCACAAATGTTGCTACTGAAATTGAAATTTCGCAACAGAAATTTTGAGCGCCATTACACCATTAAAAATGATTATTCTTTGCAATTATTGAAATTTTATGTACAACGAAAATTGATTGTTTCAAGAGTGTTTTACTCAGGTCCGTTTCGCTGGCACCCCCAAATCGAAAAAGTCGAATTATTTTTTCGCCAGTCATTTGTGCTTCGTTTGTGCTTGAAACCGCATCGTTTGTGCTCAACTTGCTCGCCTACTAATTAGAATTTAATTTGGGGGTGCCAACAAAACGACAGCACCCCCAAATAAAAAGATCTGTTTTTTTGCGCCAATCGTTTGTGCTCGTTTGTGCTCGAAACCGCATCGTTTGTGCTCAACTCGTACGCCCGCTAATTAGAATTTAATTCGGGGGTGCCAGCAAAACGCCAGCACCCACAATCAAAAAGTCGACTTTTTTCTCGCCAATCGTTCGTGCACGTTTGTGCTTAAAACCGCATCGTTTATGCTAAATTTGTTCGCTCGCTAATTGAGGATCAATTTGGGGGTGCCAATAAAACGACAGCACCCCCAAATCAAAAACGGCCAAATTGCACCTCCCGAAAGACAGAATGGATTTTTTTGTCAATCGTTTCATGCTTCGTTTGTGCTTGTTTGTGCTCGAAACCGTATCGTTTGTGCTCAACTCGTTCGCCCGCTAATTGGAATTCAATTTGGGGTGCCAGCAAAACGACAGCACCCCCAAATCGAAAAATCCATATTTTTTACCCCGACAATCGTTTGTGCTTCGTTTGTACTCTAAACCGCATCGTTTGTGCTCAACTCGTTCGCCCGCTAATTAGGGATTAATTTGGGGTGCCAGTGAAACGACAGCACCACCAAAACGAATTGCACCCCCAAAATGGAAGGAACAAAATTATTTTTTTGTCAATCGTTTATGCTTCGTTCGTGCTTGTTTGTGCTTGAAATTTCATTGTTTGTGCTCAACTCGTTCGCCCGCTATTCAGAATTTGATTTGGGTGCTAATTCTAATTAATTCTGATTAGCGGGCGAACGAGTTGAGCACAAACGATGCGGTTTCGAGCACAAACGAAACAAACGATTGGCGAGAAAAAAAGTCAACTTTTTGATTTGGGGGTGCTGTCGTTTCGCTGGCACCCCCAAATTAAATTCTAATTAGCGAGCGTACGAGTTGAGCACAAATGATGCGGTTTCGAGCACAAATTAGGCACAAACAACTGGTGAAAAAATAAACGACTTTTTCGATTTGGGGATGCCAGCGAAATGGACGTTTTACTCTGTCTCTCTCTGTCTCACTCTCACTCTATATTTCTCTCTCTCTCTCTTCCTTCCATTCTATTTATCTCTATACTCTCTTTCTATTTCTCTCTCTCTTTCCCCCCTCTCTTTTACTCGGTCTCTCTCTGTCACTGTCTCTCTGAATCTCTCTCTCTGTCTCTCTACCACTCTGTCTTTCTCTTTCTTTAACTCTCCCCCTCGTTATTTATCTCTCTCTGTCTTTCTTTCTCTTTCTCTCTCACTCTCTCTCTTTTTATTTATGTATGATTTTTACAACTAACTGTACTGATTACTAAGATCTATTGGCATCGGTGGATGTTGAATTAGATGATTCAAAAGGTTATTAAATTGGATGATTCTGGGTTGTGAGAAGGAGTATGCCAGGACTTGTTTAGAAACCATCCCAGTATCAACCTGAATGACAGTGGGAAACCACGATGCATCTGTCCGGAGGGTCGACTGCGGAGGGAATTGAACCCCGGTCCTATGAATGACGGTTCAGTGTGCTAGCCATTCTTATTTCTCCATCTCTCTCTTGTACCCTTTTGCCCTCTCCATCTCTCAGTTGCTCATCCACCAGTACAATGAGTTTAATTTGTGGTTTTAAGCTGGCCTTCCATGAATGCGATTTGCTCAACAGCTTAACAATCGGAAATCGCGTCGCTCTCGTCACTGATTGGTTGTTTCATCATCATGGTGGCTTAAAAAACTGCTCAGCAAATAGCTCGTTCATGATGGGCCAGCTTCACAACATATGTCAGTAATATTGTTTTTCACGCTTTTCATTCTTATCCGTGAGAAGCAAGCTCAAATTCTGTTTTTAAACTATTCACAAAAAATACACTTACGGTCACATGATTTTGAAAATATATTCTAACCTTCACTTATTGTACCGTAACTGCTCATTTATTTATGTATTTATATATTGTCCAACTTGCAAATGCAGCTATGTGCAGTGGCAAGACTATAAACTACTTATGCTACAAAACAATTCAAATATGGTACACAACACAAAATCAACACTCAAATTGAATCCAATATAAAACAAATCAATAACTCCACACTCAATTACAAATCAAATTATTAATTAAACATTCTCTTAAATTCTATCAACTTCTCAACACATCTTCTATTTTCCCCAAATTGTTCAAATCCCTTGTAGACCTCTGTATGAATGCATTTTTTCCCACTTCTCTAAACACTCGCCACTTCCAATTTACCTCCACCTCTAGTACCTCTTTGCAGCAGCCTCTTTCCTACTCTATTGTCAAGTTCTTCCCATCCGATACAGTTATTTTTTGCTTTAAAGAAATTACATAGTCTATCCTTTTTTATTCGTTCCGCTAGAGTTTCCCATGTCAGTTATTTAACCATTTCGCTTGGCCTTTCTAGTTCTTTCTTCACCACTCCATTGCAATTTAAAAGGTCCTCCATTTCTTGACTCTCCCCAGTACCCTTCCCCTTCTTGCAGCAACCCTCTGGATGCTCCCTATGGCCTTGACTTGTCCAATGTTGCAAGGGTCCCAGACTGAACAAGCATATTCCAGTGTAGGCCTAATGAGGGATTTGTATGCCTTTTCTTTGATTTCACTCATAATAATCATAATGAAATTTAGTGATCTAATCCCCTTTTTGTCAAGTTTCTCACATGATCCCCCCACCCTAAATTTCCATGTATGTATAATCCTAAGTATTTGTACCCATCCACCTCCTCCAGTATAATTTCTCCTTTTTTCCCCTTTTTTTGTATCCTTTTTTTTCCTTGCCCCGTTTCATCTGTCCTTCATCAACCCTGTTACTAGCGAGTCTCTCTTTCGTATACAGTCACCTCTTGTCTCCAATCATCATTCTTTCTGCCACTCTTTCCAACAGTTCCCCTATCTTTTTAGTCCCCCAATGATTTAGATGAACACCGTCCTCTTTCAGGACACTGTCCTTGATCCAACAGTTTGTTTCTACGTACAACACTTTCTCTTCTTCACACATTCTTTCTGTTATTCTGTTTACTTCGTCTACTGTTTCTTTCTTTTCACTCTTTCTATGTACAATTCCACTAACAGCGACTCTTCCTTCCCCAATTTTTTTCTTTGCAGCAACTATCAATTCTTTCATTCCTTTCCTCATAATATTCTGACGATCTTATCCCCTTCCCATCTCTTCTAGGTCGTTTCCTCAAACATGCAAGATTACTTCCTTTCCTTCTACTTCCCTTTCCTGCATCGCATCCACTACTCTCTTCATCATAAATATTCCAATACCCGGTATCACGTCAACGACTGTGTTTTCTCCCGAACTTATGCTTTCTTCCCGCACCAACGAGCTCCATATTATCACTACTTTTTTAAATTTGCTTCCCATTTGCAATTTGTCTATTCTTTTCCTCTCTTCTCTCTTCTTCATAGCTAAAGCTTCTCTCTTCTTCATAGCTAAAGCTTCTCTCTTCTTTAAAACCTCATCTTCTCTCTTCTTTGTAGCTTCATCCTCTCTCTTCTTTGTAGCTGCATCCTCTCTCTTCTTCTCTCTCTTCTTTGCAGCTTCAGCATCCCTCATCTTATACCCTTCCTCCCTGTACCCTTCACAACTCCTTTTTAGGCCTGTCACCTCCCTAACTACTTTGTACTGTGCTACAGTAATATTTTCACAGGCCAAATGCCACTTTTGTGTACAATTGGCTTCGCAGCATTCAACAACCTTGTCGTCCTTACAATTACCAAGCTGACACTTTGCACCACAGTTAATAGAGTTGGGCCTAGCCTATTCCACTGTGCTTTTCTTCACTCTTCTTCCACTCTTCTTCTTGTCCTTGACAAGAAGAAGTTCAGTGGTAACCTTGTCCTCGTCCGCCCTACCCTCACTTTTGCACCACACTCCACTCTTAACTCCACTCGTACATACTATACACACCCATTTCCTTTTTCCCTCTTCTGTTTTTCTACTACATCTGTACTGGACGCCATCTTCACCGACCTAACTGATTGGCTATGTTCCTCCGACCATCCTAATGAAGATTCCATAGTAGTTTTTAATTCTTCTATATTCACACGCATCTTCTTCTCTGCATTAAACCTCTCCATCTGCGACTCCACTTTGTCTTGCTCCAATTCATTTACCTTCTTTACCAAAGTAATTACTTTTATTTCCATGTCCATCTTCCACATAAATCTATCCGCTAATGCATCATATAAATCTTTTTTATTTTTCTTGTCCTTCACCTTCATTTCTTTGACCTCTTCCATAAGTTCCATCACTAATTTCACCATTCTTACCGCACAGTTGACTTCATTCTCTTTCTGTTCTTCTTTCCACATCTACACACATAAGACATTTATCACAATCCCATTTTCTATTCTTCAACTTCTTAAATTCTTTCAGTACCATCCCAGCACATTTATAATGTCTCCAGCTTCCACACTTATCACACTCCAATCCCGACATTGTTCTTTTCTCACAAACTACACATGGATGACTCATTAGTATTTAATTGTAGTCACTTTCTTTCAGATGGTTTTGAAGGGATAATTATTTCCCACATTTTTGCTTCATCGGTAATGTCTTCTCTTAGACTGTACTTGGAGTGTTTTTGTACTATTGTCTTCAAGTTTTAGTGAAATTTTTCTCAGTACCGCCAATTATTTTTCAGGATACATTTTAATGGTACTTGATCTACCACTTCACTTGACAGCAAGTGCAAGCCTCGTTCTTTCATAATATTCATTGAAAAATTGTACTTCTATTTCAGAACTGACGCAACCGAAGCAATTGATACGAGGATTGGCCACGCCGTACGCGTCGTAAATAGTGTAATTTTTTGCTGACTCCTTTTTGTACATAGTAGGCCTACTTGTAATAAAGTGTTAAATATTATCGCATTGAAATCTACTGCCTCATTATATTCAGTAGCAGAATCTAGATAGCTTGATTGGTAACTGCTGTGCTAATCAGTTCATCAAAGTACAACATTTCATCTTAGCCCGAGAGTTGCTACTGATGAGTTCTGTAGTTAATAAAATACAAGAACAACATTATATCAGTACTTTGAAAGACTGGTAAACTTGGAGCTAGTGTCGTGGCACGATGACCATATAAATATAAATGTTATTAAATAATTCAATTATCAAATGATAAACCTGTACAATTTTTTCCATTTGAATGTTTTATCTAAGACCTAGTATAAGGCCTACAACATGTAAATATGTAGAAAAAATTATTGATTCTCTTGCCAAATCAAGCTGTAAACTTCTATTCATAGATGACAACAAAATAATTCCCTCATAACCTCTATGTAACCTAAGAAACAAAACACCTTTATCTTCCTTCTCTCTCTAACTGACAAACACATCATTTCTCCTAGCCCTTACTACCTTATAATTGCTTTCACTTCTTCTTCTCCTCCACTCAGTTGACTATAAAAGAACAGAAAAAGCCCTTCGATAGCAAGTTGGCAACTCATTAATCTCTATCTCTCTCTCTGTTGATCTCTGTCTCTTCTTGTCTCTATGGAAGCCTTATGGTTCTAGAGTTAGCTTCTTTTCGATCTCTATTGAAAGCCTTATGGTTCTAGAGATCTTTAGATCTATAATTTTTTTGCTCTCTTTGTTTTTTCTCTCTTTCTTTCTCTATTGAGCCTTATGTGTTCTAGAGAAATTGTTTCTTGTACTAAATATCTGTCCATCTGTGACGCTTGAACTAAAGTAAAAAACCAACTTCAATCTTCTATCAATTCGTCTCCCAAAGAAAACCTACCAAAAAAATCCCCTGTCAAGTGAAAACTTAAAACTTGTGTATTTTCTCTTATATTCAGGTCTACTTGATGTATCTATAGGCTCTAGAGAAAACTTCCTCGTTCTTTTATAATTTGTGTCAATTGTATTATCTAAGTGTGATTCTTATCTTGATAAAACCAACTATATCTGCTAACTGGGTAGGCCTAAGTCAAACTTTTGGAAACTTTACTTAGGCTAAATAAATCTATCTTGTACTCCTTCCTGAATCTAATAGCGACCAGCTGACGTTAGTGTCAGGCCCACCAACCTATCCCGAAAAAGCCTATCAAACTAAACTTTTTTTTATCTCACGTGAACATTAGTCTTTCTCAACTTCTTTTTAATGTTCTAATTGTCAAAATAGCTCGCGCCCCGTGACACTAGTTACTAATCAATCACAATAGTACCACCTGCTAAAATCGATTTACAAATTGACCTCTTACAGTCGAATTATGGAACATTCTGCACCTTTCCTTGGCCCCTTTCCCTGTGGCCATAATATTGTAACCATATTGAATGCACTTTGGCTTTTATTTGGTCACAAGTGCATGTATTGCGGTCACCAATTGCACACCACCAAATAATATGTGGTCACCTAGTGGTCACTGCTAAATAATCTATTTATTCTTGTTTAAATACATGCATATTGATACCTGTTGAATCATACAGAAACCTAATGAAAACGTCCTGTAGAATTAGGAAGAGACCTATTCAAAACGGTTGATAAAAGATTATTGCAACCTGTTCTTTCTTTTATAAACCTATTCAAATAAGACTATAAAAACGTGTACAGATCTGTTAAATCTTATTAAATACATACATGTTAATACCTATTGGACCATGCAGAGACCTAGTGAAAATGTCATGTATAATACTTAAGAGACCTAATAAAAATTGCTTGAAAACTGTTATTGAAACCTGTTATTTCTATTACAAACCTATTCAAATAAGACTGTTAAATCCTGTAGAAATCTGTTCAATCCAAGTTAATGTATGCATATTAATACCTATTGAAACATACAGAAACCTAATGAAAACGTCGTGTAGAATCCTTAAGAGACCTATTGAGAACGGTTGAAAAAATGCTAATGAAACCTGTTATTCCTTTTACAAACCTATTCAAATAAGATGATTAGAACCTGTGGAAATCTATTTATTCTTGTTAAATACATGCATATTAATACCTATTGAAACATACAGAAACCTAACAAAAATATCGTGTAGAATTCGTAAGAGACCTATTCGAAACGGTTGAAGAAAGGTTATTGCAACCTGTTCTTTCTTTTATCAACCTATTCAAATAAGACTATAAAAACGTGTACAGATCTGTTGAATCTTATCAAATACGTACATGTTCATACCTATTGGATCATGCAGAGACCTAGTAAAAATGTCATGTACAATACTTAAGAGACCTATTAATAATTGCTTGAAAACTGATATTGAAATCTGTTATTTCTATCACAAACCTATTCAAATAAAAGTTTAAAAACCTATAGAAATCTCTTTAATCTTATTAAATACGTATATGCTTCAAACTGTTGGAACATGAAGAAACCTAATGAAAACGTAATGTAGAATCCTTAAGAGGCCTATTGAAAATGGTGGAAAAACTGTTATTGAAACTTGTTATTCCTATTACGAAAACTATTAAAAAAGGTTGAAAATGGGTATTGAAACCTGTACAAACCTGTAAGTGAAGTCTGTTCATAAGTAAAGATTCCTATTCGTACCTATTCAATCTGTGGAAAACTGTTATGTAGAGACTTTTTGATTCCTATTAATAATATTTTGGCTGATATTACTCACCTGTTGATTCCTGAATTCGTGTGTCAAAAATCGTGTTAAATCCTATAGCTTTAACCTGCTCAAACCTTTTGAAAACTATTCATTCCTATCCTATAGAAGCCCTACAGGTTTCAATAATAATTTGTACCAGGGTAGACCTACATCTAGACCCCAGATGTAGGCCTATGTCTGGGCTCGGATGTAGACCTGTAGGTAGTTCTAAAGGTATGTCCAGATGTAGGCCTACATCTAGGTCTAGTGGTATAGATGGATGTAGGCCCAGGTTCTAAATATATGGTTATAGAATGAAGCCTCACCATAGTAACACGGTTGCACTGTTTGTCCGTCCCGGTAGCAGGCTCGAACGTGTCCACAATTATCACCCGTATGGCATTAGAAGGATCTAGGTGTATAAGCGCCACGTGCGAAACTCGAACTGAACATAAAACTGTGCGCGTTCCGTGTGTGGGTGATGCAGCGACAGTAGGAACGCTCGTCAGCCAGCGTGTGACGTGTCTAGCGTGTGACGTGTCTAGCGTGTGACGTGTCCAGCGTGTGACAAGCATAGAGCCATGGAGCGTCTGCCGGCTGAAGACTACGACCCTCGCGGCGTCATGATCTGGGAGGACGAGTTGCATGACTTTGTCGTCTGGTATATCGTGCCTGGTAGGTTCTCACCCGCCCCCTGCTAACCCCTCACCTCTGTCCGACACGAGCGCTGATGATTGTGCTCCACTGCTTGCTGACTTGCGCGAAGGAGTGGGGGCGTGGTCAAGCTAGATGGTCTAATGCGGAACCGATATTGGTACAGGTTTTACTCGGATGTCAGTGAATCACTGTGTACTGAACGGCCCCACAAACAGCTGAGTTATCTGGGTCGATGTGTTGATATGGAAGGAAATGAATACCGTGCGACTAAATGGAAGCCCAGTGCTGTGTTTCTGTCAACACGAAATCGCTTTCGTGCCACTTTGTCGGACAATTTGAAAACTCGACCAATGGGGGAAGAGTGCAGCATAGGCGACGAAAAACGAATCTTATATATTGAGTTATATATGTGTTGTTTGAAACTACAGGACCCTCACCACGACTGTCACTTGAAATAACGTCCCAGGCCTGGCTAGCTCCAAGAAACTAAGGACTAAGGGCTTTGATTGGATAATGTCCTCTAAGAGCTAAATACCATGACAATGTAAGATAATAACAGCCATGAGCCTTACTGTGGAAGCTGCAACTTGAAATAACGTCCTAGGCCTGGCTAGCTCCAAGAGACTAGGACCCTTACCGCGACTGCCACTTGAAATAACGTCCTAGGCCTGGCTAGCTCCAAGAGACTAGGACCCTTACCACGACTGCCACTTGAAATAACGTCCCAGGCCTGGCTAGCTCCAAGAGACTAGGACCCTTACCACGACTGCCATTGAAATAACGTCCCAGGCCTGGCTAGCTCCAAGAGACTAGGACCCTTACCACGACTGCCACTTGAAATAACGTCCCAGGCCTGGCTAGCTCCAAGAGACTAGGACCCTTACCACGACTGCCACTTGAAATAACGTCCCAGGCCTGGCTAGCTCCAAGAGACTAGGACCCTTACCACGACTGCCACTTGAAATAACGTCCCAGGCCTGGCTAGCTCCAAGAGACTAGGACCCTTACCACGACTGTCACTTGAAATAACGTCCCAGGCCTGGCTAGCTCCAAGAGACTAGGACCCTTACCACGACTGTCACTTGAAATAACGTCCCAGGCCTGGCTAGCTCCAAGAGGCTAGGACCCTTACCACGACTGCCACTTGAAATAACGTCCCAGGCCCAGCTAGCTCCAAGAGACTAGGACTCTGATTGGGCAATGTTCTCTAGGAGAGCTAAATACCATGGCAATACAGGATCTCTTGGATCGCAAGAATGTGGCCTATTTTCAGCCCACCTCGAGAGCAGAGCAGGGCTGGGACTGTACGACTGGACATGTTGCTGTGCTAACTCCACTGATGAATAATAACAAAATCAAAATCTTTAGTCTCTTGTACCAGTAGCTAGCTTGGATTAAGACATTATTTCTAGTGGCACATGTAGCTGAGTGGTCAACGCACTTGCTCCATGTGACCCGAGAGGTAGTGGGCATGTCGGACCCGGTTCGATCCCCGCCACCGTCCATCTTTACAGGGTTTTCTTGTGGTTTCCCTGTGTAGTCTAGGCTAATGCCGGGATGGTTCCAACAATATAGGCCACGACTGCTTCCTTCCCACTATCCTTCCCATTACACATAAGACCTTCATCTCATCATCCCACCATCTCATTAATCATTCATCCGACGCCAATAGATCTTAGTCATTACAGTGCGTCGTTAAAACCCAATATACAAAAAAAAGAAAAAAGACGTTATTTGAAGTGGCAGTTGCGTTAAGGGCCCACGACGCCAACCACTGGGGTATCTCCCATCCTTCAGCATTGACCGTTGTGAGTTTTGCTGTGACTTGTTGCCTTAACGCGGTGGTGTCGTTTTGTTGCAGACGGAGATGGAAAAGATGGCGCACCGCTCGCTGAGAAGAAGATCTCGCGCAACCTGCCTCCTCTCAACACCATCACATATACGGTGAGCCCTAAACCTTCCTCCCTGCTGGATAATATCAATTAATTAATTAATATTGGGGTGTACCAGCACATCAGCGGCATGGTTATATCATGGACTTATAACTGTTATAGTTACAAGTCCATGATTATATGCTCTGGAATATATATATTTTTTTTTTTTTTATTGAACAAAAGAACATGGAACATACATATATAAATGAAATTGAACTCTTTTACACAAATCCTGGGAAGGCTTATCTGTGGGTTAAAAATAAAAAATGTTATATAATATATGTGAAGTTCAGACTATGATGTAAGAAAGGAATACGTTTAATGCCAAAAAGTAGGGATAATAATAATAATAATAATAATAATATTTTTACATTTATTTATTGGATTTAAATAATACTAATAATTGGATGAGCGAAGCGAAGACTCAATTTCACTATACCGAAAAAAAAGTGCGCGTTTTTTTTTTTTTTCCGTGCTCCACAGGTCAGACGAAAATTCAAAATCAGTTGAAACTTGGCACACACATGAACCCCTATCTGACTTGATGCTGTATAGTTTTGAGGCGCGATCGGTTGATCCACTTCTGAGAAAACTCATTCCAAAGTTTTCAAAAATCCCATTAGAATAACCCAGAGGAAAACATTCGTGAAAAATATTTCATCTGAGAGGATTAAAATTCTCAGGGAATTTCAATCTGATTATGATACACATTATTCCGAACTTTCACTGAAATCGTATCAGCCGTTTCGATGTAAAAAAATATATAATGTTATTTGTGTTAATTATTCAAAGCTATTAAGATACCTATTAAATCAAAGCAACAAGTGTCACCACTTGATTGTAAACGATTAAAACAAAGCCTTCTTTATTATCATATAAATTATTAATGGAAAATAAGATGGCAGTGGTGTAATGGTTTGGATCTCAAGGTGTATATATATATATATATATAATAACCAATCCAAAGATAAGTTGATATGTTCCAGCTCATCCATCAACGCGGAAACACATAACGCGTTTGCCTAGTAATATATAATTGGATGAGCGAAGCGAAGACTCAATTTCGCCATAGGTACCCGAAAAAAAAGTGCTTTTTTTTTTTTTTTTTCACGCTCCACAGGTCAGACGAAAATTCAAAATCAGTTCAAACTTGGCACACACAAGTGTCATTATCTAATTTGATACTGTATAGTTTTGAGGCGCAATCGGTTGAACCACTTCTGAGAAAACTCATTCCAAAGTTTTCAAAAGTCCCACTAGAATAACCCAGAGGAAAAAATTCGTGAAAAATATTTCATCTGAGAGGATTCAAATTTTCAGGGAATTTAAATCTGATAATGATACACATTATTCCGAACTTTCACTTAAATCGGATCGGCCGTTTCGATGTAAAAAAATATATAATTTAATTTGTGTTAATTATTCAAAGCTATTAAGATACCTATTGAATCAAAGCAACAAGAGTCACCACTTGATTGTAAACGATTAAAACAAAGCCTTCTTTATTATCATATAAATTAATAATGGAAAATAAGATGGCAGTGATGTAATGGTTTGGATCTCAAGGTGTATATATATAATAACCAATCCAAAGATGAGTTGATATGTTCCAGCTCATCCATCAACGCGGAAACACATAACGCGTTTGCCTAGTAATAATAATATGTGGGCAGAGGAACAGAAAGGTTGTAGAAGGTCTTCACAAGGAAGCAAGGAACAACTAATGATTGATACCACCGTTACTGAGCATGCGAAGAGGAGACGTAGACATATTTCATTAGCATGGATAGATTATGAAAAGGCGTACGATTCCGTGCCTCATTCCTGGTTGTTGGAGGTGATGAAGATTTACAAGATAGATGGCACATTGATAGAATTGCTCAAATTTTGCATGAGTAAGTGGATGACTAATTTACATTTAACTATGGCAGATGTTAGGATATCATTGGAGAATATTGATATCAAAAGGGGAATATTTCAGGGAGACACTCTGAGTCCGTAATGGTTTTGTCTTGCCATCAACCCACTTAGCACGTTACTCAATCAAAATGGTTGTGGGTATAAGATGAATAAGAATATCTGTCTATCTCACTTATTATATATGGATGATATCAAGTTATATGCAAAGAATGAGAGTGAGATGACTTCATTGATAGAAACAACAGCAATTTTCAGCAATGATATAAGAATGAAGTTTGGTCTGAGTAAATGTGCGGTCCTACACGTGAAAAGTGGAAAAATTAAAAAAAAATCAACTTGCAACTTCATCTTGACCCTGCTGAGAGTGTCATACCCGGCTTAGAAGAGGACTCGACTTATAAATATCTTGGTATAAAGCAATCGTTTTTAAATAAAACATCTGCGGTCAAGAAGGATATGTTGACGACTTTTAATACCAGACTGAAGAAGGTGTTAAATTCAGGTCTCGCTGGAAAAAACAAAATTATGGCTATTAATGGATGGTGTATTCCTATTATATTATACACTTTTGGTGTTCTGCATTGGACCAGAACTGATATCGAAAACCTTGATCGCCAGATCAGAGTAAAACTGACTCAGTATAGATGTCACTTTCCATAGTTGGCAATGGAAAGGCTGTACCTTCCAAGAGTAGAAGGCGGAAGAGGGTTGATAAATCTTCAGCAGTTACATGGAAAACAGGTTATGTCATTAAGAAATTATTTCTATAAGAAACAACAAGAATCCCCACTTCATGATGCCATCGTCAAGTTAGACCTGAATCTTTCGCCTCTAGATTTGTATAACACCGAATGTGTAACTAAGCAAATAGAGGAGAAAGATTTTATTTCAACATGGAGGGCGAAATCGCTACATGGAAGATCTACGAAAAATTTAGATATGGCTGATAAGTTATCTTCAATGAAGTGGCTGCAAGAAGGAAGCTTGTACAGTGAAACTGAAGGTTTCATTATTGCTATACAAGTCGAAGTTATATCAACAAAAAATCATCAAAAATACATTCAGAAATTGACCATTGATAATGACTCATGCACATTATGTCATACGAAGCCAGAGACTATTCAACATATTACTTTGGGCTGTTCGAGTATTGTCAATACTGAATATCTTCACAGACACAATCTATCTTGTACATTTTACATCAGCATCTTGCCCAAGCTCACGGTCTCCTTACATCTCAGTCTAGGTATTATGACTATCAACCAGAGCCTGTTCTTGAGAACGAACGAATTAAACTTTTCTACGATATTTCTGTCATAACTGATTTAATCATTCCTCATAACCGTCCTGATTTAATAATTGTTTACAAAGACACTAGAATTGCTCATCTCATAGATATGACATACCCAAACGATCATAACATCAATCAAGCTTTTGTAACCAAGAAAACCAAGTATCAGGAACTGGCCACTGAAATCGCAACGATGTGGAAATTAAAGCAAGTCCTCATCTTCCCCGTCGTGGTGACGGTCAATGGGCTGGTACATAAGGAACAGGCGGAATGCATGAAGAAAATGAACATACCCTTTAGTACAATTCACAAAATTCAACGTTCAGTTTTATTAGAGACATCTAGAATAGTCGGAAAGTGTTGAGTGTATCACAATGATTAATTATGAATGCTACGTATGTAATTTATTTCCCCGTAGTGTGATAAATATCTCCATATACTTGTATAATGAGAATGAAATAAATGAATATAATAATAATAATAATAATATATTGTCTATTGAATCCACATAGAATTACTATATTATATATGAAACACTTTACATTATGTTATTGAACGACAATATTGAGATATTTCATTCAAAAACAATAGATATTTATGATGAATTGTATCTTGATTTAGATGAGTCAGTTGATTCATTGACAATTACCGTGGTATATTTGAAAAAACATCTGAGCCCACCTCATCATGTCAACAAATACTCATTCAAGGAAGAATAAGCTTTGCCTGAAAGAAGTTGTTTTTTTTTAAATTCAATTTCCAGTTTTGATAATGATTCGAAATTTTTCATAGCTTCTACTTCATTTGTTACTAGGAAAACGCAGGATTCGCGTTGTGAGATGAGCTCGAAAGTATATTAATGTACAATGAAAAATAATTTGTCAGCTCAGTCTACATCTACAGACATTGGATCACTTCAAACGTTTGATAACCCTACCGAAATCATCATGGCACTGCCTTCCTGTTCATTCATAACTGATTGTAATCGTTTTAATTTAATTGATGACACTTGTTGCTATATATTTAATTGGTTTCCTTTGTTTGAAGTGAAAATGCGTTTTGAGTGCATTTTCTTTGTTATTTCTCATCTGATAGAACTGCAAAAATCTCTGAAAAGGTGTATAATAGTATTCTTCATATTCGGTGAAAATTCGAGAGCTTTCTTATTTTTCTTGTTTTTCAAGTATTTTTCCCACGAGTTATTCTCTTGAGGATTTTTCAAACCTTCCGATTTTTTTCCGGAAAAAATGTCTGACGTATTTTTCTGGAAAACAATCCCAACCTATTCTGGTATAACAGAAATAGGTGGAACAAGTTTCAAGTCGATAGATATTTTTTCCTGACCTGTAGGCCTATGCCGCGTACAAAATTACAAAAAAAAACAACATGACAATGAAACCCATCTTTTTTTCGGTATGTGGAATGGAATCTTTGCTACGCTTATCTGATGAGGTTTTAATTTCAAATAATTTGAGTTCAACTGTGTAAGATTCCACGAGCATTTTTTTGTTTTTTCTAGTGTTATTGTTGTAAATTTGGTAAGATGTTTTGATATTGTGAATGATTTTCTTCACATTGAAGGGAATTATATAAACAAGATGGTGTTGATATTCCCAAATGGATGAATTACTGATGCCTACAGTACCGGTAGGTTTCTGGCTTAATCATATCTCAGGCCTCGTCGTATCATTCGGTTATCTTTCAGCCCATCAACATTTCTTTTGACAAAACAAAGCAGGGGTAGGACACATTTTGGGTTTTACTGCGCATCGAGGAGAAAAGACAAATAAATAATGCACGCGTGAACTAGTATATTATATCTATACTATTTATATTGCGATAACACACTTAAAAAACATCCATCAATTGAACATAATATCTCGATCAACATGATGAATGATTACAGAAATTATCACAGAAGGAATCTATTCTCTATTTCAGAAGTGGTTTTCTGTTAACTGAAGTTATCCCTAGTATGTATGTGTATAGGCACAGAAGTAGTGTGTCACAGGTGTCAACTATGAGAGGGGGGGGGGGGGGAGTGTGTAGTCTCTATAGTCACTTTGGCGATTATGATTTTTCGGACAATCGAATAGGCCTATCTAGTCTGCCGCGCTCGCGCGTTGAATTATAAAAGGGTTGAAACAACGTTGAAACTTTTCTCGGTACATTTATTTGCGGCACAAGAAACTGAATTCCCCATTCAATGCGAATTATTCACCCAATGATTGTAAATTTTGTTCTTTTACCGAAACCGGGACAAATACACGTGTGTTCCGAAATAACTTTTCGGGACACCAGGACGAAAGTTGGAAATCCGGGACAATCTCGGTTTTCCGGGACTGATGGTCTCTCTATTTATTGGTAACCAGTGTTGGGAAAGTCCACTTATGAAAGGAACTTTTTAAAAAGTTCAGTTCTTGTCAAATAAATCAATCTTTCGAAAAGTTCACAGTTCCTTCTCGTGGATTTGCTGTGAAAGTTCAAGTTCAAATTGGAAAAAAACATGAGCTCCTCAAAAATTCACCTTGAACATTATATGGGAAAAAGGGTTGAAAAATAATATATGTACGGTAAACACACATTTTCTACAGTAAATGTCTCAAGTTTAATAGTGATTGATAACAACTACATGTCACAAGACGTCAACCTTGACCGCACGTGGCTGCCGGCTCGCCTCGTGACAAGTGATCACATGATGAAATCCCAAACAGGGAATATTATACATTCGGGATAGACCGAAAAATAGTCAATCTCAGCACTCGGAATTTGGACGGGGAGGTACGGATAATGCAATCGTGTCGAATAGAGTTTTAAGTGTTCTACAGTTCTGAACTTTCAAATGAACGTTTCATTTCGTTGAAGTTAACTGAAAAATCGAACGTGAAGAAAGTTCAAGATCGTCAACTGTAAATGTAACGCGTTCATTGAGAAGTTCAGAAAATACGAACGCGTTCATTTTGAAAGTTCATTACCCAACACTGTTAGTTAATGGTGTAGTGTGCACTCTAGCAGTGACAATTACAACTATTTTGCCCTGACTACATCTCTCCCGAGTGTTAAACTCCGAGTTTGTTTGTTTGTTTGCCAGGTTGAGCCGAGCGACACGCTAACGTCGGTGGCGGCGCGATTCGACACGACCCCGTCGGAGCTGACCAAGCTGAACCGCATGTCGTGCAAGCTGGTGTTCCCGGGCCAGGTGCTCTACGTGCCGGACAAGAGTCGGGAGGACCCGGAGCACCCCGGTTCTCCCGCGCACAAGGACGCTGACCAGACCATCACCAACGAGCGAGGTACTGACACGAGCGGCCCAGTGGCTAGCACGCTGAACCACCGGCCATCCTGACGGGGGGTCGTTCAGGTTGATACAGCCTGGATGGTTCCTTAATAACAGGCCACGACCGACTCCTTCCAAACATCCAAAACACCTAATAAATAACCTTTCATCTCATCAATATTCAACATAGGGCCTACTACTGTATTCAAATATACAAATAGTCAATCCACTGACTAGTTCTGTTGAAGATGAAGATATCGTGAGTAGGCTAATATGCAAAAATTAATATATGTTCGTACCCATTCTCATTTCCAAAATGACTCGCTCTTCCAGTGGATAAATGGTAGAATTTCCCCCAAAATGAAATTAAAAGCCACTGGCACATGTAGCTGAGTGGTCAACGCACTTGCTTCATGTGATCCAGGAGGTGAAGGGACATATCGGACCTGGTTCATCCCCACCACCGTCCATCTTTACAGGGGTTTTTCGTGGTTTCCCTCTATAGTCTAGGCTAATGCCGGGATGGTTCCCACAATATAGGCCACGACCGCTTCATTCCCACTATCCTTTCTAATACCCAAGAAATCTTCACCTCATCATCCCATCATCTCATCAATCATTCACTTGACGCCAATAGATCTTAGTCATCATTACAGTGCGTCGTTAAAACCCAATATAAAAAGAAATTGAAAAATTGAAAACCGAGTACTGTACCGGTAATATTTGTTTCAAGTTTGTCTGATGTAATGCACGAGAGCAGGCCATCTGGTTTCATCATGCATCATCTCGTACACAGATCTGTATCAGCATCTCCAGAGTGATGTGAACATGTATCATCTCGTACACAGATCTGTATCAGCATCTCCAGAGTGATGTGAACATGCATCATCTCGTACACAGATCTGTATCAGCATCTCCAGAGTGATGTGAACATGCATCATCTCGTACACAGATCTGTATCAGCATCTCCAGAGTGATGTGAACATGCATCATCTGGTACACAGATCTGTATCAGCATCTCCAGAGTGATGTGAACATGCATCATCTCGTACACAGATCTGTATCAGCATCTCCAGAGTGATGTGAACATGCATCATCTCGTACACAGATCTGTATCAGCATCTCCAGAGTGATGTGAACATGCATCATCTCGTACACAGATCTGTATCAGCATCTCCAGAGTGATGTGAACATGCATCATCTCGTACACAGATCTGTATCAGCATCTCCAGAGTGATGTGAACATGCATCATCTCGTACACATATCTGTATCGGCATCTCCAGAGTGATGTGAACATGCATCATCTCGTACACAGATCTGTATCGGCATCTCCAGAGTGATGTGAACATGCATCATCTCGTACACAGATCTGTATCGGCATCTCCAGAGTGATGTGAACATGCATCATCTCGTACACAGATCTGTATCAGCATCTCCAGAGTGATGTGAAACCAAATGATTAAAGGTCCATTGGAGTCGATTTACCGTAGCTAAATATCAGTTTTCTTGGTGATAACTTTGGACGGTATGAGATATAAAAATTCTAATACGGAACAAACACAGATAATTATTAATTATGATATCAAATTGTCCCTAATATAAGCCAGGGGTTTTTCTCGAAATTTCAAGCCCAAATGTCTTCCTCGGCTTATATGCGAATCTCGGCCTACAATCGTTCGAAAATACGTTTTTCCTCATTTTATTTGGGCGTACTACACACGTACCCCCAATACGTAAACCGATTGTTTTGCCGTCGTAGTATGAATGGTACAAATCATTTGACGTCCTACGGCACCCGACAAGATTGCCGGCCGGAAAAAATGCCGTGGCTCTATGAACGTACCTCAACTCGGTGCTGAAGACACAATTCAAATACTGAAGCAGTAACTTTATTTCTTTCAGCATTCTCAGCTGACAGCGCTTGAGCTGGCTGCCGAGAGAATAATAATAATAATGGTTTATTGTCTTTTTGGTTGATCACATAGATGATATGAAACAACATTTTCAGTAATAAATTAGTTAAATACAACAATGAATAGCAAATAACTTCCACTGTGCTCATTGAAAACAAATAAAAATAGAGAGCAAAGATAACCAAAGCAAAGACAAGTGAGGAGTATTCAACAGAATTAATCGACTCTGTGAAAGCATGATCCGGTGAGAAATTTACGCAGAGCTTCTTTCAACACGTTTCTCTATGATTGTTCACTGGTAACTTTGAGAGCAGATCTACTTGTCAGGTCGACTGATGTTGTTGTTGTTGTTGTTCCAGACATGCTGGACAGCCTGCGCCCCAACTCCCCCCACCAGGACCCCCTCGCCCCGCAGCCTACCCTCCGCTCGTCCGCATCGCAGGTCTACAAGACGTCCGAGCAGCGCTTCCTGAAGGTCAGTCACCCCTCTTCCCCGCCATGCCTGATTGGTCAGCTCACTCATATCAACGCTTAGGTATCTTTCTATTGGTAGGGCCCAAGGTATATATAATATTATACAAGGTTGGATTATTGACGTGTTTTCCCGCGTAACCAAGAAGGCCTATATATCAGCACAGGTAGCTGAGTGGTTAACGCACTTGCTCCATGTGATCCGGGAGGCAGTGGGCATGTCAGACCCTGTTGGATCCCCGCCCCGTCCATCTTTACAGGGGTTTCTCGTGGTTTCCCTCTGTAGTCTAGGCTAATGCCGAAATGGTTCCCACAATATACCGGTAAGCCACGACCGCTTCATTCCCACTATCCTTCCTAATACCTAAGAAACCTTCACCTCATCATCCCATCATCTCATCAATCATCCATCCGACGCCAATAGATCTAAGCAATCATTACAGTGCGTCGTTAAACACAATATAAAACAGAAGGCCTATATTGCTTGGCCGTGACGTGATTGGCGACCGCTTACGAGCAGATGTAATACCAGCCGCGTGACGACACAGCAACACCTCTGAGCTAGCCTTGTAGGCCTACCTTGTGTAGGGCCTATTCAAGGAAAAAGGTAACGACTCTTTTCAACTTGTCATTTGGTTACTGCAGTTAATTGTATATTTGAGCACACTTTTCAAAATGATATTTTATACGATCCAACTCAATATCTTCGAAATTGTGCATATTTCCATGAAAAAGCTGAATATAGCTGAATACTTTGAAAAAGACATTTATAGTGAAAAATAGTGAAATAAAATATTTGATGAGCGTAGCGAAGTCTCCATCCCACTCTTATAGGGCTTTGTCTGTGTGATTTTTTTTTTTTTTTTTTTTTTTGTAAGCACTCCACAGGTCGCAAGGGTTAACTGATCAACATGAAACTTTTTTTGTACACGCAAACTCATCCAACTTAGAACTGTATAGTTTTTGGAATGAATCGTTCAGACCGATTTTGAGAAAAATCATCTCAAAGTTTCCAAAAACCCCATAAGATTTGGCTGGGCGGAAAATGTTGAAAAATTAAATCTCTCCAAATGAGATGAAATTTTCTCTAAATGTGTATACATGGATTTTACACATTATTACGATTCTGTATGAAATTCTGATCAGTCGTTTTGAAGAAAAAAAATAAAATGACTGATAATATTCATCAAATATATCATACAAATTGTGACAGAATTAAGTTGTTGAGATTCACTGCTTTCTAGATTCCCAACAATGAAGTATTTTTTATATGCGTCAAGGTGTGTAGAATACCAGAGTCAATCAAGTGGCAAGAGTAAAACTACTTTATCGACTTTTATAGCTTATTCAGATATCAAGGTGTGTAGAATACCAGAGTCGATAAAGTAGCAAGGGTAAAACTACTTCAAGGACTTTTATACCTCATTCAGATATCTTGCTCATCTTACAACGCATATTTCGCGTTTGACTAGTATTAAATGAATCGAAATATAGTGAAACCTCTATCCATCGTTTTTCAAAGTATCAAGAAAATAAAACCATCCATCCAGGAAAACGATACATCCAGGAAGATTCAACATTGATTATATGGGAGTGGGGTATGACAGGATGAATGATACAAGCAGGAGAACAATGCATCGAGGTTTCACTGTAACATGAAACACAAAGAATATCAAAAATATCCTTGTGGAATATTTGGATATAATAGTCTATTTGAACGAGGCAAACGCAAGATGAGCGTTGTAAGATGAGCGAGATATCTGATCAGGTATAACAGTCGTTACAGTAGTTTTACCCTCGCTACTTTATCAACTCTGGTATTCTACACACCTTGATACATATAAAGAAGACTTCATTGTTGGCAAATATTGATTCTAGAAAGCAGTGAATTTCAGCAACCTGAATCTGCTCTAATTTCTATAATGATATTTGATGAATATAAACAGATAATTCAATTATTTTCTTCAAAATGGCTGGATGGAATTGGATACAAAATCATGAAATTGTGTATCATTTATGTATACACATACACAGAAAATTTCATTCCATTTGAAGAGATTTTATTTCTCAAATTTTCTTGCCCAGCCTAATCTTAAGGGTTTTTCAGAAACTTTGAATTGATATTTCTCAAAATTGGTCGAATTGATTCATACCAAAAACTAGACAGTTCCAAGTTGGATGAGTTTGCGTCTACAAAAAAAAGTTTCATGTTGATCAGTCAACCCTTACGACCTGTGAAGTGCTTACAAACAACAACAACAAAAAAACATTGACAAAACCTTATGGGAGTGGGATGGAATAGATTCCTACACCTGTAATGAACCCATGCGTGACGACAGTCTGAACATGTGATGCAGCGATTGTGTTGTTTGCCTGGTGGGATCTTGCTGTCACACACATGCTAGGCCTCAGAGTAAACACGTCAACACGTATTGTTGACACGGCCGACACAATTAGCACATCTCCACTTGAAGCCTCAGTCAGTAGACCTGGCGTACTTGTGCTGGAAACCTCGCGTGCGTAACAATCTCCCAGCATTTCAACCTCGCGTGACCTTCCAGCATTTCAATCAACCTCGCGTGACCTTCTCCTAGCATGTCAACCTCGCGTGACCTCTTGTAGTATTTCAACCTCGCGTGACCTCTTGTAACATCTCGACCTCGCGTGACCTCTTGTAACATCTCGACCTCGCATGACCTCCAGTAGCATCTCGACCTCGCATGACCTCCAGTAGCATCTCGACCTCGCATGACCTCCAGTAGCATCTCAACCTGGCGTGACCTCTTGTAGACGTTACTGGATACCTCGCGTGACCTCTTCGACCTCGTGAGCGTGACCCGTCTCGGCGCAATGACCCCAGTCGCTAGGTCGAGAGGCAGCCGCGGTGCTGAGGTGGTAGGTTGGCACTTGACAGCTGATGAGAGTCGTCTACTGGTATATCTTGGCGTGGCGTAGCGGTTCCAAGGAAACTGCTGGAATGTGATAGTGTTTGTTAATAACTACACCTGGGGCTAATAGTGTTGATATCATCACGGGTTAGGTTAGGTTTGATAGTTTAACGTGCAACTCCAACTGGTCAGTTGAATAACTTTTATTCATTGTATTGGTTTGTATTGGTTAACTATTTTTTCACCCTCGGATAAACACTTTTTTTCAGAAAAATAGTGTCCACAAGCGGGCTAAACCCACGCCTCATGTGCCGCCTGAATTTGCAACTTCACTTTTTTCCAAATTCGCCAACTAACTCCACCCGTTTACACCTCAATTGAAATAATTTTGTAAAAAATAGCATCTATAATGCTTCTATTCCGAATATAGAGTCTATATCGCTGATACATTGGAACATAGCAGATTCAGACGTTTGTAGTGCTTTGTCGCCTTCTCAAAAACAATAGAATAACATCAAATGCATTGAAACATGATGAAATATTAAAAAAAACATTTTAAAAAAGCACTTTTAGATTTCATCGCTTTTATAGCAATTGCTATTTTTACATGTCTCTTAATATAACCATTTGTTTTTGTTATAAATGTCCTAGAAGGTCATCTGAGCATGAGTATCTGTGCAGTGTGACCTGGAAATGGCCCTGCCTGGTGACCTGGTGACCTGGCTGTCAAGTGGTGTTAGTAGGCCTATTGAGTACAGGCTGACAGGAATACCAGAGTACAACAGGATTATTGAAACAGTTGGAATCGCCCCCGTGAAATTGGACAGAAAGATCTGCCAGTATGTTAGGGGCGCCCGAACAGCGTATACTAGAATAAAGTCAACTTGGTTGTGTGACATGGTTTTGTGTGTCCAACCTTACCTGAACCCTAACCACATTTCATTCATAAATACCCCGAAGCCCATGTCACACGACCAAGTCGACTTTATTCCAGTATACGCCCTTCAGCGTCCCCATATTTTAGATCTGAAAGTTTTATGTGCGCATCAAAATGATAGAAACCACTTTTTACCAGTTATGTCATTGTTTTGGCGCCACCCTCAGTAGCTCAGTCAGCCAAGGCATCGCTTCAGAAACCTATGTCACTGTTGGGCGTGGGTTCGAGTCCTGCCTAAGGCATGGGTTTCTGTACTGTTGTGGTCATGAAGTGATCGATCAGGCCACGTTGAAATACACCCTGAAGATGGCATACGGTACTGATGTACACCCACTAACACTAGAAAGCCATTAATGTGTATGCACTCCACCCACAGTCTGTGAAAAGATGTCGTTTAATGCGCTTGAATTTTGTTTAATTTGCATTTTAGTTTTGTAAAAAGACACTCTGCGTGACCTTATGCTTAAATGTCCAGTCTCCTCATAGTTTAATTATCAGCTGCTCATTTCTATCCCCCTTTTAACGTATCTGTTGGTGGGGTCGTTGAGCAATGACTGTGGCAGACTATAGCAGGCCTGGGAACCTGCATACTGATGAGGTTTTTTTTTTAATATCATCTAAACTTGATACAAAATCATTGTTCCCCAATCAAGGCTATGGATGAAAGATAGGATTGTTTGGACGGGGCACCACAAGGGCGATCTTACCACCCCATTTTAATTGTTTAAAACCAATGAATTTCAACACCAGGACTGCGCTGTCTGTGACCATAGTTTTTCTGCCGTATATAAAAGTCTTGAAGTTTCCGAAAGTCCGGAACACATTATAAGTGAAAACCGTTGATAAGATAACAGCAGGTAAACAAACAACTTGCGTGTTGTAATCATCATTTACGACAGGCGTTATTTATATACACCTGTTGTTGGTTGCATCTATTGTTTTGTTATTTCTATTATTCTGATTACTTATTTCTGTAGTTCTCTCCTTCGTAGATACTCTATCTTCCTTCTTTCCCACGTACAGGCTTCGGTCTATGTGGGTCTTGCTTCAAGTCATTTTAGCACCGAGTTCCAAACCAATGAGTAGGCCTGCATGTTTGGTTTTCTTTATTTTTCTTATACAGCAATTGTCCTCATATTTTAATTATAATACGAACCAGATTTCAATTTCATTTATATTACCAGGAAAACGCGGGATGCGCGTTGTGAGATGAGCAAAGAAGTATGGAAATCTAGAATGAAAAATGACTTGTCTGCTCAATCCACATTTACGGACCTTGGATTACTTCAAACGTTCAAAAACCTTACCTGCAACTTGTTGATATTCATAGTGCTGCAACCTGTCGCATATACACTTCGCAAAACCAAATATTCAATAAAATGTACACTTTTATTGCGTTTTCTTTGTTATTTCTCATCCGATTGTTGCAAAAATATCTGAAATTGTGTATAATAGTATTGTTCATATTCAGTGAAAATTTAGGTCTTTTGAAGAATTCTTGTTTTTCAAGTATTTTTCCTCCGGGTTATTCTTATGAGGATTTTTCAAAACTCTCCGATTTTTTTCCGGAAAAACCTTCGGACCGATTTTTCTGAAAAACAATCCCAGCCTATTCTGGTATAACAGAAATATGTAGAAAAAGTTTCAAGTCGATAGGTATTTTTTCCTGACCTGTATGCCGCGCACAAAATTACAAACAAACAAAAAACATAAAAACCCATGACCATTTTTTTTTGGTAAGTGAAATGGAATCTTTGCTACGCTCATCTAGTTATTCTTATTATCATCATTATCATTTTGTCTGTAACTGATATAACCATATGTCTGTCACTAATTCATGTATATCAAGCATTAACATTGAATGAAGAAATATTTTCAAATGCAGAGAATTGTACTCAGTAGAGCTCTCAGCTCTCAGAATGTTCTGTGGATTGTTTGTGACGGGGGAGAGACGTGTCGGATAGAGAATTGTACTCAGTAAAGCTCTCAGCTCTCAGAATGTTCTGTGGATTGTTTGTGACGGGGGAGAGACGTGTCGGATAGAGAATTGTACTCAGTAGAGCTCTCAGCTCTCAGAATGTTCTGTGGATTGTTTGTGACGGGGGAGAGACATGTCGGATAGAGAATTGTACTCAGTAGAGCTCTCAGCTCTCAGAATGTTCTGTGGATTGTTTGTGACGGGGGAGAGACGTGTCGGATAGAGAATTGTACTCAGTAGAGCTCTCAGCTCTCAGAATGTTCTGTGGATTGTTTGTGACGGGGGAGAGACGTGTCGGATAGAGAATTGTACTCAGTAAAGCTCTCAGCTCTCAGAATGTTCTGTGGATTGTTTGTGACGGGGGAGAGACGTGTCGGATAGAGAATTGTACTCAGTAGAGCTCTCAGCTCTCAGAATGTTCTGTGGATTGTTTGTGACAGGGGAGAGACGTGTCGGATAGAGAATTGTACTCAGTAGAGCTCTCAGCTCTCAGAATGTTCTGTGGATTGTTTGTGACGGGGGAGAGACGTGTCGGATAGAATGTGACAGTCAGCTGTTTGACGAGAACATGGTGAAATGTCTCCGAAGAGATGATCTGTTCGAGGGAAACGCAGCATCTTGTTTTGTGACGAGACAGATATTTACATGCAATGGGCTCGAACGCTAGATACACGCCTTGATTTCGAAACTATCAAACTTGTTGATTGTCCGTAACACACTTGGCTATTCAAATTGGACAAACTTCTTCTCGCCAATAACTATTTTTCCAATTAATCAATGCTAAACCATTGAAGTGAACTGATATTTAAGAAATGTGTGATATGTTGTCCCGTTTTGTTCCGTGTAGCGTCAAGAGAGTTGGAACCGCTCGTGGCATCAAGGAATCACACAAACAAACATCATGAACGTTAACAATGTGTCTTGAAATGATCATAATTCCCACAAGTCGTGCCGTTTGACTAATATCAGCAGTTTTAGTTGCCAAGAAAGTGTTACGAAATTGAATGGGATTCAAATTAATCTTTATCAATCGAACGGCAAGACTTGATGAAATTCTAATTCTTTAAAGACATGTCCATTAGTTGAGCATCAACTCCAGCTGGTTTCAAAACGAAAGATGAATGAAGACTTTCTCCAGGCATTATTCCAATTCTCAATTATATATATTTATTTCATGATTACCCGGTTTTAAACCAGTTTCGGGTGACGAGAGGTTTGTTTGTGTGAAGCTTGTGTTCGTTTGTCTAACGCGCGTGACTTTGTCTAAAGCGCGTGACTGCTTTTCCAACGCGTGTGAGTGTTTGTCCAATGCGCCTATTTGTTTCTCTAACGCGCTTGACCATTTTTCCAACGCGCGTGACTGTCTGTCCAACGCGCGTGACTGTCTGTCCAACGCGCGTGACTGTCTGTCCAACACGCGTGACTGTCTGTCCAACGTGCGTGACTGTCTGTCCAACGCGCGTGACTGTCTGTCCGACGCGCGTGACTGTTTTTCCAACGCGCGTGACTATATGTTCAACGCGCGTGACTGTCTGTCCAACGCGCGTGACTGTTTGTTTGTCTAACGTGCCTGTTTGTTTGTCTAACGCGCGTGACTGTTTGTTTATCTAACGCACTTGTGTTTGTTGTCAGATCAACGTGCGTCACATCACGGACGGCCAGGGGGTGGTGGGAGGGGTGCTCCTCGTGACCCCCAACGCGGTGATGTTCGACCCGAACGTGTCCGACCCTCTCGTCATCGAGCACGGGCCCGAGTCGTACGGGGTCATCGCCCCCATGGAGTACGTGGTGAACGTGGCCATCTACTACGACATCGCACACATGCGTGTCGGCCACTCGGAGCACAGCTACAGGTGAGGGCAGACGCGTCAATACACGCGTCGCGACGCGTTCAGACACAATCTCGCACTGGTTTAGAGACGCCCATTAACATTCAGACTGGTTTGTACGCGTTGTAATGCGTTTGGACTAATTTCTTTGAAAAAAATATATATTAAAATTTCATTTTTCAACTAATTTTCATTTATTGCTTTTTATCGCTTTTACCTCATTTTAATTGATTTTTCCTCGCATATTGATAGATAATGATGAATAGTACTATCCTCGTATCACATGATGAAGTTCAACTACCGGCACACGTAGCTGAGTGGTCAACGCACTCGCTCCATGTGACCCGGGAGGTGAAGGAGCATATTGAACCCAGTTCGATCCCCCCCACCGTCCATCTTTACAGGGGTTTTTCGTGGTTTCCCTCTGTAGATAGGCCAATGCCGAGATGGTTCCCACTATATAGGCCACGACCGCTTCCTTCCCACTACCCATAAAAACCTTCATCTCATTATCCCATCATCTCATTCATCATCCCCCGACGCCAATAGATCATAGCCATCAGTATAGTGAGTCGTTAAAACCCAATATAAGTTGAACCATATAGATAACATGTAAACAAACAGTAATTGCCACAAGAAACTCATTCCAGCTGCCCGGCTTTATTGGGTTCACCAATGCTCTGTCACCAAGACTACGGTAAGATCCGTTGGCAAGCGTCGGATGGAAGATTATTGCAATGATGAAGGTTTCTTAGTCTACGGGAAGGAAGCGGTCGTGGCCTGTATCTTAGGAACCATCCCAGCATTTGCCTAGAGTCTAGACTATGAGAGAAACCACAGAAAACTCCTGTATATATGGAAGATCGTGGGGATCGAACCGATGCCCCATCTACCCTCATCTCACATGGAGTAATCGCGAGACTGCTGAGCCATCAGTGCCGGCTACTTGATAGCAACCTGTCGTAGCATGAGGATAGTGAGACAAGTGGAGCAGTGGCTAGCCCACTGAACCGTCATTCAGGAGACCGGGGTTCGATTCCCGCCATGGTCGACCATCTCGTGGTTCTCCTCGGTCGTTCAGGTCAATACTGAACAGGCCACGACCGACTCCTTCCCACTACCCATAAAACCTTCATCTCATCATCCCATCATCTCATGTATCATTCATCTCATGTATCATCCCCCGACGCCAATAGATCTTGGTCGTTATCAATGCACAGCAACAATCCCTGTACAAATATCTGGATTAAATGAGAATTCTATTGTTCAATCTTTTTGATAGAAACTATAAGCCCAGGCCCTGCATATTCTATTATATCAGCATTATTACTGTCATCATTTATTAGGCCTATCAATAATTAAATTATTGTTGTTGTTGTTCTTGTCATTTGTGAAGAATCTGTGAACAATACTGAAAGCTCCAGTTGTTGAGAAATGTTGAAGAGTGGATGATGTCGAATGACAACCTGGCGTATGTTACTTGACTCCTGATTTGTTAGTTGTTAGTTAGCCTATCACCAGGCTCCAATCATCATTACAAGATGATCACATCATTATCGCTAATCTTTCCAGAATTTCCGTCAACTTTTTGATAATATCGTATTTGTCATTTTATGGTAAATCGGGCATCTGTGTACTTTGAACGCTGGGAAGTCGAGTGTTCAGTCGGTACTAGAAGCTACCATTTGAACGCTGGAAAGTCGAGTGTTCAGTCGGTACTAGAAGCTACCATTTGAACGCTGGAAAGTCGAGTGTTCAGTCGGTACTAGAAGCTACCATTTGAACGCTGGAAAGTCGAGTGTTCAGTCGGTACTAGAAGCTACCATTTGAACGCTGGAAAGTCGAGTGTTCAGTCGGTACTAGAAGCTACCATTTGAACGCTGGAAAGTCGAGTGTTCAGTCGGTACTAGAAGCTACCATTTGAACGCTGGAAAGTCGAGTGTTCAGTCGGTACTAGAAGCTACCATTTGAACGCTGGGAAGTCGAGTGTTCAGTCGGTACTAGAAGCTACCATTTGAACGCTGGAAAGTCGAGTGTTCAGTCGGTACTAGAAGCTACCATTTGAACGCTGGGAAGTCGAGTGTTCAGTCGGTACTAGAAGCTACCATTTGAACGCTGGAAAGTCGAGTGTTCAGTCGGTACTAGAAGCTACCATTGAATTCCTCATCAAATATCAATCATTGTAGTTAATTTACATATTGATTAGTACATCCATGTTTCCACCCCTCATCATCAGGTCCGTTCCTTTTATCATCACTCTCATTGCTATTAGTCCCAAAGACAAGTCATCTATTATCACTTTGTAGGAGAAAAAAAATTGAATATTTTTCACATATGTGATTCAAACCGTAGCGCCCACTTGCCAGCTCGGAAGTAGTTTTAGATGAGTTTTAGTTCAGATTGAATTAGTTTAGGTTGTTTTTTGTGTTAGTTCAGATCTAGGTTGGTTGGTTAGTTTGGCTTGAATACGGTGAACTTGGCGTGTGCGCAACAACAACAACAACAACAACAACAACTTCTTCAACTTCCTCACGGTGTGACATGCAGGCTGCCTCTGCTTACGAAAAAAAATCACCTTCATTATTATTATTACTATACTTTCATTATTATCATTATTATTATTACTTTCATTACTATTATTATTATTATTATTATTGTTACATTCATCATTATTATTACTACTGAAGGCCTACTTTCATAATTATTATGATTTGTTCATTTGTTTTGTTTTTTTGCTTTTGTTTATTATTATTTGTGTTGGCCGTGGACTCAGGCCGTGCTGTTCCAGGCCGGACATCCCGAAGCCGGAGATCTACCGCGGCAAGGAGCCTGTCAAGGACTCCCTGCTGGTCAAGGACGAGACGTTCCCGGAGCTGTCCCGGAACCGTTCCTCCGAGGAGGAGGACAACGAGAGCCTGTGCTCGTGCACGGCACGCGACGGAGACGCCTTCCCCAAGGCGTTTGAGCGCGACCTGGTCACGCCGACCAACCTCGCGGCGGACACGGCCTCGAGCCGGCAGGTACGTGACTCCCGATCTGCCGCCAGAAGGCGCTGTGAGCCTGCTGGACGGAGGGGGGCTTGTAGCATTGTGAGATGAGTGGTGCGTCTATATGAAGTGTAATCCAATAACTCTGCACAACTTGACTCCTATCAAATATTCTCCATTCAGTTACTGTCGAATCTAGAAAGCCGTGAAGGCCGGCAATGGTTCTGTTATTATTTCAATCAATTTCTTGGATAAAAAAACATTCATTAAATTATTGTCTTCAGAACGGCTGATTCGAATTTCATACAAAATCGTAATAATGTGTATCATTATTGTGTTCACATTCAGAGAAAATTTAAATTTTTCCGTACTGGTAGAGATTTTGTTTCCAAATTTGTTTGGCCGTGCCAATTCTTATGAAGCTTCTAGAAACTCTGAGATGAAATTTCTCAGAAATGGTCCAACCAAAATTATCCCAAATCTAAAGGCCTACAGCTCTTACGGAACAAGTTTCATGTTGATCAGCTGAACCGTGCGACCTGTGCGGTGGGTACAAGAAAAAACACAGAAAAGCTCCATAAGAGTGGGATGGAGGTCTCCGCTATCGCTCATCTAGTTATATTCAGAGATACAGCATGTGAAAATAGCAATTGCTATAAAAGCAAAGAAATCTGATTGTTTTTTTTTTCGTGTCTTTCTGATATTTCTTCATGTTTCAATAAATTCGATGCCGTTTGATCATGTTTTTGAAATGGCGACAGCACTAGAAAACGTCTGAATCTTCTACGTTTCAATGTGTCATTTGAGTCTCACGTTTGATGTGATTTGACTGTAGGTGTCGCTAGACTCGAACGCGTCGAGTCAGCAGAAGAGCGTGGACGAGAAGGACGAGGCGAAGAACCTCGAGTCGTTCCACTCGGCCGAGGAGCGGAGGCGGAGCTGCCTGGACCACCACTGGGCCGTCCCCAGCCGGGACCGGTCCACCTCCATCGACAAGGACGTGAGTGCAAGACAGTACACTAAACCCTCGCTGATACAAAATTTGACATACCGGTATTTCAAACTTCGTAATTTTGTTCAATGTGCAAGATGAAGTAAAATTGCATAACATATACAACTTTATCTCCAGATCATTATTATTGAGGTCGTTTGTGCTGACAGAGTAGCACTGATTATTATAGTTGCGTGCATATTGATGTATTTCTATTTTTGTTTCGATTTGTTTTGTTTATATCTAACCGGTGGTACTGTCACTGTGTACCGTGTTTTCATTTGTGTATCCATGTAATATCAATATGTTATGGGTTGAGGTCCTAAAACAATAAACTTCTTCTATTCTATTCTATTCTAATTTTGAGCTTAAAGTCGGTCCTTGGCTCAAGGTATAGGCATTTCAATGTTTATCAATATGATTAATCCGAATTCCAGCTAAGCCGTAGTTTGAACCGATATTTCGCCCCTCTAATTGCTTCATCACTGTTTTCTAGGGTTGTGCAAACAGTTCGAAAACAAACTTGAACCTTTGTTGTTAATTTGAATTCGAACTGTAGATGTTTGAATTTGAACGTTGTCAAACTTTCCTGCACTTTTTACATTTTGTGCACGTCCTCTAAGAATCTCACAGCTATTGAAAGAAACTACAAAGTTGAAAGGCTGTGGCCATCTGTCAGTTGTACAAAATGGCAGACAAATAGTGTTTGACTGTGTGTTTGCCATTATCAGGCCATGAGTGAGAGAAAGGCTGTCGTAGTTGTGTTGGAGGTGTTAAGTAATGAAGAAGACAGTGGGTTAGCCGGTTTATTGGTTATGAAATGTTGTCATCGGCTAGGGTAGGCCCACCTGTCACTTCAGAGTTAGGCCTAACTCAAAATTGAATTCCAGTGTTTCTTGTATCAATTATTCATTCTGTCAAGTGTGAATTTGAAATCATTATTATTTTCTATTCCATATAAACTTTTCAAATTAGAACAAATAGACACAAACTGTATTCCAAACATTATTTGGTAAATATGCCCTTAATGTAACTTGGTATTTTTGAGGTTATGTAAGACAGTGGTGATCATAAGATTATTGTAAATTTCGTAATCTTGGAATGTATGTTTCAGTATACCGGTATAGTTTCTGACAATATGAATTGTGCAAACGTCTGCTAATAAATACAAGTACAAATTCAAATCAGATCATAACTTCATACTAGTATGCAGGTGATGAGGCACCTGTTGTTACTGCTCTATTCTCACCACCTCTAAAGAGTGTATTTCCCAATGTACAAAACCCATAACAAGTGAATCAATGAAGCCATCTGCCCCAGCTTCATCTCCTATGAATCTATGTAAGAGAGTCCTGTATTGAGTGCGTGCAGGAATGAAGCCCCAGGCCTCAAGCGTGGTTCTGTTTGCAGGAAGCCGAGGCCGAGGGTCTGCTCGTGCCGGACAAGAGCGTTGACCTCGTGGCGACTGAGAACTCAGGAGACGAGTCCGACCCCAACGGTCTGCTCGTGAAACACAGCTGCCACGACTCGGGCATCGACATACGCGACGCGGGCGACCCGGCTCACCTGGCTGCTGCTCCGCTGCACAAACCCATCGCCATACCGACCAAGCGGGTGAGACTCTCATCCGTACATCCGTCATACGTCCCTCTTGAACCCGTCTCACATCCGTCTCACATCCGTCTCACATGCATCTCACATCCATCTCACATGCATCTCACATGCATCTCACATCTATCTCACATGCATCTCACATGCGTCTCACATGCATCTCACATGCATCTCACATGCATCTCACATGCATCTCACATGCATCTCACATGCATCTCACATGCATCTCACATGCATCTCACATGCATCTCACATGCATCTCACATCTATCTCACATGCATCTCACATGCATCTCACATGCATCTCACATGCATCTCACATCTATCTCACATGCATCTCACATCTATCTCACATGCATCTCACATGCATCTCACATGCATCTCACATGCATCTCACATGCATCTCACATGCATCTCACATGCATCTCACATGCATCTCACATGCATCTCACATGCATCTCACACGCATCTCACATCTATCTCACATGCATCTCACATCTATCTCACATGCATCTCACATGCATCTCACATGCATCTCACATGCATCTCACATGCATCTCACATGCATCTCACATGCATCTCACATGCATCTCACACGCATCTCACATCTATCTCACATGCATCTCACATGCATCTCACATCTATCTCACATGCATCTCACATGCATCTCACATGCATCTCACATGCATCTCACATGCATCTCACATGCATCTCACATGCATCTCACATGCATCTCACATCTATCTCACATGCATCTCACATCTATCTCACATGCATCTCACATGCATCTCACATCTATCTCACATGCATCTCACATGCATCTCACATCTATCTCACATGCATCTCACATGCATCTCACATCTATCTCACATGCATCTCACATGCATCTCACATCTATCTCACATGCATCTCACATGCATCTCACATGCATCTCACATCTATCTCACATCCGTCTCACATGCATCTCACATGCATCTCACATCTATCTCACATGCATCTCACATGCATCTCACATCTATCTCACATCCGTCTCACATGCATCTCACATGCATCTCACATGCATCTCACATGCATCTCACATGCATCTCACATGCATCTCACATCTATCTCACATGCATCTCACATGCATCTCACATGCATCTCACATGCATCTCACATGCATCTCACATGCATCTCACATCTATCTCACATGCATCTCACATGCATCTCACATGCATCTCACATGCATCTCACATGCATCTCACATGCATCTCACATGCATCTCACATGCATCTCACATGCATCTCACATGCATCTCACATCTATCTCACATGCATCTCACATGCATCTCACATCTATCTCACATGCATCTCACATGCATCTCACATGCATCTCACATCTATCTCACATGCATCTCACATGCATCTCACATCTATCTCACATGCATCTCACATGCATCTCACATCTATCTCACATCCGTCTCACATGCATCTCACATGCATCTCACATGCATCTCACATGCATCTCACATGCATCTCACATCCGTCTCACATGCATCTCACATCTGTATCACATGCATCTCACATCCATCTCACATCCATCTCACATGCATCTCACATCTATCTCACATGCATCTCACATGCATCTCACATCTATCTCACATGCATCTCACATGCATCTCACATCTATCTCACATGCATCTCACATCTATCTCACATGCATCTCACATCTATCTCACATGCATCTCACATGCATCTCACATGCATCTCACATCCGTCTCACATGCATCTCACATGCATCTCACATGCATCTCACATGCATCTCACATCTATCTCACATGCATCTCACATGCATCTCACATGCATCTCACATCTATCTCACATGCATCTCACATGCATCTCACATGCATCTCACATGCATCTCACATCCGTCTCACATGCATCTCACATCTATCTCACATGCATCTCACATGCATCTCACATGCATCTCACATGCATCTCACATGCATCTCACATCTATCTCACATGCATCTCACATCTATCTCACATGCATCTCACATGCATCTCACATGCATCTCACATGCATCTCACATGCATCTCACATGCATCTCACATGCATCTCACATGCATCTCACATGCATCTCACATCTATCTCACATGCATCTCACATGCATCTCACATGCATCTCACATCCGTCTCACATGCATCTCACATGCATCTCACATCTATCTCACATGCATCTCACATGCATCTCACATCTATCTCACATGCATCTCACATGCATCTCACATGCATCTCACATGCATCTCACATGCATCTCACATGCATCTCACATGCATCTCACATCTATCTCACATGCATCTCACATCTATCTCACATGCATCTCACATGCATCTCACATCTATCTCACATGCATCTCACATGCATCTCACATGCATCTCACATGCATCTCACATCCGTCTCACATGCATCTCACATGCATCTCACATCTATCTCACATGCATCTCACATGCATCTCACATCTATCTCACATGCATCTCACATGCATCTCACATGCATCTCACATGCATCTCACATGCATCTCACATCCATCTCACATGCATCTCACATCCGGCCCACTCTCACAAAAGTGTAGTTTACAATAAGATTTGTCAAGAAGTACAAGCAGAAGCGTGAAATGGAATTATCCAACAAAACCAGACCATCGACCAACGAACTCAGCGAGAGATTGATCTCCGAATCATCAAAGAATGACGCTCTGCTCTCGACTGCGTTCCGTGATGATGCTTTCAATCAAACTACATGTATTCATGAAACGCATGAATCTGTCATCTTGACTCTACGTTGACATAGGTCCATCTCTTTCACTCTCGTTATTGTGTTGCTATCAATCATGAAACGCATGAATCTGTCATCTTGACTCTACGTTGACGTAGGTCCATCTCTTTCACTCTCGTTATTGTGTTGCTATCAATCATGAAACGTTATTCAGTGTGTAATTAATAGGGGTGTGCAAATACATGTATTTCAAATCGAATCCAAATCCACGTTCGGATTCGGTCTAACATAAAAGATTCGAACATTTCTTGGCGCCAAAATCGTGGCAACATTGCATTCACCATTCTCAAGTATAATTGCTGTAATTGTTAGACTTGTGCTGCATGAAGGGGTTATTATGAGAATGCTGAAATGAGATTTTCACTTCCTGGATCGAGTGTAACGTGATCAGCAGTGTCGTTGGTCCCATTATCACGCTTCACAATGCATGTTAGAAAGATTCGGGTTCAGATTTGGTAATTTTGATGAAGATTCGATCCGGTTTGAAATAAAGAACATGGCCCTAGTGATTGACATTGTAATTCCACTGGAACAGGGTTGCGGGAGGTCAGGTTGACACGGACGTTAACGCAGCACCGAGTACTTATTGCAAGGACAGGATGTCGAGTGTCCAATCACTTGTCGTGGACTGAGCCCCTCAGTGGGCTCCCTACTTCTCAGGAATCCCCTGGATGACTAGTGTAGGATTTCCCTGAGGGATTTCCTCACAGAACAGGGCTTGTTCTAAACGACCACTCTAGGAATCCCCTACCGGACATAAATCAGGACATAAATCAGGACATAAATCATGACATGAACATACAAGAGTTTCAGCTAGTTGTGGTCAAGTTTGTGGATATTCTTGGAAACGTTTATTGAAAAATGTTGAGTAGATCCATAAAAATAGCCACTTATCATAATACAGTAGAACCTCAGTTATAAGTTTCTCGTTTATACATTTATCACATTTATAAGTTTTATTTTTTTATCCAACCTATATGCTCCACATGTTGAATAGTTTCATTTATAAGTTTTTGACATTTATACACTTTTTTAATCTGGTCCCCTGAAAAACGTCTGAATGAGGTTCCTCTGTAACAAGATATTTTGGCAGTACGATTTGAGTGAAGTGCGGGTGGGGGGGGGGGGTGAGATGAAGTGTGAGTAGTGAGCTCTTCTGATGATGACTTGTTTTCTCTCTCCGCTTGCTCCGACGCCAGGGAAAAGATCTGAAGCCGCTGCAGGTAATAACAGCCTACCTGCCGTACAATATCCCATGGCAGCTCCATTCACAC
Source organism: Brachyptera risi (assembly GCA_964007535.1). Lineage (NCBI taxonomy): Eukaryota > Metazoa > Arthropoda > Insecta > Plecoptera > Taeniopterygidae > Brachyptera > Brachyptera risi. The sequence goes on along the minus strand of OZ023336.1, from coordinate 5,646,768 downwards.
TAGTGATGACATCCATTCTCAAAGCTCCAGAAACGATTAAAAATCAATTTTGAAAAAAAAGATGAGAAGAAAAATGATTTTTTTTCAAGTTTATTCTCAAAAATTTGTGTCATTTTAAACTTTTTTTTCAACCTTCCCAAGGTGTTCACGTGAAAAATAGCTGCTAGAGACTTCTTTGAACTGTACTGTACCATTTGGGTATTTCTGTCAACGATCGGCTGCCGGACGTAACCGAAGGGATAGCTTGTGTCCAGATAGTAATATCTCAACAATACAAAATAATATGGACAACAAAATGAGCACGTATTGTGACGTAAAAAAAGTACAGCAATGACCAAAAAGAATTTAAAAAAAAATTTAAATTGATTTTTTGATTTGAGAATTGTGTAACATTAGAATTGATTCTGAATTAATGGATGTTGTCAGTAAGTCATACCCCGTTAGTCCTGCTAGGTGTATCGAGCCGCCCTCGGTAGCTCGGTCAGCTGAGGCACCGCTTCACCATTGGGCATGGGTTCATAACCACCTGCTCGTTCGTACCCCCGTATAACCCAGCTGTTGGTGGGGTCGTTAGGCAGACAATAATGACCATCAGAAGTATCAAGCTGGCCTGTTGGTTGTCCATGAGCACTGACCTTGAACCTGTCGCTCGCTGCTCTACCCACTGTACAATATGCATGCCTTCTGCGACCCTCAAATATCGGCATTTCAGGTGACTTGCTACGGCTGAGCCAACGTAAACATAATTCTATGAACAAGGTCAGTTCATAGATATATATCACCGAGATACGTTATTCAACGTTGAGAAGGTGTACATATTTGTGTCTCGGTAGTAGCTTCACACCGCTTCGCAAACCGGGAAGTTTCCCACATATTTGACATACACAGTATTGGTGATAAAATAGAACGCCTTGCTTAAAGATTCTATTTGTGAATGTCTTCAAGATAGCTCAAGGTAAAGGTCCGTACAGCCATTCAACTCGTAACATATTTGTCGATCGTATCTACGCTGAAACAACACATTCATACGCTTCACGATTATGTGCTATTAATTGTACTTTCTACTCATACCATCTTGTGGGTATTAATGTTGATGTTTCCCCCGTATTATCAGAATTGTGATTTCTCATACCGTTCAGAATTCATCACAAAAACGCTGATATTTCTCTAAATCGATAATTATTTGATAATAATAATGATCTGGATATTTCTGTTTGACGTGTGTTGTTTAACGCGTTTTATCTGACGCGCAGGTGTACTCTGACGCGGAGATCATCCTCGCGTCAAAGTCCGACTTTGTGCCACCCGTCGCCACGACCTTGAACTCGTCGGTGGACTCGATGGGAAGCTTGGAGGGCCTGGGGCTCCGCAAGAAGACCTCCTCCGTGTCGTTCAGCGTCGACTCGAACCCGGACGCTGACAACTCGGGCTCCGGAGGAGAGGACACGCTCCACAAGGACGACCAGGAGAAGCAGGAGAGCAGGAAGAACAAGGTACAGACAGCCAGGTCACACGGCACAAACAATTGTATCAATGAAATACTTCATTGTATCAATACTAGGACTGTGCGAGTCTCAAAATTGTGTGAACAAATGAATAATACAAGCAGGAAAAGGATGGGTCTGGGAATGATGCATAGAGATTTCACTGTAATCAATGATGAATTTTTCTGGATGGATCTTTCTCCTGCATAGATAGTATATCTTTCTTCCGGCCAGTTCACACAGGGCATTGCAGTGTCACCGTTGGGAGGCTGTGGTTCCAATACCAGGTTTTAGAATCAAGCTCTCAACATTTTCAGTCCGCCAATGTCAATGTTTTGTCAATTCATACGGCATTGGAAGGCCAACATTCCAACGGTGGCGTTGCAATGCCTCACGTGAACTGGCCACTAGTCCCTTGAAAAACGATGGATAGAGGTTTCACTGTATCACAAAAGTGTAGACCGAGACGCGTGGCCGAGTGGTAACACACTGAACCGTCATTCGGGAGACCGGGGTTCGATTCCCGCCATGGTCGACCATCCTGACAGGGGTACATCGTGGTTTCCCTCTTTCGTTCAGGTTGATACTGGAATGACCTCGCTGTCGATGCGCCTTAAAACCCTAATATTCATTCATGGGATGGTTCCTTATCAACAGGCCACGACTGACTCCTTCCCACCATCCAAAACACCTTATAAAATAACCTTTGATCTCATCATCCCATCATCTCATTCATCATCCACCGACGCCAATAGATCGTAGCAATCAGTATAAAGCGTCTTTAAAACCCAATATAGAAAAACAAAAGTGTAGAGAGGATGAAAAGAAGTTGGTGAATGTGATATAGTTGCTAGGTGACGCTAGTTGTGCGTTGATCTGCTGATGGAAACGTTTATTTGTCTCCAGATGCTGAAGCGCTTGTCGTACCCGCTGGCCTGGATGGAGGGACTAACCGGAGACAGCAAGGACGAGAAGGACATCGTGTCCAGCCTTCCCAATCATCCGGACAACCAGGCTCACGCCTCCATGTTCTCCAAGGTCTTCTCCAGGTAACTCGCTCGTTCCGACGTTCCCCTCGTTCCTGCAGGCTCATTCAGGGGACAAAACTTTCCATGATTCACAAGACAGTCTACTGAATATTGCAACAATAATTCATATTGGTGATTCAGGTGAATAATGACACAACAGTTGGGCTGAATGGTCACTTGCGATACAATCAGCCAGTCTCATCTTCATTACAGTACTGGTAGTGATGATTATTAATACAACTGTTTGCAATCTGTCTCAGCATTCTAGCAATAACATGTCTTATCTAGGGATAACATCGGCGCTGGCTACTTTCTATCCAACCAAAACCAACAGTTTTATCCCTTTTTTCCCAAAAAATCACCACTTTTCCCCATCAGAATTTGTTTTAGCGCGAGAGAAATCAACGCCACGGGATAAAACCGTCGAGTGTGCTCGGCTCACGGTAGACGCTCGGCTGTTCCGAGTTGTTCTCGCTCTTGTCAAGGTCAACAGCTAGCAACATTTGTTGGCCTCGCCATTTCTCATTCCTGATTATAATCTGGATTGTTGTTGTAATTAACCCGGTGTAGAAGCAGTATGAGCGAGAGGTCTGCTACCGAATGTCATCCCTAGCTTGTGATCCATGTCCCGGAACCAGACAGACTAACCTGCACTGACAGAATGACGGCCGCGGGCCGATAGCGCTCCGTTGGCAATCTAGCGGAGAAAAGAGTGATGGGAACGTAGATAGAGTGTGAGAATGTAATGATAGCTGAGCTAGGTAACGTGATGGGTAGTGGAAGCCCAATCGAATGAGTTAATCTTGTGAGTAGATATTAAGAAGTGAACTGTTGATGATTACGTATCCAACATTGCACTTTCTGGACGAGGCCAAATTTGCTTGAATACAATTAGATTTCCAGGCATTATTCTAGCAGTTGGACGACCACGTAACTGTTGATACGGCAACACTAGTCGTGCGATTGCCGAGATGTTGGCATCGCACGACGCTCGAGGTAAGCTGCTGGTCAGCCTCATGACTCGGGACCCAAGCCTGATTCTAGAAAACCTCGGATGGAATTGATGAAATACGTAGTCTTTTTATGCCACTTTTTACACTTTTTGTTATACTCAAGTTTGAAAAGCATGAAATATGAAATTATATTATATTTCTTACATGAGATTCTCTCTTCTCTGGGCTAGCAGATTGTAGTCAATGGCAGCCCGTGGATTAGACACGTGACTGCCTGCCCTGGTTATAGCCTGCTTACACGAGGCATTGCAATGCTAGCGTTCCAATGTCAATGCTATTGCTATTCACACACAAGTCTTGCAATGCTGCATTGGAGTTTAAGCCACAGCTTGTATTCTGTACGTTTACGTTCTGACTAATGTCTTGAATACTTCGCAGGCTGTGGAATTACAAACCAATAGGAGTCTGTTATTTTTGTGCCAAATATGTTGATTCTTGATTCTGACATAACCTATCGTCGTTTACTATCAGGTTTTGTTTGTACTGGGTAGCTTGAAGAGATCATCAGTTATTAATATATTGATTATTAGTTATTATGAGTTATTATTGGATTGATTATTACTTGCTAGTATTATTATCATTACACTTATCAGTTTTATAAGCCTAGGCCTAAAAGATGAGTTAAAGCGACAGTGGCGATGCTGACGATGTCATCGATAATCGATGTTCGTAGTCGATCGACTCTGAAATACTGATCTCCTATTGGTCAACGTTCCAAAGCTTGGCAGTCCAATGCTAGGTTTTAGAACCAAGCTCTACAAGTGTGTAGCCCGCCAATGTCAATGTTTTGTTGCTTCACACGGAAGCATTGGAAGGTTAACATTCCAAAGGCGGCATTGCAATGCCTCGTGTGAACTGGCCATTAGGTAACGCAATGTCCCACAACTCACTGTGACATTTCACCAAACCTTAGTGAGTTTCACAATGAGGTGGGATTCCTCTTGTAATATCGTATCTACACGCATATAAGACGCACCTCTACTTCTCACGTTCTATTCCTGGAAACCTTTCAGACGCAGTTTCATATTCCACACTGACACTGACGGCCGGCAGTCCTGAATAGCAATCAGTGACCTTGCTTAAAAACCAGCAGCCATGTGGCTTACACAAGGAGAGAGAGAGAGAGACGGAGAGAGGAAAGGTTGTACCGAACGGGCTACAAATTCACGTAACAGCGCATTGACACCCGTCTGTGTATCAAATCTGACGAAGATTGCGGGTTCGCCCTATGCTCTAACATTGGACGACTGGCAGTGTTGCGCGGGAACTGTTGTTATCGCAAAACGTGACGTTTTTTCTCTCACTTACCTTTGTAAGATGCATGTGACTTTTTGATGACTTGAAAATTGAAAAAAGTACATCTTATATGCGTGTAAATACAGTACATTAAACTAGCTAAAAAATGCAGCGGACCCAAAAATACCCATTTTAAATGACATAAGTTTGAACTAGTGATAACATCGATCAATCAAGAATCAATTCTGATGTAAAACAATTCTCAAATCCAGAAATTGAAGTGCTGTATTTCTTCACGTCGCAATACGAGCTCATTTCGTTGTCCATGACACAAGCTATCCCTTCGGTTACGTCTGACAGCCAAACGCTGACAGAAATACCCGAATGGTACAGTACAGTTTAAAGAAGTCTCTAGCAGCTATTCTTTACGTGAAACGCCGTGGGAAGGTTGAAAAAAAATTAAAATCATGACTTTTTTTGAGGATGAAATTTTTCTTCTTTTTTTTTGAAAATCGATTTTTAATCGATTCTGGAGCTTAGAGAATCGATTCTTGATTTATTGAAAATCGATGTCATTAGTTTGAATGATGAAACTACTCAGCATTAAGCGTCCGGGTCCGACCATGCAGCTCCAGGCTTCACCGCAGTCACCGAGTCTCGTCGCCGCTAACTAACGTTTCCCCCCTCTCCTGGCTAGCTCCCCGATCAACCTGGTGTCGGACTTCGGCAGCGGCCTGTTCCTGAGCAAGACGCCGAGCGAGGAGCGCCCCCCCTCGGTCACGGCCACCCCTCCCCTCTCCGCCAGCCTCTCCCACTCCCCCAAGCAGGCCGACTCTACGGGCTTCTCCATCGCGGACACGGCTGGGGCCATTATCAGTGGCGTCGGGTGAGTGTGCGACCGCCGTACGCGCGCGCGACAAGTTCACTGGCCTCGACACCTCTCGCGCGACTCTTTACATCACGCGACCTTGACGTTGTCACGCGACTTTCGACGTCAGAGGCACCAGATCCTGGGGGAGTGACTGACCAACTTGGTGACTGTTTTCTATTGGCTACTGAAATATCTCTCGCGTGGACGCCATTTTAGGTCCACAATTCAGATCAGTTGTTTGAGAACGTGTGGTAGACTGCATTACATCGGTTAGGAAACAACTCCAGTTGAAACTAACTGGTAAGATTAGGGCAATTTTGGACAAAACATTTGGACAAAACATGGCGTCCTGCGCGGTAGTTGGCCACTCTCTTCCTGAGAATCTAGCCTCAAGAGACGCTCCGTTGCGATATTCTAAGCCTCGTCTGATGCCGATGTTACCGCTAACTTGAATATAGTCTTGTGCAATCGAATCACTTTCTAGTTAACGATATTCTGTATCCGATTCAACGACGGCTCAGTTGAACAGTTTCTGTTCTCAACGAGTCGGTTTGAATCAACGTGTCAAGTGTAACCTTCAAAAGGCTGATTCACATCCAACCTAACGGTAACTTTAATTGCCAGTAACGGTGAATGCGTTGTTCGCTACGTGAAGATTCAGCAGTCAGTAGGCCGTTGGCAGTGAGGCTTGCTGCCTGCAACGGTTACAACGATCGTTGTTGTTCCTGTTTGCCACGGTTGAATGGTGCACAAATGATGCCAAGCTAGAGCGAGGAACATTGCCACACTGCTGGGTTGGTCACGGGAAGATATCAAACACTTGGGTTGTTACGTAATTCTGCTTCATTTGAAGATTTGATGACTCTTTTCAAAGACGCAGGTCATTTCTTATTGTGAAATACAATCCAAAACATTATAATAAGGTGAAAAATACACGTATACAAATATAATTGTGATATTTCTTTGTCGTATTGATATACATCTTCTTCGTGGATACAAGTAGATCTATAAACGTCCGACGTTCACCGTTACCGCCCTCGTCGACTCGCCTGAACTTGTTGCGTCGTTGAAGGCCTCGCACGTCTCGGTGTTGTTGTTGTGGATGCACTCGCACACCCCTCCCCCCCCCTGCCCTCTTCTCGATCCCCACCCTGTTTTCTCTCGGTGCACACTAAGCCAGCCATGCCAGATCATTGCCGCTCTCCGTCTCATGCAAGCGTTCATCTCCTTCATTCATTCAGTCTAGTAGAATGTATGTGGACCTGAGATAGATATGTGGACCTGACATAGATATGTGGACCTGACATAGATATGTGGACCTGACATAGATATGTGGACCTGACATAGATATGTGGACCTGACATAGATATGTGGACCTGACATAGATATGTGGACCTGACATAGATATGTGGACCTGACATAGATATGTGGACCTAACATAGATATGTGGACCTGACATAGATATGTGGACCTGGCATAGATATGTGGACCTGACATAGATATGTGGACCTGACATAGATATGTGGACCTAACATAGATATGTGGACCTAACATAGATATGTGGATCTAACATAGATTGTTCAGAGTGCAGTGAAAGTTCTACTCTATCGTTTCTATGGAGTAATATCTTCCAACATACAGAACATCTCTGAATAACGAGAATAATTACTTGCAATTAGGGTTGCCAATCAAAATATATATAATGCCATTATAATATTGACGATTATTTAAACTCTTAAATTGAACATAAAATATTTAATCTTCAGTTTTATAATTTTTGTATCTTGACCTGATTCATACAATGTATTTGTGTCCTATAAAAATCGTGAACCAACAATAAACAATATTTTGATCGATATCAACACTTCAACACTGACATCCTGTTTTGCAGGTATTAGAACTGAAGAAGGTTGGGGGTACTGATCAGGTTTATTCTACCAACATACACATAACTATAAGTATGATCTTGTCAGATGGTTCACATTGGGAATAGTCTGTGTAGGCAATCGCGTGTTTGTCACTGACAACAACAGTCTTGCTGTTGGGGGGGGGGGGGCTATAGTTCCTGAATGCCCCCCCTTTGCCTTTGTCCAAGGCAGGGTCAGTCGCTTGTCGACACTTGGAGATGCATTCCAGTGGCACTTGAAACGGTCTTGAAAGATGGAACTCGTGGAAACAGCATGATACCTTGACGTCAAGACTGGGCTCATCTGGTTCAGAAGAGCACCGCTCGTAATGTCAGTGGCAGATCCTCTCTGCACGTCACAAAATGATTACAGACGACTACAAAAAACATGATTCAAACCTAGAAACATTTCCATTGCAACATCTTCATTTTGATTCAATATCGAATGAAAAAAAATGTCACCCTCGGTAGCTTGGTCAGCTGAGGCACCGCTTCAGAAACTGAAGTCACCGTTGGGCTTGGGTTCGAGTCCCGCATAAGGCATGAGTTCTTGTAAACGTCTTTTCACTTATCATCACTTTATAATTTCATAATCACCTGCTCATTTGTACCCCCGTATAACCTAGCGTAGACCTAATACTTTGGATTTTTTCAATCGACTATCGATATAGCACATTTCGGTGCCGTTTCCATGTTCTTGATGGAATGGCAACTCTAATTGAACAAGTTCTATTTGTGCGTGACTAATAGTCTTGCGATCATCTGGCATTGCTTCGTGTTGCATCTCACCAGTGTATTGCTATCCGTGCTGTACTTTCTGCTTCGATGTGTATTGCCAGTATGTCCTGTATCTACTAATAGCAGGACGTGTTGAATCCTCCTTGATATCCCTGTAGTAGTTGACACTAGTATCATATAATACAGTTTGGTTGATACGTAAGTAATTTGATGTCATTGAAACATCCCATCTTGAGTACTTTATTTACTTTCATTACTACTCTTAAAGGGCACCTATCTCACCCAAACCAAATACACCCAACACAACGTGTTCCAAACAGAGAGCCACAATGGGCAACAGACAGTCTGTTCATTGCTATACCGGTACACAAGTCTGAAAGTAGACAAACAGACGTTGTGAATATTCCCGACCGCAGAATATCATTGTTTTCTTTCAATGTATATTAATAGGGGTGTGAGAGTTTGAGAGAAAATCGCGAGTTTTTAGTTTGAATTGAAAAAAAAACTCGGGCCGAGATTTACCCTACAATTCGAAAAAATAATCACGTTCTATATTCGAAATAGTACAAGTACAGAAAAATTGTAAATGTCCGTCGAAGCCCGTGTCGAGGCGTAAGTCGTAGACTCGTGGGAGTCAACTGGCGACGTCAGGAGAAACACATTCAGTTGATAAACCATGGAGCTGTATTGTCGTGGAGGTACAACTCGGCGACGAGCCTTGTACTCCCACGCTGGTAATTCAGCAAGGCCTTCTTTAACATTACACATTAGGCAACGATATAGAAGGCCTCGAGTAATGATATAGAAGGCCTTGAGTAATGATATAGAAGGCCTTGAGTAATGATATAGAAGGCCTTGAGTAATGATATAGAAGGCCTTGAGTAATGATATAGAAGGCCGTGAATTCAGTTACTGAATTTAAAACAACTGTCTGTAGGCCCACACCTGACAACAATCAGTTTGAGCAGTGAACATGGCCGCCGTTACCCACTATTGGAAGTGATCAAGTGGGTACCTCCAGTACAATACAAGTCCAAGGTCAAACTACATGTCCTCAGTTGTACAGCCTGACGTCATGTAGTCACATAGAGCTGCGTCTATAGCTGCAGGCCGTAGGCAGCCTGAAACAACACATTCTCTCCGACTTGTCAGTCTGAGGCAGGAAGTTGTCTGAATACCATTCATTTGTATCGGTATTCCAGGAATGAGTTGACGATTATTTTCTACCAGACATTTTCTTACTCCATTTAATTTCATATTTAAACACATTTCAAAAATACTTATATATATGATCGAGCTCAATATCTTTGAAATCATGCCATGAAATAGCCAAGTGTAGCTGAATCACTCTGAAAAAGGCATTTATAGTGAAAAATAGTGGAATAGAATATGATGTTGAATGAACTGAAATACAGTGAAACACGAAGAATATCGTAAAATATATATCCTCATAGAATATTTGGATTAGATAGTCTATTTGATCAATGCTCAATTCCAACGTCTCTAGATATAAGTTGAATACGGTAGTTTTGACTGACCTTGTCGTGAAGGTCGGAAGCATATCTGTGTTCCCCCTGATGTGCCAGTCAGCTGTTTGCGTGTGTTGCTTGTTTCCCCCTCTCGCACCTCCCCTCTCCTCGCACACGTGTCGTCTGCTTGTGTTGCTAGGCAACCGTTCCAAGGTCGCGTCGCCGCGCGCGGAGAAGCCCCCGTCCCAGCTGCAACAGCCTGTCTGCGTAGCACGGCTCGCTAGAGGGTTTTAGATGAGCGAATGCGAAGACTCGCGTCCTGTATGGTTTTTGGGTCATTTCGGTTGAGGGACGTCCATAAATTACGTCACAGCTTAGGGGGGGAGAGGGGTTGTCAAGATTTGTGTCAAGGTGTTACAAGGGGGGGAGGGGGGAAGGCAACTGTGTGACGTACCATTTTTTTGTTCTATGTATTTGGCGCCATTCTTATAGATTCTTATATTTATACCCACCCTCAAGACAGCAGATGCATAATAAATAATTACCAAGTTTGAATACTCAAAAAGCAAACATAAAGAAATGAATATTTTGATTTTATAATTCATTGTACCTTTGCCGCCTATTAATTTCCTTTTTCTTTTTTTTTTGTAGGAGGGGGCGTATGAGAAATTGTGACATATTTAAAGGGGGGTGGGTGGTAATAGGTTTTGTGACATGGGAGGGGGGGGGGGTTCAAAGTGCCCTAAAAGAGGGTGACATAATTTATGGACGTCCCCTTGTGTGAGAAATATCATCTCAAAGTTTTCTAAAATCTCCATAAGATTTGGCTGGGCAAAAAATTTAATAAAATGAAATCTCTTCAAAAGAATTAAAATTGTCCCTGAGTGTGAACAATAATAATATACATTATTGCAATTTTGTATGCAATTCAGATCAGCTGTTTTGAAGAAAACAATTTAGTAAATGATTTTTTCACAACAAATAGATAGAAATAATAGCAGAACCATTGCTCAGATTCACTGCTTCCTAGAGTCGAGGTGTATTGAGTTCTCAATTATACTAGGCAAACGCTGCATGCGTTGTAAGATGAGCGATCTATCGTAATAAGGTATAATAAGAGTCGTTAAAGTAGTTCTACCTCTGCTACTTTATCAACTCTGGTATAAATGATCTACACACCTTGACTCCTATCAAATATACTCCATTCGGTAAATATTGAATCACAGCAATATGTCTGCTATTATTTCTATCTATTCGTTGAATGAAAACCATCCATTCAATTATTTTCTCGAAAACGGCTGAAATCCGAATTGCATACAAAATTTCAATGTGTATCGTTATTCATTACTGTGTTATTCAGGGAAAATTTTAATTTTTCTGAAGAGATTTTATTTCTCTGAATTTACCGCCCAGCCAAATCTTCTTGAGCTTCTAGCAACTTGGAGATGATATTTCTCAGGAGTGGTCCAACCGATATGACCCAAAACTATACGGTTCTACGTTGAATAAGTCTGTGTGTACAGAGACAGTTCCATGTCGATCAGTCAAACCGTGCGACCTGCGCAGTCAAACCGTGCGACCTGCGCACTCAAACCGTGCGACCTGTGCAGTCAAACCGTGCGACCTGTGCAGTCAAACCGTGCGACCTGCGCAGTCAAACCGTGCGACCTGCGCAGTCAAACCGTGCGACCTGTGCAGTCAAACCGTGCGACCTGTGCAGTCAAACTGTGCGACCTGTGCAGTCAAACTGTGCGACCTGTGCAGTCAAACCGTGCGACCTGTGCAGTCAAACCGTGCGACCTGTGCAGTCAAACCGTGCGACCTGCGCAGTCAAACCGTGCGACCTGTGCAGTCAAACTGTGCGACCTGTGCAGTCAAACTGTGCGACCTGTGCAGTCAAACCTTGCGACCTGTGCAGTCAAACCGTGCGACCTGCGCAGTCAAACCGTGCGACCTGTGCAGTCAAACCGTGCGACCTGTGCAGTCAAACCGTGTGACCTGTGCAGTCAAACCGTACGACCTGTGCAGTCAAACCGTGCGACCTGTGCAGTCAAACCGTGCGACCTGTTCAGTGCTTACAAACAAACACACAGACAAAGCTCCATAAGAGTAGGATGTAAGCTCATCTAATAAATACAGTAACGTATATTGATGAACAGCGTGTTGCAGCTAGGACAGTTCGCCACGTGACTGTCTCGCTCTCGAGGCTTCTCCACGTTACTGACGCGACCTTGTCGTGGCGCGTTCTAACCACCTTGTGTTGTACGCAGGCGTTCGTCCGTCGGCACGTTCATCCGCAACGAGCCTCGCGCGCCGCCCGCACCTAAGGTCACGACCGCGCCCAAGCCTGCCGCGCCCAAGCTGGACTACCGCAGCATGGTGTCCGTCGACGACATGCCGGAGCTGTTCGTCTCGTTCGACAGTAAGTCTGTTCACCACGTTCAACATGTTCAAACACGTTCAACATGTCCACACGTTCAACATGTTCATGCTTGACACGTTCAACATGTTCAAACACGTTCAACATGTTCAAACACGTTCAACATGGTCATGCTCAATGTTCAATGTGCTCAACATATTTGATACCTTTCAACATTCTACATGTTTATGCTCAACACGTTCAACATATTCAATATGTTCAATACATTCATCATGTTTGTGTTGAACATGTTCATGCTCAACATGTTCATGCTCAACATATTCGTCTTGAACACGTTCAACATATTCATGCTCAACATGTTCATGTTGAACACGTACATGTTCAACACGTTCAATACATGTTCATGTTCAACACGTTCAATACATGTTCATGTTCAACACATTCATGTTCAACACGTTCATGTTCAACACGTTCATGTTCAACACGTTCATGTTCAACAGGTTCATGTTCAACAGTTGGAGACAGAATGGTATCATGTGACACGGTGTAGAGAGTATTCGTTTGGTTAGAGAGCCGAGAGCATCAGTAGGTCCATGTTGCGGGTGGGAGCCGCCATTTTGGTGGCAACGCAGCGTTCACGGGTTGAGCTACAGCTGTTGCCCACCAGATGGCAGCTCCCTCCTTGTGTTCCCTTACGGAGCAACGGGGCTTTCGTTTCATCCCTAATAGTTCATGGGTTCGTTTCTTCTCCTTAAGATTCGGAAGTGCTACTTGTTGGGACTATTGCATCGACTCCGGCGCGAAGCTGTCACGTGTGGCATATCCCCACATGACACATGTGACACGTGTATCATGTGACATGTGCATCATGTGACACATGTATCATGTGACATGTGTATCATGTGACACGTGCATCATGTGACACGTGTATCATGTGACATGTGCATCATGTGACACATGTATCATGTGACATGTGTATCATGTGACACATGTACCATGTGACATGTGCATCATGTGACACATGTATCATGTGACATGTGTATCATGTGACACGTGCATCATGTGACACGTGTATCATGTGACATGTGTATCATGTGACACGTGCATCATGTGACATGTGCATCATGTGACACATGTATCATGTGACATGTGTATCATGTGACACGTGCATCATGTGACACGTGTATCATGTGACATGTGTATCATGTGACACGTGTATCATGTGACACGTGCATCATGTGACACGTGCATCATGTGACACGTGTATCATGTGACATGTGTATCATGTGACACGTGTATCATGTGACACGTGTATCATGTGACACGTGTATCATGTGACATGTGTATCATGTGACACGTGTATCATGTGACATGTGTATCATGTGACACGTGCATCATGTGACACGTGTATCATGTGACACGTGTATCATGTGACATGTGTATCATGTGACACGTGTATCATGTGACACGTGTATCATGTGACATGTGCATCATGTGACACGTGTATCATGTGGCACGTGTATCATGTGACATGTGTATCATGTGACACGTGTATCATGTGACATGTGCATCATGTGACACGTGTATCATGTGACACGTGTATCATGTGACATGTGTATCATGTGACACGTGTATCATGTGACACGTGTATCATGTGACATGTGTATCATGTGACACATGTATCATGTGACATGTGTATCATGTGACACGTGTATCATGTGACACGTGTATCATGTGACATGTGTATCATGTGACACGTGTATCATGTGACATGTGCATCATGTGACACGTGTATCATGTGACACGTGTATCATGTGACACGTGTATCATGTGACATGTGCATCATGTGACACGTGTATCATGTGGCACGTGTATCATGTGACATGTGTATCATGTGACACGTGTATCATGTGACATGTGCATCATGTGACACGTGTATCATGTGACACATGTATCATGTGACATGTGTATCATGTGACACGTGTATCATGTGACACGTGTATCATGTGACATGTGTATCATGTGACACGTGTATCATGTGACACGTGTATCATGTGACGCGTGCATCATGTGACATGTGTATCATGTGACACGTGTATCATGTGACATGTGCATCATGTGACACGTGTATCATGTGGCACGTGTATCATGTGACATGTGTATCATGTGACACGTGTATCATGTGACATGTGCATCATGTGACACGTGTATCATGTGACACGTGTATCATGTGACATGTGTATCATGTGACACGTGTATCATGTGACACGTGTATCATGTGACATGTGTATCATGTGACACGTGTATCATGTGACACGTGTATCATGTGACACGTGTATCATGTGACGCGTGCATCATGTGACATGTGTATCATGTGACACGTGCATCATGTGACACGTGTATCATGTGGCACGTGTATCATCTGACTTGTGTTTCATGTGACACGTGTATCATGTGACACGTGTATCATGTGACACGTGTATCATGTGACATGTGTATCATGTGACATGTGTATCATGTGACACGTGTATCATGTGACACGTGCATCATGTGACATGTGTATCATGTGACACGTGCATCATGTGACACGTGTATCATGTGACATGTGTATCATGTGACATGTGTATCATGTGACATGTGTATCATGTGACACGTGTATCATGTGACACGTGCATCATGTGACACGTGTATCATGTGACATGTGTATCATGTGACATGTGTATCATGTGACACGTGTATCATGTGACACGTGCATCATCTGACTTGTGTATCATGTGACACGTGTATCATGTGACACGTGTATCATGTGACATGTGTATCATGTGACACGTGTATCATGTGACACGTGCATCATGTGACATGTGTATCATGTGACACGTGCATCATGTGACACGTGTATCATGTGACATGTGTATCATGTGACATGTGTATCATGTGACATGTGTATCATGTGACACGTGTATCATGTGACACGTGCATCATGTGACACGTGTATCATGTGACATGTGTATCATGTGACACGTGTATCATGTGACACGTGCATCATGTGTGAGATAGGGACCCGAAATACTCGTTCAGCAGATCATAAGTTTGAAATACTGTAATATTAAACTCTGTTTGCCTACGTCATGACTCATAAAATGGCGGCATGTGTTGTGTCGTATCGTATTTGTAAACGATGATTCCTGCTATTCCCTGACATCGGGTGTCCCACCGCTTTGAACCCAGTCCCGGAGCTGCAGTAGTCCCACACAAGACGAGTCAGTACCAACCACCAGGCACTAAACACGAAACACCCCGGTTAGTACCGGCAGTTGGTAGCAGTGCTGATGACTTGTTAGTTCAATACACCTCGCGCCACGCTTGTCCGTTGCCCTTGTTACTGCGTCGGTAGCTGTTAGAATCCACGCAACATTTAGACCTATTCATTACTGCAGTAAACCCTTCTTATCCAAAGCCCCAAAAAATCTCATTCAATTTATACAAATTTGGATTGACCAAAAAACTCCTCTTTTACGAAGTCACCACTCTTCTCGGTTTGCATTGAGTCAGTTTGGTGTTGTGCGCGAGAGAAAGCCATGTCACTGATCGTGTGTGTGCTTCTATTGGCGCTCGGCCTGAATACATCGAGTGCTTCAACTTCTTTCATTTCTACCACCTTTTAACCGCTCTCAGCTGCCCTCGGTAGCTCGGTCAGCCGAGGCACCGCTTCAGGCACCGTTGAGCGTGGATTCGAGTTCCACATGAGGCATGGGTCCTTTCACTTATCATCACTTCTTCGTTTCATAATCACCTGCTCATTCCTACCCCCATATAACCTAGCTGTTGGTGGGGTCGTTAAGCAAACAGTATTGGAATTAAAGGTGGATTCGGGTAATCCCCCCCTCCCCCTCCCAAGGAGAGGTTGTTACTCACAGGATCACCCTAAAAAAACATTTCATTTTCTGTCAATCCTCCTGTGACAAATGTACTCATCATTTGTTTACATACGATATGAGTTTAATGCAGTAATCAATCTCTCGTGTGGTATATTCAAGGCCACTTTTAGACACGTTGCATCGTGTAACTCCTCTGCCTCGTACTCGAGCGGCCCCGTTTGGACCGCATGGTTCCGTTGTTGCGGAGCGGCGCGCGAGGTGTATTGGAGCGTTAGTGCGCAGAGCTGGCTTGTGGCTGACGACTGACGTAGCTGCATGATGCTAGGGAGGGCGGTGCACCAGCTGATCCAATAGAGGTGTTTGAACGTGCGTTGATGTTTCGGTTAGAGGCGAGCTGAGATTTGGAATCTAGCTAATCTGTCGGATTAATTGATCCTAGCAACATTCTGAGAACGGCTCTGTCCTCACGCAAGCGCTGTTAGCGTTAGCGGCTTGCTATTGCCGGGCTGACAGCTCTTGTCATTCGTCCAGCGAGGCGGCTGCAAGTCCAGCTTGGTACGGTTGTAGTTCAAGGTCAGGAGGGTTCGCCCCAAGCTTACAAGAAGGCCAACCGAAATATCAAAATGCAACAACTATTGGAACACTTTTTTATCAAACGCTTTTTTCCCGATCAGTTGGTAGCATCTCCCTATGAGCGCGTAGAGTGAGCAACAGAAGCAAGTCATGCCCGATGACGTGGAGGGAGGGGTGGGAAGGGGAGAGGAGGGGAGGGGCCCTACGGAATACCGTACGGTTGTGAGGAGAGGGAGAAGTGTTGTCCCCGACCGTATTTCAGTCAGTTGACTTGGCTTATCGGTAACGCCGGTGTGAAATGGTCAACATCGAGCCTTGGATCACAGCTATCGTCCAGACAGCTACGCAACACCATTCCAGAGCTGTGTAACCAGCCAGAGAAGTGTGAAACACTAATGTGTTGAAGTCGCTCTTCACAAATCGCACTTGTTTTCATTTCATTGCACTACGCATTTGAAGTTCATTCTCATTGAATAGTTTACAACTGTGTCGTGCATAAAAACAAACGGGCGAAACTATGTTGGCATCATTTGTTCTACTCTGCTTTTCTACTGTCTACAACAAAGTTTTCTTGGTGTAACATCTCGCTTCAATCGATGAAGAACAGTAAAGTGGACGACCAGAGTAATCCGATTCGT
The DNA here is from genome assembly GCA_964007535.1 of Brachyptera risi. NCBI lineage: Eukaryota > Metazoa > Arthropoda > Insecta > Plecoptera > Taeniopterygidae > Brachyptera > Brachyptera risi. Next base: position 5,629,554 of record OZ023336.1, on the reverse strand, counting down.
AGAATAGCTCTGATGTTCACGCTATGATCACTAACTGCAGTTAACAACATACAGCACTCACACATAACGCAGTCAGCACTAACTGTCATCAAGCTCTAACTTTGTTCTGTGAACGCAGTTAGAGCTTAACTCCGATCAAAATCCTCCGCCTTGGCAAAGAGCAGCATCATTTGCATCGCCACATTGTTGGTTCAAAGCAAGGCCCTCTAAATTATTCACATCATTTGAATTATATAGATGGTCTTGTTCAAAAACAAGGCGAGATATCAACAGAAAGTCTGTAAATCTATAAATGCAATATGAATATTAACAATAAATCGAACAGGAAGATGGCGGTGCATGACGTCACTAACAACCATTTGATCGCTGTCAGTTAAGAACGGTGTCATTCATGATGCTAACTGCAGTTAGCTGAAATGAAGTTGGTGATCCGAGTGTGAACGGGGTATAAAAGAACGGAAGGATCCAACGGTTGACCCGTTACGTGGCTCTGGAGAGAGTCTGGATGAGGAATGGCATGAGTCCGTTGAGACGATAGCTGTGATCATTGAGTTGAGCTGACTTGTCTTGGGGACGATTCTTCCGTGCCAACTAGCGGCCTGATTCCTGTACGTTGCTGGCGTGAGCCGTCACTCAACACACCGCTTCGGGAAACTAACATTTATTCCCCAGTCAATTAATAAATAGCAAATACAATCATGTAAATCTCACTTTTCTCTATATTAAACACTTGACGGCCGCTGGCTCATATACACGCCCCGACACATTCCAAAACGTTTCAATTCATATCTTAACACAATGCCGCCGTATTGACATCGGACATGTACAGACATTCGGGAGGTAGATTGGGAATTGAGTTTAATTTTTTTGAGGGCCGATAGAATACGTCATTGTATTGAAAAATGATATACAGTGAAACCTCTATGCATCGTTCCCGGATCTATTGTTTTCCTGGATGTATCATTCATTTTTTCTAGCCGCACTCCCATATAATCAATTTGTTAAATTTGAAAAACGATGGATAGAGGTTTCACTGTAATACAGTCAGCTGTTATCCCAAAACATCGTTCTAGGCTAAATGTGTCAAATTGACGAGCCTCTGAACATTAAATAAAAGTGATTTCGGCAAATCTCTTGTTTCACGTATCAAGCACAACAACACATCAACACAATAAAACCATCTGTTTCTGTTGTACTATCTAAACACAAGTATCCGAACGATATAATTCAGCGAAAATAACCCGGCTTTCAAGTGGTTAAAGAGGAAACCGAAGTGACGACAGTTGGTCCGGCTGATCACTCGCAACAGTCCCGACGTACAGGAATTAAGCCCCTCGTAGCTAGATGGCACTGCCGTCACTTTGATTGCCGCCCGTTGAATGACGTCGTTGCCTTCTAGACTCTCCAAGCAGTAATTCTAATAGATTGTTCTGTTTTGTTTCATTGTTGCGTAGTACATGCACCTAAATATCCTCTGCTCGAAGGGTTGGGTAGGTGCCACGCGATCGGTGGCCTTGAACGGTCGCCGGTCCCGATACGATAACCTCTAAAAGTTGCACTCGTTGTTTGCTCGTGCTCGTGACGCTTGTAGCTGCATGCTCGCGTTAGCTCTGCTCGCTTGGCTAACGGGGAAACAGCGAGAGAGTTTCTCTCGCCTTGTTTTCGTAAATGTGTCAATGTTTTGGTTAATGCTCACTAGATGTACTATCTACCATGACAACATGATATAATGGCATGGTCACGGTCTCTGGGAAGGCACAAACTTGTCGCCGCCCTCGGTAGCTCGGTCAGCTGAGGCACTGCTTCAGGAACCAAAGTCACCGTTGGCGGTGGGTTCTAGTCCCGCATAAGGCATTGGTTTTTGTAAATGTCCTTTGACTTATCATCCTCTCATTTGCACCCTGTATAGATCAGCTGCTGTGGGGGTTGTCAAGCACACAGTAATCAGCACAAACTTGTAGCCTACTGCATAAGCAGGTCATAAGATCTTGTGTCTGCAACAATGGAAATACGACAAGTTGTCATGACAGGTAGCTTTCTTAGTGAGCATTATCCAATCAAAGTATCGAGCTGACAGCTCAGTGGTCGGTTGCGGTCGCTGAATCTGTTGGTCGCATGACCACCTAACTGAGAGGAGCTGATTGTTGGATTCCTCCCCCCGCGTTCAATCAGTTAGCAACCCAATCCAGCCCAGTGAAACCTCACCGAGGTCCGCATGAGAGCACACATCCCGTGTCTTTTTCCTGAATGACATTTCTCATTTCAATCAAACCAACGCATATCTGAGCTTTGAATCTTTCATGGACCGCGTCTGCGCTGTCTTCTAGTTGAGTGCTTATGATGTCAGCGTATTCTCTCCAAGGTGCGTTATGTGACCACGACCATCCCTATCCACTCCGAGAACAATCGGTGTTGCGACGTAACGAGAGTTCTGTCAGTCAAATTGAATGTTAGTTTGGAAAAGTAAGATGTTTGTGTGGCTCGAAGGAATGTCCTACACTTGACGTAACCGACTGCTGAGGTACTCGCTGACTTGCCGGTTCAGCGCTTGGGTGGCTGTGAATCAACGCATGGCTTGACACATCACATCTCTCTCTCTCTCTCTCTCTCTCTCTCTCTCTCTCTCTCTCTCTCTCTCTCTCTCTCTCTCTCTCTCTCTCTCTCTCTCTCTCACATGCTCCCTAAACTAACGTGCATGAAGGGTTGTTGGCTTGTTACCAAGGTTTGTTCATTCGAAATGTACGTGTATCGACCGCTGTCGACTGTACATGAAATACGTTCAGCCAAGTCACAATCGAGCTTGTACGATGATTCAAGGTCGTTGTATTGGTTTCACGGCCTTCAGCTTACCTTGAGAGTCGTCGGTTGCCTCTTCGCGAGCAATCTGCCCAAGTTCCGTTACAGGGCATTGTGACGACGTTCGAATGTGAAAGATCAATAGCTATATACAGATGTATTCATCACTTCAATTACAATATCCATTAGTTTATGTGGTATTACGGTAAATTCATCTCTAAATTAATTATTAGTTATAACTGCCGACAGGTAGGCCTACCCGATTTCTTCCAAATCAAATTGAAAGAAATTCATATAAATTGAACAACTACGATAGTTTTGTCCCATAATTTGTACCAGAGAGAAATGAAAGACTGAGCGTTATAGTACCAAGTCCCAACCCATGTTCTCAAATGATGTTTGTCTCCAACATACGTTGTATCATTCGGTGGTTATCACGAAGAGTAGTATTGAGCTGTGAGGTCATCCTTGGCAAGCAGCTTACCTCGTCGGTCCGAGTCTACAACTCCACTTGTCATGATCACCAATTGACTTCGCCAACTAGTCCAAATTGTCCCACCAACTCGGTTGCTGTTGACCGGAGTTGGGTTGGTGAGGACGGTACGTCTGTTGTCTGCCAGTAATTACGAACTTACAGATCGAATATATATATATCGGAGTTCAATCGTATTTTCTCTCATTCTTGATTAGCTATTAAGAGGCCGCAGGCGCTCTACACGGGCTCGTTGTTCGCTCGCTCCAGACTCGAGTTTAACATGCATCGTGTGCTAGGCGCAACCCGTAGACTAGCTCGCCCAACTCATATTCACGTAAACGCTGTCAATTCTCTTGCTTACACTTTTGATATATTCACATTTTATATTTTTTTTCGGTATTCAAAAATGTGTATCCAAGTTCAGAATCTCGCATTCACGAAATTTTTCTCATTTTCCATTTGAAAAATTTGAGAAATTACAAATTTTTTGTTCAAAATTCTGTGAATGCGGTAACCTCCATTTTTCAATTACTAACAGAATGCAAAAACAATCATATTGATATCTCAAATTACGGCCGTGAGAGTTTGCAGCGTGAAATACGAGCGCCTGCGGCCTCTTAAGACTTTTACAACTCGGGTGACAACTGTGTGTGTGTGTGTGTGTGTGTATCGTGCATGACCTTGACCTGCTTGTGTGTTTCATACTTGACCTTGACATGGTCTGCATGTGGCCAGTGCTGCACACTCCACATCTCGTCAAGATTGATTGATTTCCATTGAAATGTAGATAAATCATTACGGACACCATCCCTGTATGTTTGACTTGACCTCTCTGTCGTACTTTTGATCTCGTATTCAGGAGACAAATCATTCGTGGTGTTGTAATCGGTCAAGTGATTTCGTTGAATATAAAATACAAGGACGTACACTTCACTCTCCTATATGTATATATATGTTGAAACTGGGACAATTGTGTTTTTGTTTTTTATTTTTATTGTTATCAATTTTTTCCATACAAAATAAACTGAACAGTCAAATGAAATCCAAGGGAGACTTGACTGTGGGAGAAGAAAGAATATTATCATCTGTATATTAATAAGTTTTACATTTTACATATTGGTTTATGTAAGGCAATTTAAGAACATATAAATATAATAGATAAATTGAGTGGCAATTAAATATGAATGAAACAGAAAGAACAAATATGATCTATACAATAGACGATAACAATTCACAATATAATGACTCGGAATTATACTGATTAAGATATTGAATATAATATAACAAAAGATACAAAGAACAAAAACACCAATGAAAAATAAATTCAAGTTTGGTGATGATTTGTCCTCTTGCCAATCATGTTTGAGTTGGACTGCATTTTGTATCTACTGTATTTCATATTTGTATTTGTTCTGTGTCGTGTAATTTTAATTTCGGGTAATATTTATTCTGTCATATTTTTAACATTCACGTGGCACAACTGTCCTAGCTTCAATACTTGACTTACGAGAAGAGTTGAATTTATTCTGAAGTATGTTATGTGCGATTTTATCAAATATAAAATTGTATCACTATTTTTCCATAAACATCCTTACTTTTGTGAATGAGATATGAAAGGTACACCAGTTTGGTCGAGTGAGTCCCAGCTTGACGTGATGACGCGTACTGACGTGTTGACGCGGTGTTCTCAGAGCTGATCCCGCGTCCGGCGCGCTCGTGCGAGGACCCGCCGCTGTACCTGCGCCTGCGCATGGGCAAGCCAATCAACAAGAAGATCCCCAAGTCAACGCCCATCATGTCCTACGGCAAGAAGAAGATGCGCCCAGAGTACTGGTTCAGCGTGCCAAGAAACAGGTGAGCACAAACCCGAGCATTCTCCCGCCACGCTCTCTCGCACAATACATTCGCAGACCGTTCAATGTGGCCGTTCAATGGAAATAAGTATCAATAATGTTTTGACACATTTAGCCTAGAACGATGTTTTGGATTAACAGCTAACTGTATTTTATACAATACATGCTCCAATACATCAGTAACGTATTTTATCAGCAAAAAGAACAAAATAACCGAGACGCGCGGCCGAGTGGTAACACACTGAACCGTCATTCGGGAGACCGGGGTTCAATTCCCGCCATGGTCGACCATCCTGACAGGGGTTTTTCGTGGTTTCCCACGGTCGTTCAGGTTGATACTGGGATGGTTCCTTAACAACAGGCTACGACCGACTCCTTCCCACATCCAAAAACACCCAATAAAATAACCTTTCATCTCATCATCCCATCATCTCATTCATCATCCACCGACGCCAATAGATCGTGGCCATCAGTATAGTGCGTCGTTAAAACTCGATATATAATATAGAAAATATAACACTTATTTCCCAATCTATCTCCCAGATGTCATAACAAGTCCCTGCCAATATGACGTCATTTTGTCGATAGATGAAATGAAAGGTTTTGTAAAGTGTTGGTACGCGTACATGCGTCCGCGGCCGACAAGCGTTTGACCTAGAGGTCAGACCAGTCGAGTGACCGTGCGGTGTTGTTGCCCTCAGGGTGGACGACCTCTACGGCCTGCTACAGCTGTGGGTGCCGCAGCTGTACGGCGACCTGGACGACCTTGACCCTGCCAGCCGCGGCTACGAGCTGGTTGAGTCCGACACGGAGCTGTGGGAGGAGGAGGGAGGCGAGGGGGGGCCCAAGTCGGCCGACCAATCACCCGAGGGCGAGCTGGGGGAGCTGACGCGCGAGTCCTGGGAGGTGAGTCTCGATACCCTACTAGCACGATACTAGTGCGATGTAAGCGCGATACTAGCGCAATACTAGCGCGATGCAACCGCGTTACAGGCGTGATACTAGTGCGATGCAACCGCGTTACAGGCGTGATACTAGTGCGATGTAAGCGCGTTACAGGCGTGATACTAGTGCGATGTAAGCGCGTTACAGGCGTGATACTAGCGCGATGCAACCGCGTTACAGGCGTGATACTAGCGCGATGTAAGCGCGTTACAGGCGTGATACTAGTGCAATACTAGCGTGATACTAGCGTGATACTAGTGCGATGCAACCGCGTTACAGGCGTGATACTAGCGCGATGCAACCGCGTTACAGGCGTGATACTAGCGCGATGTAAGCGCGTTACAGGCGTGATACTAGCGCAATACTAGCGTGATACTAGTGCGATGCAACCGCGTTACAGGCGTGATACTAGCGCGATGTAAGCGCGTTACAGGCGTGATACTAGCGCAATACTAGCGTGATACTAGTGCGATGCAACCGCGTTACAGGCGTGATACTAGCGCGATGTAAGCGCGTTACAGGCGTGATACTAGTGCGATGTAAGCGGACAGCCCTCTAGAGCCATGCAATCAGCTTCACTGCGGTTCAGATGATTTCACTGTCTCATATATTATTGCACTTTGCATCCAACGTCGATCAGATACTTCATAACATTTCTATTCTTGGAACAAATCGGCTAAAATTTGTGTTGAATCAAACTTCTCCTGATACATGTGTGTTGTCCACATTGCAGTGTTCTTTCAGACCGTACCTCACTCAACCCGACCGTACCTCTCTCAACCCAACCGTACCTCACACAACCCGACCGTACCTCACACAACCCGACCGTACCTCACACAACCCGACCGTACCTCACACAACCCGACCGTACCTCTCTCAACCCGACCGTACCTCTCACAACCCGACCGTACCTCACACAACCCGACCGTACCTCTCTCAACCCTACCGTACCTCTCTCAACCTGACCGTACCTCTCACAACCCGACCGTACCTCTCACAACCCGACCGTACCTCACACAACCCGACCGTACCTCACACAACCCGACCGTACCTCTCTCAACCCTACCGTACCTCTCTCAACCCAACCGTACCTCACACAACCCAACCGTACCTCTCTCAACCCAACCGTACCTCTCTCAACCCAACCGTACCTCACACAACCCAACCGTACCTCACACAACCCGACCGTACCTCTCTCAACCCGACCGTACCTCTCACAACCCGACCGTACCTCACACAACCCGACTGTACCTTTCACAACCCGACCGTACCTCTCACAACCCGACCGTACCTCTCACAACCCGACCGTACCTCTCTCAACCCGACTGTACCTCTCTCAACCCGACCGTACCTCTCTCAACCCGACCGTACCTCTCTCAACCCGACCGTACCTCTCACAACCCGACCGTACCTCACACAACCCGACCGTACCTCTCACAACCCGACCGTACCTCACACAACCCGACTGTACCTTTCACAACCCGACCGTACCTCTCACAACCCGACCGTACCTCACACAACCCAACCGTACCTCACACAACCCAACCGTACCTCTCACAACCCGACCGTACCTCTCACAACCCGACCGTACCTCTCACAACCCGACCGTACCTCTCTCAACCCGACTGTACCTCTCTCAACCCGACCGTACCTCTCTCAACCCGACCGTACCTCTCTCAACCCGACCGTACCTCTCACAACCCGACCGTACCCCACACAACCCGACCGTACCTCTCACAACCCGACCGTACCTCACACAACCCGACTGTACCTTTCACAACCCGACCGTACCTCTCACAACCCGACCGTACCTCTCACAACCCGACCGTACCTCTCTCAACCCGACTGTACCTCTCTCAACCCGACCGTACCTCTCTCAACCCGACCGTACCTCTCTCAACCCGACCGTACCTCTCACAACCCGACCGTACCTCACACAACCCGACCGTACCTCTCTCAACCCGACCGTACCTCTCACAACCCGACCGTACCTCACACAACCCGACCGTACCTCTCACAACCCGACCGTACCTCTCACAACCCGACCGTACCTCTCACAACCCGACCGTACCTCACACAACCCGACCGTACCTCACACAACCCGACCGTACCTCACACAACCCGACCGTACCTCACACAACCCGACCGTACCTCTCACAACCCGACCGTACCTCTCACAACCCGACCGTACCTTTCACAACCCGACCATACCTCTCACAACCCGACCGTACCTCTCACAACCCGACCTTACCTCACACAACCCGACCGTACCTCTCTCAACCCGACTGTACCTCACACAACCCGACTGTACCTCACACAACCCGACCGTACCTCACACAACCCGACCGTACCTCTCTCAACCCTACCGTACCTCTCACAACCCGACCGTACCTCTCTCAACCCTACCGTACCTCTCTCAACCTGACCGTACCTCACACAACCCGACCATACCTCACACAACCCGACCGTACCTCACACAACCCGACCGTACCTCTCTCAACCCTACCGTACCTCACACAACCCGACCGTACCTCTCTCAACCCGACCGTACCTCACACAACCCGACCGTACCTCACACAACCCGACCGTACCTCACACAACCCGACCGTACCTCTCTCAACCCTACCGTACCTCTCACAACCCGACCGTACCTCTCACAACCCGACCGTACCTCTCACAACCCGACTGTACCTTTCACAACCCGACCGTACCTCTCACAACCCGACCATACCTCTCACAACCCGACCGTACCTCTCTCAACCCTACCGTACCTCTCACAACCCGACCGTACCTCTCACAACCCGACCGTACCTCTCACAACCCGACCGTACCTCTCTCAACCCGACCGTACCTCTCTCAACCCTACCGTACCTCTCACAACCCGACCGTACCTCTCACAACCCGACCGTACCTCTCACAACCCAACCGTACCTCACACAACCCGACCGTACCTCTCTCAACCCTACCGTACCTCTCTCAACCTGACCGTACCTCTCACAACCCGACCGTACCTCTCACAACCTGACCGTACCTCTCACAACCCGACCGTACCTTTCACAACGCGACCATACCTCTCAAAACGCGACCGTACCTCTCTCAACCCGACCGTACCTCTCACAACCCAACCGTACCTCTCACAACCCGACCGTACCTCTCACAACCCGACCATATCTTTCACAACCCGACCGTACCTCTCTCAACCCGACCGTACCTCTCTCAACCCGACCGTACCTCTCTCAACCCGATTCAAGAACAGTTCTATTTGCCATGATGAAAGTTGAAGACAAAGTATTTCAACTTGTACTTTAACCGTCATGCGTAACTGAAAGATCCAGCAACTGCCCTGTTACGCAGCTCTGGAGAGAGTCTGGATGAGTCGGTACGATAGCTGCAATCCTTGCCGTGGCGTCAACTGGATGTATTATTATTCCCTGCTGCTCGTAATAACGGCTCGACGTTGTTCATTGGACGGGACGTGGAATCCGCATCTCCCCGGGGTCTCGTGGTTTTGTTTCAAGCCAAGAAATGGCAGCCTCACAAATACGAGGCTCGATGGTCGGCCTTCAAGGTCACCTCCAAGGTCACGTGATCGACCGTTGTATCCTCATTCGATGACATTTGTTGTTTTGGTAACAACGCGTTTCGTCGATGTTTTTGTCTAGTTTCGTTGCGTTTTTTAATTGGTTTTCAATTTTAGACCGGGCGTTTACGCTGCTGGTTGTTTTTTGTGGCGTTATAATCGTTGGTGTATGCTACCGAATATCAAATGTCTTTAACATAAATCTGCCCGATAATATTTCCTCGTTGAACAAGAATGTTTGTTGCTCAATCGCTGTCTTATTGCGCTGTCAACGGTTTCTGTTTGTATTCGGAGGACTGTTCATGTATTGTAGATGAGCAATGATATCTCAAGCATGTTTTAGTTTGTCTCGGGCTGTGAATTGCAGACAAGTTTGTAACGGCTGCATGCGCAGGGTTCCATCAGGCTAGGACTAGGACTAGGACTAGGACTAGGACTAGGACAACATATCACCTTAGTTAGGTCAGCCGGCAAGCTGCTCATTCCTTCCCATACAAAACATCATCATTTCCATTTCATGTTTTCAAAAATACAGTTTCTTAGAGTTATATTATATTACATTAATATTATTAGATGGAGGCTTTTTTTCATCTCTGTTTGTTGTATTCAATAGTAACGGTTTGATAGTATGTCGCACTTGGTTGGATGTTTCGACGTGCGACAGTTTGTTGAACAGTTCAAATATTTCTCCCTCCCAAATCTTTTCTATAATCAATATTGTAAAGTTTCTCAATTGTTTTCTTTGGCATCTCACTGGGTGAAGATTGCAGTGGGGGGGGGGGAGCAGGGTGCTCCAGTCAGGCCGCTCAAGACTCGGGTGTTGGGAACAGACCAAGCGTTGGAGCGCTAAGACTCGGGCATTGGGAACAGACCAAGCGTTGAAACACTCGGAAGTCAGTACATCGATGTATCAGTATTTTAGTGACCACTTTTGACCAGCATCTGATGTGAGCAGAAACACGACTCTTCTAATACCGTCAGGATGGTGTGAGTTATTCACCTCGGATTCTAACATTTCACCGGTGTACAGCTAACATTGTGCTGACATTGTGCAATACAAGTTGAACTGTTTTCAATACCATCCTGAAGGTATCAGAAATATCTGTGTTTCCCCCACATATATATATATGTGTGTTGGGAATGTTATATCTCTTATCATTCAGAAGTGATCACTTGAAACACGCTTGACTTACCCTGCATATTCTCCATACTGCCAACACTCACACTGTCAGTGCACTTTCGTCAAGTATTAAATACGTTACTCTCCTATATATTAGGGATAACATAGGCCCAGATTAATTGAGGATTGATTGAAGATGGATGACAATCTATCAACCCCCAAATTGATTGTGGAATCGAAAGATTGACATTTTTTCTCAGTTTTTTCACTATCATAACTTTTTTCGTGATGATTCGTTTAGAACGATAACACTACCTTTGAGTGTTGGTGTCTTGCGTCCATCATACATAGGAGTAGCACTAGTGTGTGTCGTCCACCTCTGACCTCTGACCTCTGACCTTCTCAGTCACATCACGTGAACCACGTCATTTGTAGATGTCTCCCATTTCAGTCACCAAACACTCGGAACAGTTTATGGTTTTCGGGAGTGTACCAAATAAATTTAAATGATCAATTTTCTGTTCTTGATTTTCCGGGATTATTATTACCCTCAAGAATCTTATATTAGTAAATGGGAAATTGCTGATCAAGTGTCAGGTCAAGGGTTAAGTGCTCACTTGTGTTCAGGAACGAGGCCTCGACCGCGTCATCAATGATCTGGTTGAATTGTACTGTCGACTGTACCGAGAGTGATGCGTGTGTAGGGAGTGGATGGATGGCTTGAACATGAACACAGAACCGGTAGTAGCCCACGTCAGGTCTATTGGCTCACCCAACACCCGAGCGCAGAAGCCCAAGTAGTCGAGCAGTTGATACTGTAATCTCCCCCGGACCAATACACACTCAACGATCACAGAGCAACAACCTGTCGGGAATATAAATACAGATTCAGATGCAAATTTTACAGTTGATTGAAAAATCATCAATTATTCAGTCCAACTTTTTTACGGCAGACATACCGAATGATTTAGAGTTATTTTTGATAAGATCACAGCTCACGAGTGAAGAATCTACGAGAACAACATTCAGAAGTGTATTCTCTCATAAATTCTTGTCAAGTTCTCATGGTACACCCAACCTACACATGCATTGCAAACTCTACTGAAACTTGAAGCATTGCTTTTTTTGATAATTGAATAGTTTTAATAAATTTGTTTCAATAAATTTAAAACTCGTTGGACGTAGGTATCGGAAGCCGATAGATGGGTTGTTGCCCGACAAAACAGGTTTTTGAAATACTTGTGACGTTGAGGTAAGCTGTTGGTCTGGTAGCAGAGCAAGTGAGTGATGCGCTGAGTTCTTTTCAAGGTCATCAAGGCCCCGTACGTAAAGCTGTACTCGTTCATGCGGACGCAGACTCAGTTCAACGACAGCGACGATATCGGCTCGGACGAGGTCAGAACACGACGTCTGTGTTGACCTGTGACCCTGCGTACCCGCGGCGGCCGGGAGGGCAACGGCCACAAGTCCTAACCACACTTAATTCACACGTGGAAATAGACAAACATCTCTCGAAGGGTATTACAACGATGGGAATAGATTTGAATAGAATGCCGTTGACACACGTGGAGACTTGAATACTGTTGATCTAGTTGTGTGAAGACATTTCTCACGTGTAAATACAAGTACGAATCTCAGTTTTCATTATAGGCGTACGCAACGTCAAAACCTTTTAAAGTTAATACATTGTCTATCTTTTCATTTGGTATCAAGTTCTATTACCTAATCGTCCTAATTATGAATAATAATTAAAATAATAAGAAATATTGATACCATTTTTGTTTTCAATTTTAGAGGAAACTAGAAATCATCATCTCAATTTCAGAAATCGTAATTAGTTTATTTGTGGTCCAGAGCGGCCGAGTCATGACGTAGGAATCACTCGTAGAACATGAACAGAGCCGAGTACTGTTCACGCCATGAGTCGGAACAGGGGGGGGGGGAGGTCCTAGAGGACAAAGGGATGAAATATAATTTCTGAAATTGAGATGATGCTTTCTAGTTTCCTCTAAAATGGGCGGGGGGGAGATAATAAGCATTATTGATTGAAGTCTATCCTCAGGATTGTGATGTTTGGCTTGAGGGCATGTCCACAACATGAACCACATCCTGCAGGAAGTATTTACATTCCATTCAATTGAAAGCATTCCCACCAGATATCACATGATCCTATTTTGAATATTTGTAATATCTTTTTTTTTTATAATAAATCTCTAAAATACATTTGTATTTTCTTGAAACGCAATAATAGGTTTTTGTAGCAATTTTCTTACTAATTTACGTATAGACTACCGTATATAACATTCCACATTTTATATTTAGAAAATTTCAGTTCTAGAAAATTTAGACAATGTATTCTCTTTAGGAAATATTCCATTTGGAAAAAAAAACATTCAGGATAAAATGAAATATTCTGTCTGCCCTATAGTACAATTACACATATTCAGAGAAAAATCACCAAATGATTTGAATATTTTAAAATGGTTTATCTGAATTCTTTCCGTGGTTTGGACTTGTCGGTTTGCCCGCCCTGATTGCTTCCGCGACGTACGCAAGACTTGCAGGTTGTCTAGACTTGCGTTAGGCAGGTTGTCTGTTGTCTAGACTTGCGTTAGGCAGGTTGTCTGTTGTCTAGACTTGCGTTAGGCAGGATTAGACCAACTAGTCATTAGATTAGTATCGTGACGCACTGCACTGCCGGACTGCGGTAACCTCCACGTCCGACAGCGTAATCCACGACCCGTGATCCGTAGCTCGGAGACGCACTAACACCTCACCTCGCACTCACTCTTCACTAGCTAGCCTGCTTCTTGTGCTTCTAGTAGCCCTCTTCAGCTGCATTTCTAGATCTTGCTCGTTCTCTTAGGTTGCTACGACGACTATTCTTTCAGGTGTTCGTAACGTCAGGTAAGTTTGGGACGCAGAAGTGAAACGCCTCGGTGGACTTTCACAATGTTCGAAGTGTTGATGAGTGATGATATTTAGAATGTGTATTTTCCATTCCTCAAGAGGGCTTGGGTGTCAATTTATCAGCAGTTGAACGGTACGAGATACATATATGAAGAATTCTAATACTGGTACCCAAAAAAACAGATCATTTTAAAACCTCTGTGATGATGTGGAATCAGTTGAACGATGCGACGTTTTTCACTTTGTTACGTTTTTTCAGTTTGGTCCCGCATTTCTTTACGGTTTATTAATTTCTTCAACACGTTTCCCAAAAACATTTTTTTTCTTGTTATGTTCGAAAGTGTGATTCCAAAAGTGTAGGAAGTCACTCACAAAAATCCCAATGCTATTATAAATCAGCTCTCAAGAGCACTTTAAAGCTAGGTTCCCATAACGATTTTTTCACGTGACGTCCGTCAAAACATCGGACGACGGCAACTTTCCTCTAATCACGCGCAAGAAAAAACAATGGCGGGAGGCAACGATTTTTCCCCGTCCAAGTAGAGCCAACTTGAACTTTTTGACGTCCGTCACGGCACGGGACGATTTGCGGATGTCGTGTAGAGTATCGACAATCGAAGATAGGACCGCATCGTCGCACTTCCGTCTCATTTGTATTTTCGATGTTAAATTCAAAATTGACATATCTCTCAAAGTATCCATCAGAACAATCTGATTTTGGTTGCAAACGCCGTAGAAACGTATCTTCAGGCCAACAAGGAGTTAAACGATGATATTTCAATCATTGAAACAATCCAAGTGGTAGGCCTAACAGAAACTCGAAATGTCAGTATTTTTTATCCAATCAGCGATCTTTTGTTAAATCTTACTCCGTTGTCAAAGAACGAATTGTATCATATATCAATCGTTTCAGCACACTCTGGACAATAGGCGCCGTGATAATGTGCGCCGTCTATTTGCCGATGGGCCAAATCACGCATAGAAATAGAAATATCTAAAGAAGTAAATATCGTTTCGGAACGTTTTTTGTAGTGATCAACGTAAAATATTATTGTCAATTGAACAAAGTGTCTTAAGAACATGTGCTGGTAATTTTTATGATAAGAGTGGCAATAAAACCTCGACATTTGAATTTTTATTACACTTGACACTTTCAAAAGTACTGGTTAAGGAATGATAGTTGGAAATGTGCCGAATTGAATGATGTGTGATAGGCCTAGTCTTCGTCTCTTTTTGTGCAAACGGAATAGCAATTTTGGCTCCTTAATGAGGGACTAACTGAAACCTTGTCATGTCTTGGCCTATACTACTGTATAGAAAACTCATTCTTGTGCAGAAACAAGATTTGCATCAAATTCACGTAATAGTTCGACTCTTATAGTTTGGTTAAAGGTCTACATTTGAGCTACAAGTGAACTTGTGTTATTTCCAAAGCGATTGTTATATTGTGGAATATAATGAACCTCTTTGAGGTGTTTCGGTCAGCCTATACGCGGGCATGGGATGGGGGAGCTCCAGCGCCAATGTTTTCAACCAACTATCGTACTTGACCTGCAATCAAATCAACCAAAACTTTTTCAAAACAATCTGCAATTAAGGCTATTTTGTGCCAAAATAATATTAATTCTCGCCCAAATAAAATATTCGTAATAATTATTCAGCCATATTCTGCTCCATTAAAAACAATTTATTACTCAGACGTAGACTATCCCTTGAAAGATGAGCGAAATATTTATATGGAATATTATAAAAAATTTTACAGACCTTGACTCATAAAATATACTTAATTCAGTAAATATTGAATCTAGAAAGCTGTGAATCTCGACAACATAATCCTGCTATTATTTCCATCCATTTGATGAATACAAAACATTTATTAAATCATTTCCTTCAAAACGGCCGCTTCGAATTGCATACAAATTACTGATCGCGTGTATCATTCTTGTGTTCACAAGCAAGGAAAATTTGAATATTTTTGGAGAGTTTTATTTTTGACACTTTCTTGCCCAGCCCAATCTTATGGGGTTTTTTTTTTAGAAACTTTGAGATGTTTCTCAAAAATGGTCTGACCAATTTGACTCAAAAACTATACACTTCTAAGTTGGGTCTGCTTGTACAGAAAAGGTTTCATGTCGATCAGTCAGACCCTGAAACCCTGTTACAATAGCAGAAAGAAAAAAAATCAAAGCTCCATACGAGTGGGTGGATGTATTCGCTAATGCTCATCTAAAAATAAATCTCACTCGGCGCTTTTCGAAAATTAAATCCCACTGCTCATTCGTAGTTTTTTGCCTTGACAAGTCGACACCCCGTATCGTAACGTGTTAAACGTCAGGGGGGACGGTCGATCGGTTCAGCCGTCTGACAGTTTCGCGTTCTATTTTTAGCCAACTCAGCTACAACTGTGGCATTCCGACTTCGTCGCGGTACAACAATGACTACGTTCACTGGCACCCGGTGTGTTCGAATACCAACTGTAATGTGGTGCTAAACTAGCTGTAATCGAGTGGTTCACTGACAGCTTCGGTTGGTACTGGAGTTTATTATACGTGGATTGTGTATCATGCCACATAGCAAACAATAACAATGAACTAGCTCCCTGTTAGATTCATTCCCTTTTCTCTTTACTGGACACCAGTGTGAAGATATTGTGTCAGTGAATCGACAACCTTTGTACAAACTAACGTTCGAATCTGTTGTGTATATACCTAGTCGATTTTGCGTTCTAATTTTGAATGTCAATAAATCAAAGAACTGCTGTAGTTGGTTAGCAGTGTTGTAGGCCTGTATAGTGTGGTGATGCCCCAGACCACTAGTGGTCTAGCGACGAGAATGGCCAGCACGTCAACTAGACGAGTAAGTTCATGCAGATGTCGATGTCGGATTAAGGCGTCACCATAGGGCAAAAAGTTCTCACCAGGATGATTGTTTTTCTGTATAATGTTGTGAATATTTATTATATAGATCGACAGTATTTTACAATGTACTTCTCTGCATGGTGTGAAGCAGTTTAACCATTGAGTATAGCTCTATACTTAATGGTTTCACAACAATACGTCCATCCGGAAGGCCGCTACGGTTGTTTATGCTTCAGTTGACACTGAAAATGGTTTTTTACCCTTCGTTCACAAAAAAGAGGGGCATGCCACATTCACTCAAGTTGACTCAACCAATGTGTTTGGGCAGATTATGTTGTGCTGAGAGGGTCAGTGATATGATATGCTTATAGTTGCAACATTAATAATGGTAACCTAAAGATGGTAAATAAGACGATAAAATACATTTAAATGAAGAGTAGATCCAGGCTTCGATCTCTGCCCGGTGCTACCTTCATTCTGGCAATGGGTTATGCGACAGGATGTTTGTCCCTCGTGACGGGCCGCTTGTGTGTCGGACCAGACTGCATGGCCTGCAAGCCCCAAGTAGGTCACGTCCTTTCACCGCCCGTCTCGCCCAGCCCCCAGCCACAGCGCCCGGGGGTGCCGAGCCGGACCCGAGCTACGGGTTGTTCCACATGTCACTAGAATGACTCGAAACAGCCCGGGGATGCATTCCTGTACCATTTCGAACAGTTTTACCGACCAACAACTAGCTCTGGCCATCTTGTGCCTGGGTCCAAGTTACGACCAGGTTCATCATGCGCCCCTCGGTGACAGAACAAGTACTGATAAAACAAGACTAGTAGTCACTCCAACGACTGAGGGAAACCACGATGCTCCTCAGTCGGGAGGATATTGGCGGCACTCGTACAAGAGGAAAACGCGGTTTGTTCGCACGTCAGTACTGGGGGTGAGCGCACTCCACAGTATAGAGAGATTGTTCTCATTACACTCGGTAGCGGTCACAAGCAAGCCGTCCCGTGTCAAATCGACCGGTCGTCCCGGCTCAAGTCGACCGGCTGTCCCGGCTCAAGTCGACCGGCTGTCCCGGCTCAAGTCGACCGGCTGTCCCGGCTCAAGTCGACCGGCTGTCCCGGCTCAAGTCGACCGGCTGTCCCGGCTCAAGTCGACCGGCTGTCCCGGCTCAAGTCGACCGGTCGTCCCTAGTTCATTATTCAATACAAACTGAAAACATAATCAATCAATACGGATTGACTGAGAAATGCGACGTATTTTCGTGGCAATGAACATTGAGCTTCTCGTAGGCCCAACAAGGGGGCGGGGCGGGGCGGGGCGCTGAAGAGCGTATACTACCAAGAGTGAAGATGGGCTTGGCGTGTAACAATGCCGTGAGAGCTACTATCTCGGGGAATTGTTAGGGTTATTTGGGTCAGGTTTTGATCGTTTCCTCGGAACAGGTACATTTAACAACCCTTAAGTTCACTCTTGGTAGTATCCATATTCCAGTATGCGCTCTTCAGGGGCCCCGAAACATTTCCACCAAAGAAGTTATCTGAGTTACTCTAGATGACAGTGGAAATTCAAACCACCAACCAATCACGAGCCAAGATTATGCCGCGCAGCGCTGAGATCGAAGTATGAAGGAAGAGGAACTGAATAAATAGACAACAACATAACCTCTTTTCACAACACGTTGCGTTTACTCGTAAAATGACTCCTAATTATTATAAGTTAAAACTTATTGCGGTAACATCAGTCAAATCAGGATAGGCTTATTGTGTAAGGAACGTTTGGGTTGGCAGATACTCCAACCCAAGTAGGCCTAGAGCCTATTCATTCTTTAATTGAGTAGGCCTAGGCCTATTTGAGTGATGTATTATTGACTAGAATCAAACCAAAACATCTAGGCCAATGCGTCAATCAAATGGCGAATGCATCATGCCTAGGCCAAGAAATAGAATTTATAGATCAGACCTTACAAAATCAATGGCCAAACCCAACGTATAAAAATCGTATAATGAATGAAATCGTTTAATGATGAGGCTACATTGACCTACCAGAAAAAAAATATGGGAGCTTATGTCAATTGCCGAGCTACGGGGAGGATTGAATTTAGACAATTCTTCTATCAATTCTGTCGCCAATAGCTAATGAAGGCGAAATAATTTCATACATTTTGAATGGATCAATTCTCACATGGAACCGATGTCCCATCTCCAAAAAATCTCTCTTCCATCTCTCAATAATTTCCAGATTCTTTATACCGTCCGCCATTTTTAGAATTCTGACAGATGAAAACGTTGTTTTTGATGAAACCACGAGATATTTGTTCGTGGGGAACAACGCGTGTGATTTGAAAACGGTATTTAGGTTCGTTTAGCGCTCAATACTACCAAATATAGATAAACCACGTTTTCAAGACGAAAACGTCATCGAAAACGAAAACGGAGTTGCCCGTGATGGTTCAATACTTGGACTCCAGTCGTCGTGACGAGCCCAGTGGTAAGAGTGTGACCTTGAGCGAGCGCACCTCCCATTAGAGTCCGAAGACAGCTCGGTACTCGGGCGTGTCAAACACTCGGGTCCGAGTCCCGAATTAGACTCGATTCTTCATCACTGACACTATGCGTCTATCGACCTTGACCTTCGAGTATTCATTATTTCAACTTCAGAAAACCCAATTGTAATTGCTTCAAATATTCAATTTCCATTTCTACTCATTGTTGATGTTATTTGTGTTACTACTCTGTGTCGTTTGCAGTGGCGTAACAGGACACGGCGATACAGGAGTGCAAAAGCTATAAATGGGCCCCTCCCTTTTGTTCGTATCTAGACCATTTTCATAATTCAATGCGCATGCGCGTCCCGCCTCCTAGCAGCCGAGATCGCTGGTGTTGCATTCTGGGAGTTTTAGTACTGTGGCCCGCTTATCTACAGGGTTAAATGCGAGACACCAAGATATATAACTTGCATTATCTCTCATCTCACTTACTCTGACAGTGTGTAAATCTCTTGTAATGTAGTATACATATGAATGTTGAAACTACTATCATATTATAACTTGATACGTTCACTGTAACGCACAATAATATAAATCAAACGTGCTAAATAGCATTGGCAGCATAGGACTTTCGAACGCGCATACTAACATCCCGTTCCAGTTCAAACGATCGCCGCTAGATGGCTCACTCTTCTCGGAAATGGTCTATTCACAAAAGGTACTCGTGTGCCTGCAATTCACTTCAGTATACATTATATAGGCCTATGTGATTCAAATTTTCCTTCAATTTTTTTAAATTTCATTCATTCTTCCAATTAACGTATTTATTGCATATGAATTAATTGAATCGCACTGCTGATATTTACGCCCCTGGTCGTTCGGCAACCCGACGTACACGGACCGAGATCTTACACTGTCATGGTATGCTATCTTGCGCATCACAGCTGTTCCTTGGTACGCGAGATAGCGTGCCGCTAATCAGCTGCTCTTGCAGTCGCCTCTTGGCCTTCCGCGTCGACGTGCCGCGTACCTCCGACTTCCGAGCACTTGTAGCGCTTACCTTCGAGCACTTGTAGCGCGTACCTTCGAGCACTTGTAGCGCGTACCTTCGAGCTCTTGTAGCGCGTACCTTCGAGCACTTGTAGCGCGTACCTTCGAGCACTTGTAGCGCGTACCTTCGAGCACTTGTAGCGCGTACCTTCGAGCACTTGTAGCGCGTACCTTCGAGCACTTGTAGCGCGTACCTCCGAGCTCTTGTAGCGCGTACCTTCGAGCACTTGTAGCGCGTACCTTCGAGCACTTGTAGCGCGTACCTTCGAGCACTTGTAGCGCGTACCTTCGAGCACTTGTAGCGCGTACCTTCGAGCACTTGTAGCGCGTACCTTCGAGCACTTGTAGCGCGTACCTTCGAGCACTTGTAGCGCGTACCTTCGAGCACTTGTAGCGCGTACCTCCGAGCTCTTGTAGCGCGTACCTTCGAGCACTTGTAGCGCGTACCTTCGAGCACTTGTAGCGCGTACCTTCGAGCACTTGTAGCGCGTACCTCCGAGCTGTCAGCCGCGGCCTAACCCCAGGCTGCACCACAGTCCACAGTTCAACAGAGAGATTTGTTTGGACACAGTTCAATTGGCCCTGGTTGTTTGAAGGACGCTTCTGGTTCCAAGTAGAGTGCACCATCTGCCTGCGGGGCAATTGTCCCACCCCACCCCACCCTGCACCAGGGCTGGGCTGAACCAGGCCTTGAACACGCAGTTTGACAACAGCTGGGCGAGAGTGTCTGCCGGTCGGTGGAAGAGGTGTCTGTCTGACCCCGCTCTTTTCACTTTTACTTCGGCGCGTCTGTGGTCCACATTTCGTGACCTGAGTGTGTTGTCAGTCGGTCTGACGTTGCTCGACAAGACGAGTCATGTTAACGCCTGGTTAGGCGAGTTAACGTGTGGTTAGGCGAGTTAACGTGTGGTTAGGCGAGTTAACGAGTGGTTAGGCAAGTTGACGAGTGGTTAGGCGAGTTAACGAGTGGTTAGGGAGAGTTAACAAGTGGTTAGGCGAGTTAACGTGTGATTAGGGAGAGTTAACGAGTGGTTAGGCGAGTTAACGTGTGGTTAGGGAGAGTTAACGAGTGGTTAGGCGAGTTAACGTGTGGTTAGGAGAGTTAACGTGTGGTTAGGCGAGTTAACGCCTGGCTAGGCGATTTAACGTGTGGTTAAGTCAGCACCAGACATGGATCGGTTCGCGAGGGACATCGTCAGCATTGTGAGTATACAGAGTTGTGTAACTGCTTAGTGACGCGATCAGAGGAAACGACTGAGGGAAACCCGACACGTGCTTTAATTGCACCAGGAACATATACATACACACCTCCAATTAGAAACTATCACTGCCCAACTTGTTCATCATCCCTCACAAGCGTAAAACTCCATTTCTCATTTTCACCACATTCTTTGAGACGTTACTCATTGTACGGTTTGAAGCATGAGTAAAGGTCTGTTTCTGTCGTTTGATTCATAGCATGGTCAGCTGGTTTGGCCAGGTAGCAAACAGACTTGTACTCTTGCTTCATGCTGTGCAAGATGACGCGGGAGGAATACCGTCGAGAAATGGTTCAACTCCCGTGACAACAACTGAAGCAAGACAATCTGTACCTACATGTAGTTAGTTACAGTTACAGGTAGTTTGTACTCATACCATCTCGAAGGTATTGAAACAGCCGCCTTCTTCCTCCCGTGTGATACAATTCTGATATCCCATACCGTTCACAAACTATTACCAAAAAACTGGTATTTCGCCAAACTGGATGAACGATTACAAGGAAACTAAAATAGTAGGCGTAATGAAGTAATTATCACTTACAGAAAACAATTACTTGAACACTTTTCGCATGTGTTTTCGTACCTTACACTCATCACTATATGTTTGTAAATAGTTGTGGAAAAAACGTCTTTTTTCATGTAGAATATTGGGTAATGTATTTTTATATATATATATATATATATATATATATATATATATATATATATTGGGTTTTAACGACTCACTATACTGATGGCTACGATCTATTGGCGTCGGTGGATGATGAATGAGATGATGGGATGATGAGATGAGAGGTTATTTTATGATGTGTCTTGGATGGTGGGAAGGAGTCGGTCGTGGCCTGTTGTTAAGGAACCATCCCAGTATCAACCTGAACGACAGAGGGAAACCACGAAAAAACCCCGCCAGGATGGTCGACCATGGCGGGAATCGAACCCCGGTCTCCCGAATGACGGTTCAGTGTGTTGCCACTCGGCCACGCGTCTCGGTGGGTAATTTATCATCGAGTGTATTAATTAGGAAAGTTATGTAGAATATATGCGAACTCATTCATTATTCAGGCAGGTCAATATTTGCAGATTGCACTGAATTAATTAATTTCAATGTAACTTGAAGACAGTTGTTCGATTCCCGCCATGGTCGACCATTCTGACAGGGGTTTCCGTGGTATCCCTCTGTCGTTCAGGTTAATACACTGAACCGTCATTCAGGAGACCGGGGTTCGATTCCCGCCATGGTCGACCATTCTGACAGGGGTTTCCGTGGTATCCCTCTGTCGTTCAGGTTAATACACTGAACCGTCATTCAGGAGACCGGGGTTCGATTCCCGCCATGGTCGACCATTCTGACAGGGGTTTCCGTGGTATCCCTCTGTCGTTCAGGTTGATACTGGGATGGTTCCTTAACAGGCCACGACCGAATCCTTCCCACCATCCAAAACACCTGATAAAATAACCTTTCATCTCATCATCCCATCATCTCATTCATCATCCACCGACGCCAATAGATCGTAGCCATCAGTACAGTGCGTCGTTAAAACCCAATATTTAAACAATGAATGCCAATGTGAGTAGAAGATGGAGTTTTGGCAGCACGGCCTCCAGCAGCGCGTGACGGCCGGTGAGCCGTGGAAACAGGTTCGGGGAACTCGGAAGAAGGGGCGGGTCTCGGCTGGTAATTTGACGGACAATGAATGCCAATGTGAGTTGAAGATGGAGTTTTGGCAGCACGGCCTACAGCAGCGCGTGACGGCCGGTGAGCCGTGGAAACAGGTTCGGGGAACTCGGAAGAAGGGGCGGGTCTCGGCTGGTAATTTGACGGACAATGAATGCCAATGTGAGTTGAAGATGGAGTTTTGGCAGCACGGCCCACAGCAGCGCGTGACGGCCGGTGAGCCGTGGAAACAGGTTCGGGGAACTCGGAAGAAGGGGCGGGTCTCGGCTGGTAATTTGACGGACAATGAATGCCAATGTGAGTTGAAGATGGAGTTTTGGCAGCACGGCCTCCAGCAGCGCGTGACGGCCGGTGAGCCGTGGAAGCAGGTTCGGGGAACTCGGAAGAAGGGGCGGGTCTCGGCTGGTAATTTGACGGACAATGAATGCCAATGTGAGTAGAAGATGGAGTTTTGGCAGCACGGCCTCCAGCAGCGCGTGACGGCCGGTGAGCCGTGGAAGCAGGTTCGGGGAACTCGGAAGAAGGGGCGGGTCTCGGCTGGTAATTTGACGGACAATGAATGCCAATGTGAGTTGAAGATGGAGTTTTGGCAGCACGGCCCACAGCAGCGCGTGACGGCCGGTGAGCCGTGGAAGCAGGTTCGGGGAACTCGGAAGAAGGGGCGGGTCTCGGCTGGTAATTTGATGGACAAACGAATTACTTATAATTTCTGGAATTGAGTCGATGATGTCTAGTTTCCTCTCAAATGAGAGTGGCTTCTTCGTCCGACTCGGGGCTGTGAAGGACGGGTCGACACCCCCGGGCGCCAGTGCTGGGGCAAGGGGGGGAGACGGGCGGCGACCTTGCCTCGGGGGCCACCGTTCCTTGGGGATCTAATTCTGTTTGCCAACAGAAATATTTTCTATTGGCATCTATAATAACACTGAGGTCATAGTCAAAAAGTGAGAAAAGGAAACATACATTGATTATAAATTGATTTGTGTTGGCCTAACGACCCCACCTACAGCTAGGTGACACGGGGGTACGAATGAGCCGGTGATTATGAAACTATGAAGCGATGATTAGTGAGAGGACGTTTACAAAATGTCATGCCTTATGCGGGACTCGAACCCACGCCCAACGGTGCCTCAGCTGACTGAGCTACCGAGGGCGACAGGTTGACATTGTTTATGAGAATAATCAGTTTGTATGCAAAAGTGTTCGTGACCTCCACCGTAATTCGGGAGACCGGGGTTCGATTCCCGCCATGGTCGACCATCCTGTCAGGGGTTTATCGTGGTTTTCCTCTGTCGTTCAGGTTGATACAGGGATGGTTCCTTAACGACAGGCCACGACCAACTCCTTCCCACCATCCAAAACACCTGATAAAATAACCTCTCATCTCATCCCATCATCTCATTCATCATCCATCGACGCCAATAGATCGTACCTATCAGTATAGTGTGTCGTTAAACCTAATATAAAAAAGTAAACACGCCAAGCCACGTCCACTGTTGGTAGTATCGCTATTCCAGTATTCGCTCTTTTGGCGCGGGGGGGAGGGGGGGAGGAGGGGAGGAGGGGGGTGTAGCTACAGGCGTCCCCTGATACCTGTCCCACAATCTTATCCACAAGTGGCCTGGGATATAAGTGTTGCTGTCTGGCACTGATTAGGCTGTCGAGAGGGTGCTGATAATCTGATCGCTTGGTGGGGGGGACAGGGAGGGGCAAGAGAGACAGAGGGGTCTGTGACGCGCGCATCTCTCAGACAAAACAAATCCCTTGAAGTTAGGCCACACGAAGTGACCACAGATGTTTGATATCGCCGGCCTACGTGGCTCACTGAGCTAAGGCACTGCGTTAGAAACTGAAGCCAAGTCGGTGGGTTCGAGTCCTGCGTCAAACACCCGCTCATTCGTACCCCTGTATAGCCCAGCTGTTGGTGGGGTCGAATAGCTCATTCGTACCCCTGTACAACCTAGCTGTTGGTGGGGTCGTTGAACTCATTCGTACCCCCGTATAGCCCAGCTGTTGGTGGGGTCGAATAGCTCCTTCGTACCCCTGTACAACCTAGCTGTTGGTGGGGTCGTTGAACTCATTCGTACCCCCGTATAGCCCAGCTGTTGGTGGGGTCGAATTGCTCATTCGTACCCCTGTACAACCTAGCTGTTGGTGGGGTCGTTGAACTCATTCCTACCCCCGTATAGCCTAGCTGTTGGTGGGGTCGAAAAGCTCATTCGTACCCCTTTACAACCTAGCTGTTGGTGGGGTCGAAAAGCTCATTCGTACCCCCGTATAGCCTAGCTGTTGGTGTGGTCGAAAAGCTCATTCGTACCCCTGTACAACCTAGCTGTTGGTGGGGTCGAAAAGCTCATTCGTACCCCCGTATAGCCTAGCTGTTGGTGTGGTCGAAAAGCTCATTCGTACCCCTGTACAACCTACCGGAAATACGCGCATCTATTTGGTAGGACATCTTTCCACGGAGAGGCCTCTGAAGAAGGCGGTGGTCTACGCACGACACGGGTACCGGAAATACGCGCATCTATTTGGTAGGACATCTTTCCACGGAGAGGCCTCTGAAGAAGGCGGTGGTCTACGCACGACACGGGTACCGGAAATACGCGCATCTATTTGGTAGGACATCTTTCCACGGAGAGGGCTCTGAAGAAGGCGGTGGTCTCGTTAACGCACGACACGGGTACCGGAAATACGCGCATCTATTTGGTAGGACATCTTTCCACGGAGAGGCCTCTGAAGAAGGCGGTGGTCTACGCACGACACGGGTACCGGAAATACGCGCATCTATTTGGTAGGACATCTTTCCACGGAGAGGGCTCTGAAGAAGGCGGTGGTCTACGCACGACACGGGTACCGGAAATACGCGCATCTATTTGGTAGGACATCTTTCCACGGAGAGGCCTCTGAAGAAGGCGGTGGTCTACGCACGACACGGGTACCGGAAATACGCGCATCTATTTGGTAGGACATCTTTCCACGGAGAGGCCTCTGAAGAAGGCGGTGGTCTACGCACGACACGGGTACCGGAAATACGCGCATCTATTTGGTAGAAAACAGAAAAATATTTCATTTCACTGCCTCGTATATTTTTAACGGCAGAACCGTTATCAAATTTTAATTGTGTTGCCGCGTCAAAAATCATATTTTGTAAAGAAATTCAAAAGGAGGATCCTACTTTCATTTTCCGAGATCCAATAGTGTTTGGAGTGACCGTACAAGATATTACGTTGCTCTGCAAGTGCTACACACGGACGGCACTTGGCCTGTAGAGTGACCGCTCTACCAGATAATGTGCTAACACTCACAATAGCTTACATTCCATGTGTAGGCCTATGTTTTGATTCGGTCAGGGAGAATTATCAGAATAGTTGTTGAAACTATCGCGTTTTACTATTTCTAATCTTTCCACTTGAATTGTCACAATCTTCAACTCATTTGTAGTTAATAACGGTACAATCTGCATCTTATCACATATTTATCGT
>OZ023336.1:5551564-5602872 GCA_964007535.1 Brachyptera risi | reverse complement strand
TTAGATATTCTGTAGAGCCCTTATGGAACTTTACGAGCCACGGTCAAATCACTGCAGTTAGATATTCTGTAGAGCCCTTATGGAACTTTACGAGCCACGGTCAAATCACTGCAGTTAGATATTCTGTAGAGCCCTTATGGAACCTTATACGAGCCACGGTCAAATCACTGCAGTTAGATATTCTGTAGAGCCCTTATGGAACCTTACGAGCCACGGTCAAATCACTGCAGTTAGATATTCTGTAGAGCCCTTATGGAACCTTACGAGCCACGGTCAAATCACTGCAGTTAGATATTCTGTAGAGCCCTTATGGAACCTTACGAACCACGGTCAAATCACTGCAGTTAGATATTCTGTAGAGCCCTTATGGAACCTTACGAGCCACGGTCAAATCACTGCAGTTAGATATTCTGTAGAGCCAAATGGAAACAGCAACATTGTGCACTCCCTCACTTGCGCCACGTCAGTTAAAAAGACCTAGATAATGACATGTTCTAAGACAAAATGTGCAATCTCAGTATGTATATATATATATATATATATATATATATATGTATATATGTATATATATATATATATATATATATAAATATATATATATATATATATATATATATATATATATATATATATATATATATATATATTATATATATTTATATATATATATATATATATTATATATATTTTTATATATATATATATATATATATATATATATATATATATATATATATATATATATATATATATATATATATATGTATATATATATATATATATATATATATATATATATATATATATATATATATATATATATATATATATATATATATATATATATATATATATATATATATATATATATATATATATATATATATATATATATATATATATATATATATATATATATATATATATATATATATATATATATATATATATATATATATATATATATATATATATATATATATATATATATATATATATATATATATATATATATATATATATATATATATATATATATATATATATATATATATATATATATATATATATATATATATATATATGCTCAGTTTTAAGAAGCTTGAATATGTGTGTATTAGAAAAATATGGTTTTTGTATACTGGCTTACCACATTGAAAACAAATGAATAATGAATAAAAATGATTGTACAGTTGAATGTGGGGCCCACCTCAACTATTCCCAGTAAAAAGCCTTTGAAATATCTAGTTGGAAAGCCCTATAGGGCCTAGACTACATGAACCAAAATGCTTTCTTTACAACTGTGCTTGCGGCCTTGACGCCGGCTCTTCTGCCACAGCATCCCTGGTCCAGAGCTTGAGACAGGCTCCATCATGATCACCTCCCAGGCGAGGAGATAAACACGGAAATACCCAGCCAATGATGACTAATGTCTGTCTGGCGCTATTTATTGTGATTCGATTCACGTGCCCCGGAGAACATCTGTTTCATGAAAACCTTTACACGAGTCCAAGTGGGACCTTCTCAAATTGCTCCTTCCAATCATTGAAAACATGTCCAGGTCGTTCCGTTTCCAGTGCAGTTGGGTAGGTTAGGTTAGGTTAGGGTGAAACCTAAGAGGATTCAATATAGTACATCTGGAGAGGGCTAGAGCGCTTGAACTTGAAGCCACAGTCTACCCCATCTTTACCCCTCTTTCTCTTCAGCCGCCATATTAGGGGGGTAAGCAACGTGTAAAATCGTAGCTTGTGCACGCAAACAGCACTAGCCAGCAGTGATTTTCAACGCATCATTGCACTTATTTATTTTAATGGTGTGTAATTGTGAAGCTTTTGCCAGGGTTGAAAAATATCCATCAATGATGAGAGGTAACGATTTCGTGAAGGGGAGGAGCCAAGTCGGGTTTTGCCCAGATGAGAGTCCTATTGACAGACTCTGGAGCCGTCTCACTCAACAATAAACGACCTTCATTAAACGATTCATATTTGGAAAAACAAAACTTGTTTTCTTGTTCAAGAATAAATTAATGCTGTATTTAAATAACACTCGTAATTGCACCTGTCACCTTGCCACCAGCTATACTAGCAGCCACGAGCTGTGGCTCTCCCTGCTATACTAGCAGTCACGAGCTGTGGCTCTCCCTGCTATACTAGCAGTCACGAGCTGTGGCTCTCCCTGCTATACTGGCAGCCACGAGCTGTGGCTCTCCCTGCTATACTGGCAGCCACGAGCTGTGGCTCTCCCTGCTATACTAGCAGTCACGAGCTGTGGCTCTCCCTGCTATACTAGCAGTCACGAGCTGTGGCTCTCCCTGCTATACTAGCAGTCACGAGCTGTGGCTCTCCCTGCTATACTAGCAGTCACGAGCTGTGGCTCTCCCTGCTATACTAGCAGTCACGAGCTGTGGCTCTCCCTGCTATACTAGCAGCCACGAGCTGTGGCTCTCCCTGCTATACTAGCAGTCACGAGCTGTGGCTCTCCCTGCTATACTAGCAGTCACGAGCTGTGGCTCTCCCTGCTATACTAGCAGTCACAGAGCTCTCGGCTAGTGTCCTTCGCGTGCCAAACGAAACTGTACTAAAGACATTGAATTTATAGTGCTACAGACCAACTGTGCTACAGACCAACTGTACTACAGATAAATTCTGCCAAAGCCAGCTGTACCAAGGCTCTATTTGTAAAGCAACCTTTACTAAGGTTCTGATCCTCACGCTACAGTACAGTCGTGCCCAAATGGTCCAATACTGGTACTGGGGCCTGTGATCCTCACGCTACAGTACAGTCGTGCCCAAATGTCGCAGGTCCAATACTGGTACTGGGGCCTGTGATCCTCACAGTACAGTACAGTCGTGCCCAAATGTCGCAGGTCCAATACTGGTACTGGGGCCTGTGATCCTCACGGTACAGTACAGTCGTGCCCAAATGTCGCAGGTCCAATACTGGTACTGGGGCCTGTGATCCTCACGGTACAGTACAGTCGTGCCCAAATGTCGCAGGTCCAATACTGGTACTGGGGCCTGTGATCCTCACGCTACAGTACAGTCGTGCCCAAATGTCGCAGGTCCAATACTGGTACTGGGGCCTGTGATCCTCACGGTACAGTACAGTCGTGCCCAAATGTCGCAGGTCCAATACTGGTACTGGGGCCTGTGATCCTCACGCTACAGTACAGTCGTGCCCAAATGTCGCAGGTCCAATACTGGTACTGGGGCCTGTGATCCTCACGGTACAGTACAGTCGTGCCCAAATGTCGCAGGTCCAATACTGGTACTGGGGCCTGTGATCCTCACGGTACAGTACAGTCGTGCCCAAATGTCGCAGGTCCAATACTGGTACTGGGACCTGTGATCCTCACGGTACAGTACAGTCGTGCCCAAATGTCGCAGGTTCAATACTGGTACTGGGGCCTGTGATCCTCACGGTACAGTACAGTCGTGCCCAAATGGTCCAATACTGGTACTGGGGCCTGTGATCCTCACGGTACAGTACAGTCGTGCCCAAATGTCGCAGGTCCAATACTGGTACTGGGGCCTGTGATCCTCACGGTACAGTACAGTCGTGCCCAAATGTCGCAGGTCCAATACTGGTACTGGGGCCTGTGATCCTCACGGTACAGTACAGTCGTGCCCAAATGTCGCAGGTCGAATACTGGTACTGGGGCCTGTGATCCTCACGGTACAGTACAGTCTGCACAGCAAGTAGAAGCTCATTCAGTTTCAAGGCGTTTTATTCATGTTTTAATTATACATGACTCACAAAGTCACATGAGTAATGAAAAAAATGTCTTCTTTTATTCACACATTAAAATTTCAATTGACATGTTGATGTGTCATATCTTCAATTCCCACCGAGTCAACAGTGAGATTGAGGCTTGACTGGGGAAAAGTCAATATAAATGATAATAATGACAAATTGTGAATCATACAGTGAACAATATTAGTAGTATCTTGCAAATATTAGCGAAATATACTCGACTAGTCAGAAAAAGAATATTTGAGCGTAATACTAATAATAATAATAATTGAGCGTAGTAATAATTCAATGGAACAACTCACATTGTTATGGAATGCGTCGAAATTAAACTAGATATAAGTAATTTCATAATAATTACGAAATCATAGAAAATACCTAACATTCAGAGTTCTTCAATACTGTGCAAACACTTGTTGAGTAAGAACAGTTTCACATGATGTTTAAAAGTATTTAAATTGAGTGGGTAATAATCTATAAAGTTTGGCCCCTGCATTTACTGGGTATCTAGCAAGCCTTGCTGATCTGTGGGACATGGAGATCTTGTGCTTGCTTGGACAGTTGAGTGCTTTGATAGGTAAAATGGTATGATAGACAGATGTTAGCACGTTTTCCTGTGCGAACCAAGCTGTGTTGTAATATTCTCAGTCTTGCTCAATAAATATGAACAGCATTTAAAGATATTTGCTACCCGTACGCTGTTAGTATTACTTGGTTGTACGTTCTTATTCGTCATTATCGACTAAAGCTGGCCACACATGAACATCTTCCATGCAATATCACAACCGTTTGTGGGATTCATATCGGCCATTTTGAATGATTGACCAATCAGGGAAGACTGCGTGATGGTGCGTGGTTCTGTCGCACTAGTTCAACTCTACTCAACTTTAGGCTCGCGACGCAGCAAATCGCATGCGGAATGGCCGGATGTAGCTTGGGTTCAGGTACAATCCGCTTGAGGTCGCCGTCGTACCGCTTCCCCAGAACAGCTGTGTCCATTTTAGCACGAATTGTTCTGAAATAATTCCATGATTGATCAATGTGTCCACGTGCGTACGACTTCTTGCATGAGATTTGTTTTCACATAGTTATTATTATTGAGAAGACACCAGCGATGTCAACAAAATCACAACAAACAATCAACGAACTTGAGTCGGGACACGAAAATTGCGGGACACTATAGACGCCCATCTCATTGACCAACTTGCTTGAATTGCTACTAGGCAGCAGCACTTACGCACCATCTGCGGAGCGATATCGCATCAGACATGTTCATGTTTACAGGTAGCCAAGAGCGAGCTGCCACCGAACCAGGCATCAGCCCTCTTTGCTCAGGTTCACCAACTCTCAAGAGCTGAAGAGAACATGACTTTGAGGGTGTAACAACGATGATGCATGGAAATATATTACCTTACCGAGATAGACGTTAATTCTTCAGTCGATTGCGACATTTGCTCGTCCCAATCTCGGCGGACATATTGGATATTTAAAAATAAAATCTAAGCAAGGCATTCTATATTATCACTGATTATGTCGAATATGTGGGAAAGTTTCCGGTTGGCAAAGCGGTGTGCAGTTACTGTTGAGACACAGATATGTATGCCTTCTTAACGTTGAGTAATATATATCTATGGATGATGGAACTGTAGTAAAATAATCGCAACAAGATGGTTGACACCAGGGACTGATAGCAACAAGATGGATGACACCAGGGACTGATAGCAACAAGATGGATGACACCAGGGACTGATAGCAACAAGATGGATGACACCAGGGACTGATAGCAACAAGATGGATGACACCAGGGACTGATAGCAACAAGATGGATGACACCAGGGACTGATAGCAACAAGATGGATGACACCAGGGACTGATAGCAACAAGATGGATGACACCAGGGACTGATAGCAACACGATGGATGACACCAGGGACTGATAGCAACAAAATGGATGACACCAGGGACTGATAGCAACACGATGGATGACACCAGGGACTGATAGCAACACGATGGATGACACCAGGGACTGATAGCAACAAGATGGATGACACCAGGGACTGATAGCAACAAGATGGATGACACCAGGGACTGATAGCAACAAGATGGATGACACCAGGGACTGATAGCAACACGATGGATGACACCAGGGACTGATAGCAACAAGATGGATGACACCAGGGACTGATAGCAACAAGATGGATGACACCAGGGACTGATAGCAACAAGATGGATGACACCAGGGACTGATAGCAACAAGATGGATGACACCAGGGACTGATAGCAACACGATGGATGACACCAGGGACTGATAGCAACAAGATGGATGACACCAGGGACTGATAGCAACACGATGGATGACACCAGGGACTGATAGCAACACGATGGATGACACCAGGGACTGATAGCAACAAGATGGATGACACCAGGGACTGATAGCAACAAGATGGATGACACCAGGGACTGATAGCAACAAGATGGATGACACCAGGGACTGATAGCAACAAGATGGATGACACCAGGGACTGATAGCAACAAGATGGATGACACCAGTGACTGATAGCAACAAGATGGATGACACCAGGGACTGATAGCAACAAGATGGATGACACCAGGGACTGATAGCAACAACGTGGATGACACCAGGGACTGATAGCAACAAGATGGATGACACCAGGGACTGATAGCAACACGATGGATGACACCAGGGACTGATAGCAACAAGATGGATGACACCAGGGACTGATAGCAACAAGATGGATGACACCAGGGACTGATAGCAACATACATCTAGTACCCACAGAATCATCTCCTAGGAGAATAGAGTTTTTTCATTTCTGGTTGCTGAAAAACCACTCCTATATGAAAGGTTTTGAGGATTTATTTATTCATTTTAACTAGAAAGAAAGAAAATACTCAAAACCTCTCCTACAGGTACTGTTTTTCAGCAACCAGAAATGGAAAGAAAAATATATTTATACTGGGTTTAACGACGCACTGTACATCAGACTACGATCTATTGGCGACAATGAATGATATATGAGATGATGAGATGAAAGGCTATTTTAATAGATGTTTATGGATATTGGGAAGGAGTGATTCGTGGCCTGTTGTCAAGGAACCATCCCAGTATTTACTTGAATGAGGAAGAACCACAATGCACCCCTGTCAGGATGGTTGACCATGGCGGGAATCGTACCTCGGTCTCCTGAATGACGGTTCAGTGTATTAACCACTCAGCCACACGTCTCAGTGAACACTTTTCTTCTAGGGATTTCTTCAAGATATTTATTATTACATGGTGATTTTATCTGCGAGATATCCCACGTTGCCAGCGCACGGGTGGCTCGAACGTGACGTCTTGCACTTGTAATGCACAATGTGGTATATTCACTATCACACTGGCGGGAAACGGTTCAAACGCGCTGACCTACGTGTCGATATCGGGCAAAAGCCATCACGCTACGTGATGCGATTGGGAACCGTGAGATTGCGTCTGAAATATTTGATGAACAGGGTTGAATTGACATGGAGGAGCTCGCCAGCAGCTCTAAGCCAATAGCAAGGCGGTGAGGATAAGCTAATGTGGATGGCGCTCTCATGTATAAACATATTCAACAAATCGTGATGAACTGGAGATATTTCAACCGATTCAGGCTGAATCTGTCTGGCTGAACCGTTTCCGAGTCGTGTCTCTATCGTCTGTTGAACTCGTGGGCCGCCTGAAGAGCGAATACTGGAATTAAGATACTACCAAGAGTGAATGTGGCTTGGCGTGTCAACTTCGAAACCTATTCGAGGAAACGATCAAAACCCAACCCAAAACCCTGATTCGGCTCCTTTGTGCTCAACCAATTTCCGAAAAAGTACCTTGTCTACGGCATTATTACACGCCTAGCCCTCCTTCACTCTTAGTAGTATCGCTATTCCAGTATTCGCTCTTCAGCCCTCCTACGACATTCCTACACGCCAAGCCCTCCTTCACTCTTAGTAGTATCGCTATTCCAGTATTCGCTCTTCAGTGCCCCCTACGACATCCCTACACGCCAAGCCCTCCTTCACTCTTAGTAATATCGCTATTCCAGTATTCGCTCTTCAGCGCCCCCTACGACATCCCTACACGCCAAGCCCTCCTTCACTCTTAGTAGTATCGCTATTCCAGTGTTCGCTCTTCAGCACCCCCTACGACATCCCTACACGCCAAGCCCTCCTTCACTCTTAGTAGTATCGCTATTCCAGTATTTGCTCTTCAGCGCCTCCTACGACATTCCTACACGCCAAGCCCTCCTTCACTCTTAGTAGTATCGCTATTCCAGTATTTGCTCTTCAGCGCCCCCTACGACATCCCTACACGCCAAGCCCTCCTTCACTCTTAGTAGTATCGCTATTCCAGTATTCGCTCTTCAGCGCCCCCTACGACATCCCTACACGCCAAGCCCTCCTCCACTCTTAGTAGTATCGCTATTCCAGTATTTGCTCTTCAGCGCCTCCTACGACATTCCTACACGCCAAGCCCTCCTTCACTCTTAGTAGTATCGCTATTCCAGTATTCGCTCTTCAGCCCTCCTACGACATTGCTACACGCCAAGCCCTCTTTCACTCTTTGTAGTATCGCTATTCCAGTATTCGCTCTTCAGTGCCCTCTACGACACTCCTACACGCCAAGCCCTCCTTCACTCTTAGTAGTATCGCTATTCCAGTATTCGCTCTTCAGCCCTCCTACGACATTGCTACACGCCATGCCCTCCTTCACACTTGGTAGTGTCGCTATTCCAGTATTCGCTCTTCAGCCCTCCTACGACATTCCTACACGCCAAGCCCTCCTTCACTCCTAGTAGTATCGCTATTCCAGTATTCGCTCTTCAGTGCCCTCTACGACACTCCTACACGCCAAGCCCTCCTTCACTCTTAGTAGTATCGCTATTCCAGTATACGCTCTTCAGCGCCCCCCACGACATTCCTACACGCCAAGCCCCCCTTCACTCTTAGCAGTATCGCTATTCCAGTTTTCGCTCTTCAGCCCTCCTACGACATTCCTACACGCCAAGCCCTCCTTCACTCTTAGTAGTATCGCTATTCCAGTTTTCGCTCTTCAGCCCTCCTACGACATTCCTACACGCCAAGCCCTCCTTCACTCTTAGTAGTATCGCTATTCCAGTATTCGCTCTTCAGCGCCCCTTACGACATTCCTACACGTCAAGCCCTCCTTCACTCTCAGTAGTATCGCTATTCCAGTATTTGCTCTTCAGCCCTCCTACGACATTCCTACACGCCAAGCCCTCCTTCACTCTTAGCAGTATCGCTATTCCAGTATTCGCTCTTCAGCCCTCCTACGACATTCCTACACGCCAAGCCCTCCTTCACTCTTAGCAGTATCGCTATTCCAGTATTCGCTCTTCAGCCCTCCTACGACATTCCTACACGCCAAGCCCTCCTTCACTCTTAGTAGTATCGCTATTCCAGTATTCGCTCTTCAGCCCTCCTACGACATTCCTACACGCCAAGCCCTCCTTCACTCTTAGTAGTATCGCTATTCCAGTATTTGCTCTTCAGCGCCCCTACGACATTCCTACACGCCAAACCCTCCTTCACTCTTAGTAGTATCGCTATTCCAGTGTTCGCTCTTCAGCGCCCCCTACGACATCCCTACACGCCAAGCCCTCCTTCACTCTTAGTAGTATCGCTATTCCAGTATTCGCTCTTCAGCCCTCCTACGACACTCCTACACGCCAAGCCCTCCTTCACTCTTAGTAGTATCGCTATTCCAGTGTTCGCTCTTCAGCGCCCCCTACGACATTCCTACACGCCAAGCCCTCCTTCACTCTTAGCAGTATCGCTATTCCAGTATTCGCTCTTCAGCCCTCCTACGACACTCCTACACGCCAAGCCCTCCTTCACTCTTAGTAGTATCGCTATTCCAGTATTCGCTCTTCAGCCCTCCTACGACATTCCTACACGCCAAGCCCTCCTTCACTCTTAGTAGTATCGCTATTCCAGTATTCGCTCTTCAGTGCCCTCTACGACACTCCTACACGCCAAGCCCTCCTTCACTCTTAGCAGTATCGCTATTCCAGTATTCGCTCTTCAGCCCTCCTACGACATTCCTACACGCCAAGCCCTCCTTCACTCTTAGTAGTATCGCTATTCCAGTATTCGCTCTTCAGCCCTCCTACGACATTCCTACACGCCAAGCCCTCCTTCACTCTTAGTAGTATCGCTATTCCAGTATTCGCTCTTCAGCCCTCCTACGACATTCCTACACGCCAAGCCCTCCTTCACTCTTAGTAGTATCGCTATTCCAGTATTCGCTCTTCAGCCCTCCTACGACATTCCTACACGCCAAGCCCTCCTTCACTCTTAGTAGTATCGCTATTCCAGTATTCGCTCTTCAGTGCCCTCTACGACACTCCTACACGCCAAGCCCTCCTTCACTCTTAGTAATATCGCTATTCCAGTATTTGCTCTTCAGCGCCTCCGAAATGGTAATATGTTTGTCGTTGCTCCTCGGTGTGCTCAATTAGTCCCTTCTGCCGTTACGTAACACCTCGTGACGAGATGCTACGTGTAGGCGTATAAACCGTGATCATTACGAATACCGTACCAGCACTGGTAGCTCAGCAGTAACATGCTTGCTCCATGTGACCAGGAGGTGAGGGTAGATCGGACCTTGGACATCTCCACAGAGGTTCTTGTAGTTTTATTCTGTAGCCAAGGTGAATGCCGGGATGGTTTCTAGGTATGGACACGACCGCTTCCTTCCCACTAACTGAGTATCCCTATTGATCACTCACCCAACGTCAGTATAGCTAGTAATCATTGCAATGCGTCTTTGAAC
Source organism: Brachyptera risi (assembly GCA_964007535.1). NCBI lineage: Eukaryota > Metazoa > Arthropoda > Insecta > Plecoptera > Taeniopterygidae > Brachyptera > Brachyptera risi. The sequence continues at coordinate 5,592,291 of OZ023336.1, read as the reverse complement.
GGAAATAACAGAAAAGTAGTGTTATAAACATTCTAATAAATAAGTATATTAAGGTTACCCACGCACTTTAATTATAACTCAAGATCTTTGGCATCAGATGAATGGTTAATGAGACGAAGGTTTCGCAAGTAATGGGAAGGAAGCGGTCGTAGCCCATTTTGTAGGAACTATCCCAGCATTGAACTAGACTACAGAGAGAAACCCCTACAAAGGTGGCCGATTGCGGTAATCGGTAATCAGACCGAGGCCCGATCCACCCTCACCTCCCGCATCACCACTGAGCCACGTGTGCCAGTAGTAGTATTTGTTAATCTGGGGCCTCACTCCTATACAATGTGACTGTCCTAGCTTCAATACCCTATTCATCAGTATTGTACGAAAGTAACATTTACGTGACGGTCTTTCGTATTTAGTGGAATTGAATCACTAATGACTATAACATATATTCCTCACTCCTATATAGTATTGACAAATAGAGTATTGAAGGTAGGACAGTCAAGTCAAGAGGCCCAGGTGTGAGACGGGTGTTACGACGCGTGTAGAGGATGTTACGACGCGTGCTGACGTGTGTTTGTCTCCAGGTGCTGTCGATGAGCGAGGAGCTGCGTCGTGCCCTGTACGCCAGCAGCGCCGGCTCGCTTGACCTTGACCTCTTCCTGCCCGACCTCATCGGGGTCACCGAGATACTGACCGAGGACCACCGCAAGAAGCTGTGCCGACATCTCCCGGCGCGCGCAGAAGGTGAGCCCCCCTCCTCGCTCTTCCTTACTGGTATACTCACTGTAGACAATTCAGGCCCGACCTTAACCCGACAGGTGGTGGGACCAAATGGCAAGGGTAACCATGGTGATAACAACTTTTAACTGCCAGTAAGAGCTGCTCCCTCGTTGGTAATTCCTGCACCAGAACGATCAATACTTACCGGTAACATTGAGTTCATCAAGACAACATGGCCGGTATTGTTGTTAGCACAACATTCCAGTCCTGCTCTCGAGGTCACATTATTAGGCTTCAAGAGACTGTGACTGTTATTATCCTGTATTGCCATGGTATTTAGCTCTCCTAGAGAACATTGCCCAATCAGAGTCCTAGCCTCTTGGAGCTAGCCAGGCCTGGGACGTTATTTCAAGTGACAGTCGTGGTAAGGGTCCTAGTCTCTTGGAGCTAGCCACGCCTAGCACGTTATTTCAAGTGACAGTCGTGGTAAGGGTCCTAGTCTCTTGGAGCTAGCCAGGCCTAGGACGTTATTTCAAGTGACAGTAGTGGTAAGGGTCCTAGTCTCTTGGAGCTAGCCAGGCCTAGGACGTTATTTCAAGTGACAGTCGTGGTGAGGGTCCTAGTCTCTTGGAGCTAGCCACGCCTAGGACGTTATTTCAAGTGACAGTAGTGGTGAGGGTCCTAGCCACTTGGAGCTAGCTAGGCCTAGGACGTTATTTCAAGTGGCAGTCGTGGTAAGGGTCCTAGTCTCTTGGAGCTAGCCAGGCCTGGGACGTTATTTCAAGTGACAGTCGCGGTAAGGGTCCTAGTCTCTTGGAGCTAGCCAGGCCTGGGACGTTATTTCAAGTGGCAGTCGTGGTAAGGGTCCTAGTCTCTTGGAGCTAGCTAGGCCTAGGACGTTATTTCAAGTGGCAGTCGTGGTAAGGGTCCTAGTCTCTTGGAGCTAGCCAGGCCTGGGACGTTATTCCAAGTGGCAGTCGTGGTAAGGGTTCTTGTTTCTTGGAGCTAGCCAGGCCTAGGACGTTATTCCGAGTGGCAGTCGTGGTAAGGGTCCTAGTCTCTTGGAGCTAGCCAGGCCTAGGACGTTAAGTCAATGACAGTCGTGGTAAGGGTCCTAGCCTCTTGGAGCTAGCTAGGCCTGGGACGTTATTTCAATGGCAGTCATGGTGAGGGTCCTAGTCTCTTGGAGCTAGCCAGGCCTAGAACGTTATTTCAAGTGACAGTCGTGGTAAGGGTCCTAGCCTCTTGGAGCTAGCCAGGCCTAGGACGTTATTTCAAGTGACAGTAGTGGTAAGGGTCCTAGTCTCTTGGAGCTAGCCAGGCCTAGGACGTTATTTCAAGTGACAGTCGTGGTGAGGGTCCTAGTCTCTTGGAGCTAGCCACGCCTAGGACGTTATTTCAAGTGACAGTCGTGGTAAGGGTCCTAGTCTCTTGGAGCTAGCCAGGCCTGGGACGTTATTCCAAGTGGCAGTCGTGGTAAGGGTCCTAGTCTCTTGGAGTTAGCCAGGCCTAGGACGTTAAGTCAATGACAGTCGTGGTAAGGGTCCTAGCCTCTTGGAGCTAGCTAGGCCTAGGACGTTATTTCAATGACAGTAGTGGTAAGGGTCCTAGTCTCTTGGAGCTAGCCAGGCCTGGGACGTTATTTCAAGTGACAGTCGTGGTGAGGGTCCTAGTCTCTTGGAGCTAGCCAGGCCTAGGACGTTATTTCAATGACAGTCGTGGTAAGGGTCCTAGCCTCTTGGAGCTAGCCAGGCCTAGGACGTTAAGTCAATGACAGTCGTGGTAAGGGTCCTAGTCTCTTGGAGCTAGCTAGGCCTAGGACGTTATTCCAAGTGACAGTCGCGGTAAGGGTCCTAGTCTCTTGGAGCTAGCCAGGCCTAGGACGTTATTTCAATGACAGTCGTGGTAAGGGTCCTAGTCTCTTGGAGCTAGCTAGGCCTAGGACGTTATTCCAAGTGACAGTCGCGGTAAGGGTCCTAGTCTCTTGGAGCTAGCCAGGCCTAGGACGTTATTTCAATGACAGTCGTGGTAAGGGTCCTAGTCTCTTGGAGCTAGCTAGGCCTAGGACGTTATTCCAAGTGACAGTCGTGGTGAGGGTCCTAGTCTCTTGGAGCTAGCCAGGCCTAGGACGTTATTTCAATGACAGTCGTGGTAAGGGTCCTAGCCTCTTGGAGCTAGCCAGGCCTAGGACGTTAAGTCAATGACAGTCGTGGTAAGGGTCCTAGTCTCTTGGAGCTAGCTAGGCCTAGGACGTTATTCCAAGTGACAGTCGCGGTAAGGGTCCTAGTCTCTTGGAGCTAGCCAGGCCTAGGACGTTATTTCAATGACAGCCGTGGTAAGGGTCCTAGTCTCTTGGAGCTAGCTAGGCCTAGGACGTTATTCCAAGTGACAGTCGTGGTGAGGGTCCTAGTCTCTTGGAGCTAGCTAGGCCTAGGACGTTATTCCAAGTGGCAGTCGTGGTAAGGGTCCTAGTCTCTTGGAGCTAGCTAGGCCTAGGACGTTATTTCAAGTGGCAGTCGCGGTAAGGGTCCTAGTCCCTTGGAGCTAGCTAGGCCTGGGACGTTATTTCAAGTGACAGTCGCGGTAAGGGTCCTAGTCTCTTGGAGCTAGCCAGGCCCAGGACGTTATTTCAAGTGACAGTCGTGGTGAGGGTCCTAGTCTCTTGGAGCTAGCCAGGCCTGGGACGTTATTTCAAGTGGCAGTCGTGGTAAGGGTCCCAGTCTCTTGGAGCTAGCCAGGCCTAGGACGTTATTTCAAGTGACAGTCGTGGTAAGGGTCCTAGTCTCTTGGAGCTAGCCACGCCTAGGACGTTATTTCAAGTGGCAGTCGTGGTAAGGGTCCTAGTCTCTTGGAGCTAGCCAGGCCTAGGACGTTATTTCAATGACAGTCGTGGTAAGGGTTCTAGTCTCTTGGAGCTAGCCAGGCCTGGGATGTTATTCCAAGTGGCAGTCGTGGTAAGGGTCCTAGTCTCTTGGAGCTGGTTCTAGTCTCTTGGAGCTAGCCAGGCCTGGGATGTTATTCCAAGTGGCAGTCGTGGTAAGGGTCCTAGTCTCTTGGAGCTAGCCAGGCCTGGGACGTTATTTCAAGTGGCAGTCGCGGTAAGGGTCCTAGTCTCTTGGAGCTAGCCAGCCTAGGACGTTATTTCAAGTGGCAGTCGTGGTAAGGGTCCTATTCTCTTGGAGCTAGCCAGGCCTAGGACGTTATTTCAAGTGGCAGTCGTGGTAAGGGTCCTAGCCTCTTGGAGCTAGCCAGGCCTAGGACGTTATTTCAAGTGGCAGTCGTGGTGAGGGTCCTAGTCTCTTGGAGCTAGCCGGGTCCAGGACGTTATTCCAAGTGACAGCCGTGGTAAGGGTCCTAGCCTCTTGGAGCTAGCCAGGCCTGGGACATTATTTCAAGTGGCAGTCGTGGTAAGGGTCCTAGTCTTTTGAGCTAGCCAGGCCTGGGACGTTATTTCAAGTGGCAGTCGTGATAAGGGTCCTAGCCTCTTGGAGCTAGCCAGGCCTAGGACGTTATTTCAAGTGACAGTCGTGGTAAGGGTCCTAGTCTCCTGGAGCTAGCCAGGCCTAGGACGTTATTTCAAGTGACAGTCGTGGTAAGGGTCCTAGTCTCCTGGAGCTAGCTGGGCCTAGGACGTTATTTCAATGGCAGTCGTGGTAAGGGTCCTAGTCCCTTGGAGCTAGCTAGGCCTAGGACGTTATTTCAAGTGGCAGTCGTGGTAAGGGTCCTAGTCTCTTGGAGCTAGCTGGGCCTAGGACGTTATTTCAATGGCAGTCGTGGTAAGGGTCCTAGTCTCTTGGAGCTAGCTAGGCCTAGGACGTTATTTCAAGTGGCAGTCGTGATAAGGGTCTAGTCTCTTGGAGCTAGCTAGGCCTAGGACGTTATTCCAAGTGGCAGTCGTGGTAAGGGTCTAGTCTCTTGGAGCTAGCCAGGCCTGGGACGTTATTTCAAGTGACAGTCGCGGTAAGGGTCCTAGTCTCTTGGAGCTAGCCAGGCCTAGGACGTTATTTCAAGTGGCAGTCGCGGTAAGGGTCCTAGTCTCTTTGAGCTAGCCAGGCCTGGGACGTTATTTCAATGGCAGTCGCGGTAAGGGTCCTAGTCTCTTGGAGCTAGCTAGGCCTAGGACGTTATTTCAATGGCAGTCGTGGTAAGGGTCTAGTCTCTTGGAGCTAGCTAGGCCTAGGACGTTATTCCAAGTGGCAGTCGTGGTAAGGGTCCTAGTCTCTTGGAGCTAGCTAGGCCTAGGACGTTATTTCAAGTGGCAGTCGCGGTAAGGGTCCTAGTCTCTTGGAGCTAGCTAGGCCTAGGACGTTATTCCAAGTGGCAGTCGTGGTAAGGGTCTAGTCTCTTGGAGCTAGCCAGGCCTGGGACGTTATTTCAAGTGACAGTCGCGGTAAGGGTCCTAGTCTCTTGGAGCTAGCCAGGCCTAGGACGTTATTTCAAGTGGCAGTCGCGGTAAGGGTCCTAGTCTCTTTGAGCTAGCCAGGCCTGGGACGTTATTTCAATGGCAGTCGCGGTAAGGGTCCTAGTCTCTTGGAGCTAGCTAGGCCTAGGACGTTATTTCAATGGCAGTCGTGGTAAGGGTCTAGTCTCTTGGAGCTAGCTAGGCCTAGGACGTTATTCCAAGTGGCAGTCGTGGTAAGGGTCCTAGTCTCTTGGAGCTAGCTAGGCCTAGGACGTTATTTCAAGTGGCAGTCGCGGTAAGGGTCCTAGTCTCTTGGAGCTAGCTAGGCCTAGGACGTTATTTCAAGTGGCAGTCGCGGTAAGGGTCCATATGATTGTGTTTTATACTGAATAAAAGTGCAGTACTCTTAAATAGTACAACAAAAAATCACCATCTTGCATATTGATGAATTGTGTGTTTTGCGTTGGACAGCTGGTTGTGCTGCGTGTTGCGTTGGACAGCTGTTGATTGAGTTGCGTGTTGCAGGCTACATGTGGACGCTGGTGTTCTCGACGTCGCAGCACGGCTTCAGCCTCAACTCCATGTACCGCAAGATGACGCGCGTCGAGTCCCCCATCCTGCTGGTCGTGGAGGACACGGAGCACAACGTGAGTACCACGTCCTTCTCCCCTCTCTCCCCTCTCAACTCAGCTGTACCACGTCCCCCTCTACTTTCCCCCCTCAACTCAGCTGTACCACGTCCCCCCCTCATCTCCCTCCCTCCCCTCTCAACTGTACCACATCCCCCCCTTCTCTCTGTTGTACCACGTCCCCCCTCCACTCCCCCCTATCAACTCAGCTGTACCACGACCTTCTGCCCTCTCAACTGTACCACATCCCCCTCCTCCTCTCCGTTGTACCACGTCCCCCCCTTCTCTCTGTTGTACCACATCCCCCCCTTCTCTCCGTTGTACCACGTCCCCCCTCCACTCCCCCCTATCAACTCAGCTGTACCACGACCTTCTGCCCTCTCAACTCTACCACATCCCCCCCTCCTCTCCGTTGTACCACATCCCCCCCTCCTCTCCGTTGTACCACGTCCCCCCCTTCTCTCTGTTGTACCACATCCCCCCCTTCTCTCTGTTGTACCACGTCCCCCCTTCACTCCCCCCTCTCAACTCAGCTGTACCACGACCTTCTGCCCTCTTAACTGTACCACATCCCCCTCCTCCTCTCCGTTGTACCACTCCGTTCGTCCTTCACTCCCCCCTCTCAACTCTACTATACCACGGCCCATATTTTTCACCCAAATAAGAGTGTCGAAAACTGATATAATATCTCGTGCAGACCGGTTCATGAATAGCAGTCAACAAGTTGGTTCTGACAGTTCAAAAAACAAACCTGGCCGTGATGAATAAGAAGAGAAGCCGTTGCGGCTTGACCCCGCCGCACAAATAAAGACATATTATTATTATTTATAAAGTGACGTATTGTAGGCCTCAGCGCGAGTTGCGAGAAGAAAAGATGAACCGAGTCGATCTCTCAGTACATGTAGCATGTATACATGCTACCCGGAGAAACTTGCTCTCCGATTGGTCAGCGCATGTTGTCGCTTGCTCAAAGCATGTTGCTCGTAGCACAAAGCACCACAGTAAACGTACTTTAATGTGATAACAAAGTCGCAGTCTAGACTGCAAGTAGTCCCATCATATCTTACAGCCCAAGGGCCAGGATTCTGTGTCACAACGGTGGAAATACACCACTAGACGAGGTCTTGTTGCCATGACAGATAGCTCTTTTAGTAGATCTAGCTAGCACTAGCGCTCGGGGAATAGAGATCCCACTCGAGGGGGATTCTGCGAGTCTATCAAACGATCTTGAAATGTACGTTGTAGTGATGATCACGTCACGATGTACTCATACCAACCTGAGGTGCTCCAACTCACATACTGATAACATGGAAGGCATTTGTGGTTTCTTGCAGTCAGTCTAGAGTCAAAGGTTCCGATTGCCTGTCACGATTTAGCGTATTCGCTCGTGAACTAGATGTAGATAAGAGTGGCTACGGTACCGGTGGCATTGTTCAACTTACTGAATCTACAATTTTCGTAAAAAAACAAGAGCAAATGCTAACATTATAATTCTACTGAGCCATGTGTATAGCATTGTTGTTTTATACAGTTTGTTATAAAAGCGATAGCTGTGCTACAGGCAATCGGGACCCTGGAGTTGGGAACTGACCCCGTAAATATTTCACTTTGATGACGCAAATTGGAGCACCTTCTTCATATTATGATGAAGTAAGTTGGTATCACTACATGGTGATGACGTCATACGATGTAGACAAGTACGAATACGGTAAGTCACTTCTGGAAGACAGTTGGGTTAACGCCAGATATTCTGCCTCACAACGAACCACACGTACCCTGATCCGAATCTTCATTAAGGATGGACAGTATTTCGCGAGGTGCGTATGACTTTCACTATACGACGTTGGCCTGTGATGACAAGAAACTGACAAACTGATTTACCGTTTTCAGAATTGAATGCGCAGGCGCGTCCCGCCTCCCAGCGGCCAAGATCGCTGATATTGCATTCTGGGAGTTTAAGTACTGTTCAAAAAGTTGGCCCACTCATTCACAGGGTTAAAGGCAAAACACCGAGATATATAACTTGCATTATCTCTCATTTTGCTTACTCTGACAGTGTGTAAATCTCTCAGTGTATAGTGAACATATAAATGTTGGAACTACTATCATATTATATGTGAATACGTTCACTGTAACACACAATAATATAAACCAATTGTGCTAAATAGCATTGGCAGCATAGGACTTTCGAGAGCAGGAAATAACATCTCGTTCTAGTTCAAACGATCGCCGCTAGATGGCTCATTCTTTTCAAAAAGGGTCTATTCAACCCAAATAATCCAGACCATTTTCACTTGAATTATTCTACTACATTTTCAACTTCTTGTACAGTTTTGCCATTCAGTGAAAGCTCTATTTATCGAGTGACAAGAAACCAGGAAAACCAAACTATCCGTGCAGCAGATTGAACACTGGTGTCTGTGGTTCTTGTGCGGGGAGGTTGACCTTGAGTTGTGTTGCAGGTGTTTGGGGCGTTGACCTCGTGCGCGTTGAAGGTCAGCGACCACTTCTACGGCACGGGCGAGTCGCTCCTGTTCAAGTTCGGAGCGGACATCCAGGCCTTCAACTGGACCGGGGACAACATGTACTTCATCAAGGGCAACAACGAGAGCCTGGCCATTGGCGCGGGGGAGTGAGTACCGCACACGCACTACAGCCCTCCCGCACACGCACTACCGCCCGCACACATACTCAAGCCCGCACACTCCCACCCACCCGCATTCGCACTCCCACCACCCACCCGCACTACAGCCCGTACTATAGCCCGCACACGCACTCCTGCCCAAAAATGCACTTCAGGCCGCACATGCATTTCAGCCCGCACACGCACCCTGCCTGCACACGCACCCTGCCTGCACACGCACTCCAGCTGATTAACCAAAAAACTCCTTTTCCACAAAAATCTTCACACTTCCCAGTTAGAATGTAATCAATTTCATATTGCGTGCGAGAGAAAGCTATGCCACACGTGTGTACTCGGCTAGCCGACAACGCACGGTCCATTGGCGTTCAGCCGTCCCGAGTCTGACTGACCAACAAGTGTTCCGAGCTTACCGCTCGTCAAGGACAGAGCGGCAGCGAACAGCTGAGCTGGCTTCGGCCTATTGTTACACGTCAAATATAAAGGATGGAAATGGGGAAAATAATGATAAATTCAAGGAACACTCGGAACTATTTCAAATTATCCAATCCGAAAACAGTGTAAAGCAATTAAGGGGACAAAATATTAGCTTGAATTACAGATTAGCTGGACTTTGGATTAACCATGCATATTTATTACCATTGAAATGCCTATACCTTCGGGCTTCAAGCTCGGAATATGTCAAATTACGTACTAACCAAGTTTGGATTAACGAGGGTTTACTGTACTTCACTTGTTCAAGTTACACAATTACAAATTGGATTGAAAATGTAAATAACTCAAGTATTTTCTTGATCCCCGAAAGAAGTCGTGCTGAATTTTCAAACTTTGAACTTGAATATCGAAAGTTAGTTTAGGGACACCAATAGGCTGCTACGACGTAGGATTTGAATGTCTACAAACACACAGTCTACCGTTGCTTTGCAAACATGTCAAGCTAGGTTCCCATAACGATTGTTTCACGTGACGTCCGTCAAAACTTCAACCAATCACGCGCAAGATAAAACAACGGTGGGAGGCAACGATTTTTCTCTGTCCAAGTAGAGCCAACTCCAACATTTTCACGTCCGGCACGGGACGGGACGATTTGCGGATGTCGTGTAGAGTACCAACAGTTGAATGTAGATCGCATCGTCGCATTTCCGTTTTATTCCGCTATTACTGTTATAATCGCGAGCAAAATCACACGCTGTTTTATATTTTGAGGTTATATAAACAATTATTAATTTTTAATGATTAGTTTCGATCCCGAAATGTTCATCAAGGCAATTAGAGAATATACCTGCCTAAGACAGTGTCATGTTGACTCGTTGATTTCGATGGTTGCCTTCGAAAGTTCTAGTTTTTGTCGATAGAACGCATTATCTTATGAGACGGGACAAATGCGGTATGGGAACGTGATCTATTTTAAACCAACGATGCCGTCCGATGTTTTGATGGACGTCACGTGAAAAAATCGTTATGGGAACCTGGCTTTAAGGCTTTATGCTGACGGCTTCTGTTGTGATTCCAGCGGCAAGTTCGGGCTGTGGCTGGACGGAGACCTCTACCAAGGTCGCACGCAGCCATGCACGACCTACGGCAACGAGACGCTGGCGCCGCAAGAAGACTTTGTCGTCAAGACGCTCGAGTGCTGGGCGTTCCTCTAAACGCCCTGTCACCTCGACGCTGATTGGCTGTCTTCTAGATTCTTGCGCCTGGATCCTTGCGCCTGATTGGCCATCTTCTAGATCCTCGCGCCTGATTGGTCGTCTTCTAGACCCTTGCGCCTGATTGGCTGCCTTCTAGATCCTTGCGCCTGATTGGCTGTCTTCTAGACCTTTGCGCCTGATTGGCTGTCTTCTAGACCCTCGCGCCTGATTGGTATCTACCCAAGCGACTGCTTGAGGGACAAATGCGCTGCTTACGAGAGCGCGATAAGAAAGTGAGGTTATGTGGTTGGAAGTTGTACTCGATGCGGGCAGTTGTAAGATGTCGTATCGAATCGCATGAATTAGTCCCGATTTGTTTTTTGTATTTTGTAAAAACTTGGTTGAAATTATATTTTAAAATAACCAGGTTAAATTTCAATAATAATGTATTATGAGTTACTGACTGTATATGTGTGTATATTTATATATTATATAATAGATTGTTGAAATGCCTTTTTAGCGATAAATATTTTTAGAGAAGCAACGTAAAAAAAGGCTTTCTAGTTACTATAGAATAAACTTATAATTAATTACCAACCAGAATAAAAAAAAAAGAAGAATGTTTTAGAAAAATGTTGGCTTTTTTTGTAACGTAACACTGCGCATGGCTACCTGAATTGTAAGCAAAATAATGTTACTTTTAATGTGTTGTGAGATTTGTCGGGTTTGCTTGCCTGACGAGAAACGTAGGGCCTAATTCTGTTATCGCTTGTAGGTGAACTAGCACCGCCTTCAGCCAGCGTTAGGCCTAGCTAGCGTAGTGAACAATACCTTACAGGTGATCTGGTAGCGGTTGTTTCCATCGGGAGGTCGGCCTGGCAGCCTAGTTGGGCTCACAAGGCAAGGCTCGACATTCCTTTCAACGCTCCTCGTGTCCTAGCAAGTAAGATGTCGCTGTTAGCTCTTATTTATCTCTCAGAAGAAAAAACAAATTATCGTTTGTAAAAAATGTTTTTGTCAATATAACTTGTTATTAATTCAAGGTTGGTCCCCAGTAGTTGTCAAGGTAAAAGGTTGGCTCGGCTTCCGTTTGTTGACCTTTGACCTAGGGAACCAGCCAGTCTAGAGTACATTAACTGTTGGCTAATTACTAATGTAGAATTAAAGATTGTGTGAAATTGGAACTAGTTTTTTGTCGTACTTGCGTGCGTCTTTTCGTGTTGGTACTAGCTGAATAGTTTGCTTGACGCGTTGTTGGCAATTGAGCGCGTTGCGCTTGAAAGCAGTGCTTAACGTGTTTGTAGGCAGCTAATCCAGCTCCTCGCAACCAGTTCTACTTGATAAACTTTCAATGAAACTAAAAATGAAGTCTAAAACGATGAGATTAAATGGGATGGGGCGTTACCGAGGACCAAACGAGGCTTACGATGGCGTCGTGTGGGCAGTACAGGATCTATCCTTGCATATCATTGCCAGGACCTTTTCCCTGGCAACCTTGCCCACTCACAAACACTCAAACCACAGCTCGATGGTTTGCTTTTTTTTTAAACGGAACTTTCCTATTTATTTATTTATTTTGTTTTAATTATTTTAGAGTATCGCTCGAGGTGTTTGATTAAGCGTAACGCTGGAGCCAGACGATTGGTTTTTTTATATTTCATTTTTCTCGCCAGTTTGTGTCCATACTCCTATCGCGGTGGTTGATATATCTTCAGCGGTCTACATTTTGAGTTGTGAGCGTATCACCTCCGTTTCCGTTAACGCGACCTTTTAGTTGGAGCGACGGTCATTTCAGTAATCACCACTTCCTGCGCCATCCTTCGACCCGGCCCGTAATCAAACGATTGGTCGATCCTCTTATTCTAATAAAAACGATAAACTATCTTTCTAATATAAATATATTAATAAAAATGTAAAAAAACATTTCAGGAAGAACTTGAATCAAACTGAATAAAAATCCAATTTTTGTATGAAAAATTACTCTTCATGCTAAATGTGGAATTGTATAGCCCAAAACAACTGTACACATACTCTGTGATTTTGATATTAAAAAAACTCCCTTTTGAAGTTGTAAAAAAAAAAGACGTAGCCTCCGTAGTTTTGACAAGGCCGCGTTTACGTGTTTCTTCGATCGTATCTGAAAATGTTTCACCTATGTCAATTAGATACAGACTGAGCAGTTATCGCTAAACAAGAACACGCGGACATTTGTAGCTTGTCATCCGCCACGCAATAGGCTCCGTTTCACAGAACGATCGCTGTATTGTCATTATCAAGTCATATACAAACTATAGCAACTTGTGATGGATGATGGATGATGATGCAGGTCGGAGGAAGCTGAGAACTCGTGTCCAGCCCATTATTCTCACACCTGTTGCTTCTCGTTTTCTGTCTCATCGTACATCATCAGTCACAAATTGACATTCTTTAAATCAAGACCTAATCCCAAGAAATGTAAATTGTATGCAAGTTAGCCTTGCCTGTTTGTAATGAAACCCCTGTAAGTTAGCAAGTAGATTACGTTTTCATTGGGCCGTGGATAATCTGCGCGCGAGTCGGCTAACCATAGCAGCCAGCCCTGTACGGTCACAGTTAATAAGCGGGACTTTTAACCGTGACCAAGAAGTAGAAGCCTTCCGTCGGGTAACTCATTTAGAGCAGATGGAAAGATTCTTCTTCTGTAGGGATAAAGTGGGAAAGGTTAAGAACCCATCGAAGCCAGTTTATCAAAATATCAGTTTCTTGTTCATAGCTTTCGAACGGTACGAGATATCAAAATTGTAATCCGAGGAAAAGCTGGTATTTTTACTACCTTCAAGATGGTATAAGACTTGTATCACATGATGTATCCAGATATACATCTTTCAGCTGTATACGATGGAAATGTTGGAATCGTAAGTTGATAAAACGTCATTTTGAAGGTATTACAGAAGTGAGTGATTCTCCGGTACCTCAAACCGTTTGAAAGTGACCACAAAAATATGATATTTTACTTCATTGACTCCCATGAGGTGTCGATGTTTCCAGTTAACATCGGATGTCTGATTTATTCAAATCTCGGATAAGGAAAGTGAATCAGTTGAGAAATAAGATTGGCTGAAAACACACTGATGACGTTCGTACTAAGAGACCGCCATTTCAATCAGCCTCCGCGTCTCCAATTATCTTCCGTCATCAAATGTTTCCACGTCTTATCGACGCGCTCACAGGCAGATTATCCCGTAACCCAAAACAAGTAATAATTGTGTAAAAAATGCATTTGTGAAGAACAGTAAAAGTAAATTATTACTCATGTGTAGAGAGTATAGGCTGATTAGACAATGTTGTCAAATAAATGTATTGTTGTACGTATGTTTGTTTTAAGAGAAAAGAAACTTTTGGACATAACATTTTTCAGAACAAAAAAGTTGTGTACAAAATGTAAATACCGATATATATATATATATAAATATAATAATAAGATTATGTCATAAGAGGATAGATCAGTATATATTAGCTACCAGTCAATACTTTTTGCTGCATAATGTTGATGGTTATGAAATACAAATAAAATGAGTAAAGAACACGTGTTTGTTTCATTTCCTTTGATTCCTTTTCCAGCTCTTGTAAACACGTCAGTACCCGTATGTGCAATTTTAATAGTCGAGAATGAATGGGAAGAATGGAAAGCCAATAAATCAAATACACAGCCATTCAAAATCTCCAGAATCAATATTTCAGTGCACTCAAGTGCTAGACGTTGAGCAATTATTCATAAGAAATGCACTCATTCATCAGTTCAAAAGTTTCAATTCATATAAAAAAGTAAATTCAGTTACATCATCTTCAATACATGAAACAAGAAGTTGCTCTCTCGATATCACTTACGCTATTACTTGGAAATTCCACGGAAAAATAAACTACAGTAATTGGACAACAACACGTTGATTAGAATTGAAAATGTAAAATAAAGTTCGTACTACTTCCTACTGAAATCTACGAGTTGAACAATATAATATAGGCGTACTTAAATTTTAATTATCCATCGCTACGTAATTGGATTATCCATTCAGGTTGAGATTTTTATTATTACTGTATTATTATTACATATTATGTAATATGATATTACTGTACATATTATGAGACTTTTATCTGCAGCAGAAAGTTATGGTTACCAACAGCGCAGTCCTGGTCTTGAAGTTCATTGGTTTCAAATAATTAAAATGGGGTGGTAAGATCGCCCTTGTTGTGCCCCGTCCAAACGATCCTATCTTTCATCCATAGCCTTAATTGGAGAACAATGATTTTGTATCAAGTTTCGATTTTATTAAAAAGAACATACACCCTATATTGTTTGCCTGCTGAATTTATTATTTGTCAATGTCTATTAGCTAGCCCGCACACGGGGTATTATGCTTACACGAGCTTCACACACCTTAATGTTTATTATTGTCCATCATTTTTGTGATATTTTTTTCATGTTAGTGTGAATAAAATGTATATCGATGAAGGAACCAAGTGATAAGCACAAGGGTAGGGGTGAGAATGGGAGTGGGAAGAGTGCAGGGTTGGGGAAGTTCACTTATGAACTTTTTTTTTTTTATATTGGGTTTTAACAACGCACTGTAATGATTACTAAGATCTATTGGCGTCGGATGAATGATTAATGAGATGATGGGATGATGATATGAAGTTTTTTATGGGTAGTGGGAAGGATAGTGGGAAGGAAGCGGTCGTGGCCTATATTGTGGGAACCATCCCGGCATTAGCCTGGACTACAGAGGGAAACCACGAAAAACCCCTGTAAAGATGGACGGTGGCGGGGATCGAACCGGGTCCGATATGTCCCTTCACCTCCCGGATCACACGAAGCGAGTGAGCTAACCACTCAGCTACTGTGACGGTATGAACTTTTTTTCAAAGTTCAGTTCATGTTAAATGAATTGGTATTTTAAAAAGTTCAAAGTTCGTTTTTGTGGCTTTGCTGTAAAAGTTCAAGTTCAAATTTAATAAGACATGAGTTCGTTCAAAAATTCACCTTGAAAATTATATGGAAAAAAGGGTTCAAAAATGATATATGACTCGCCTGGTGACAAGTGATCACATGACGAAATCCCGAACAGGGAATATTATACATTCGGGATGGACCGTATAATAGTCACCGGATAGTGCAATCGTGTCAAATAGGATTATGAGTGATCTAAAATTATGAACTTTCAAATGAACATTCTATTCCGTCAAAGATCACCGAAAAATCAAACGTGAAGAAAGTTCAAGATCATCAACTGTTAATGTAACGCGTTCATTGAAAAGTTAAGAAAATACGAACGCGAATGCGTTCATTTCAAAGTTCATTACCCCATATTGGAAGAGTGGATAGAGAAGTGGGATTTACGGTTTCATCCAGAGAGCAATACGGGGATAGAGTCGGTTGAAAGAATATAACAAAGATGCCAGCCAGAACACTATTGTGGCTACTGTACAGTCTATCTGAGCACCTCGAGGAATATTTAGAGGGAAAACAGATGTGTGAATTCTTTTCATGGCATTATATAACTTATATTGACCAAAGAATCTTTACTTCCAGCTCAATTTATAGATTATAAAAGCATTCGATCATCAATAGGCCTACCTAAGTAGTGAATTTATCTTTTTATATTTTTATTGGGAATTAAGTAAGTATTAATTGTCTTTAAAATCAATTTGATGTACAAGATATGGCTGAACATAAATATATGAACAACCTTTAAAAATTCAGTATAAAATACTGTATTCATTACACTGATTTTGCTACATAAAATAAGATTACGAATGTTGACATAGATACAATATTAAAAATTACGTAAATAATAACTGAAAACAAGTATAAAGTGTAAGTCATTCAATCATTGAATCATAGAATACAATAGTGTAATTTAAATTATTGAATACTATAAAATATATTTTGAGTCAGAATCTGTCAAAGTTTATTTTTAAAATATAACAAATTCAATATCTTAATTAACATCATCAGGTAAGCCATTAAAAACAGTTTACAGATTCTGTACAAAACTCCTCTAAGCTGCTTTCGCAACTTGTCAGCAGAGATTATGCTAAACAATGTACAGTAATACACAATTAAACTTTACTATTACTCAGCATCTTGTTTTAGAGCTGCTTCTTCTGAATGGCAATATATGAGAAAATAAAAACAACGAACAACAAAATCCTGTTCAAGTATCTGAAAAAAGAAAAGATAGAAAAGATTATACACCATCAAATTGATTTAATATATTATAGTATATACTTTTTTTTTTTTTTTTATTCACACATTTTCAGTACAAATTATAAAATCAGGAACTCTGCTACTAAATATCCTACAAAGCCTCTGATGAGACTTGTCTGTAGGCAAGTATTAACATACTACATAGAGTGAACATGATACGTAACTTCATGTGTTATTACCACTTATTACACAAACTTGAACATATTAAACATTTTACCCGTAATTGAAATTGTAACATAGCACTGAAATGGAAATAAAAGGTTCATTCTTAACAAATAATTCGAAAATTCTTCTATTTGGTTCAATTTCTAAATAAAAAACATCCATTGATTACCACAAAAAGAACAACATATAAACACAATAAACTCAATTTGAGAAAATTCTGAGTTTCTAAGGAAACGAAAAACATAATCACCTATCGATAAGCCAAGTTCGTAGTACTTTCTTTACTTCTTGATAGGTAGATAAACTAGTAAGATTCGGTGGCAACTGATTAAATACATATGGTATAACTGAACTTAACATTCTTTCACCGTATTTATTGATGAACGGTGGCACTACGTATGTTGTTCTTTGCTGAAGGCGGGTGTTAGCACTATGTACAAATTTTATTTTATGATCACTATTGAAATAATATCTGATTAGAAATCCATACATAAACTGGTCTTTTAGGGGTAGAAGGTCACACATTTTATAATAATTTTCTATAGAGCTATGAGCCATGGGGGGTGCAATAGTTCTAATTATGCGATTCTGAATTACTATCACACGCTGAAGGTGTCCATCAGAAGCACTTCCCCAGGATAGCAAGCCATACAGCAACAAGGACTCTGCTAACGCATTATATACAGAACGTAAGGTTTTGAAAGGCAATATATCTTTAAGAACAAAAAGTTGATATGAGCAAGACCGTAATCTTTTACAAAGAGTGTCAATGTGAGGTCTCCAAGAGAATAACCTGGCAATCACAACACCTAGATATACATGTGTCGGTACATTTTCAATTAAATCGATACAATTACAGTTCTCAATTAAACTATGTAAGCATTCATTTTTATGACTTTTCAAGTTGATATTTTTATCTAGATTTTTATTAAATGGCGAACATATATGGACAATTTTCGTCTTATTAGCATTGATTACAAGGTTTCGATCATGTGTCCAGAGCAGTACTCTGTTAAAATCCTCTTGTAAATATGTTTCTGCTACATTTACATTTTTATGAGAAGCTATTATTACTGTATCGTCTGCGTACATTAACATGGTGCATTTGGACATACATTTGAACATATTATTTACATAGATGAGGTACAAAATAGGACCTAAAATGGAGCCTTGAGGCACACCACTACCACATGACTTATTCAAGCTACACACATCACCTATTTTAACTACAAACTTTCTATTGTCCAAATAGCTCACAAACCATTGTAGTAAAGGACCTCGAATACCAACACACTCAAGTGATTTTATTAACGTCGCGTGATTTAACTTATCAAACGCTTTTGCAAAATCTATGAAAAGAGCAACTACATGTTTATTATCATTCAATCTAACATTCACAAACTCCGAAAAATTTACAAGCAAGTCATTTGTGCTACGTCCTCTCTGAAATGCGAATGGAGACATATTAATAATTTTAAATTCCTCTAAATAATCAATTAACCGATTTGCAACACATCGTTCTAATATTTTTTCCACAGTTGGTAACAATGAAATAGGTCTGTAATTGTTATATTTCAAGTGGTCACCTTTTTTGTACACTGGCTTAAGAATTGAACACTTGAGCTTATCCGGAACTATACCATTTCTAATAGACGTATTTATAATTATGGCTACAACTGGGCTTATTTCCTCAATTAAATTTTTCAGGTCACACACTCTAATCCCATTGATACCAGGCTGCTTGTTCACGTCCAAAGCATTAATAATAGATTTTATTTCAGCTGCATTCACTGGACATAAAAATATTGATTGCAATTCAGAAGCGGACTGTAAAGTTATGTCAAGCGGAGTGTTAAACATATTACATACATGCTGAATATTTTCAATTTCGTGAGCAAAGGAATCCGCAAAACAATTAGCGATCTCGTGATCAGAACTGGTTCTACCCAAATACGCTGCTTTGTATAATAATTTTTTTTTTTTTTTTTTTTTTATTGCTTCAAAAATTACACATAAATTACAAAAACGACATTCACGTGGCATTTCCACAAAGCCCCATAAGGGCTTAACTGTGGCGTTCTAACAGATTTAATTGAATGAAAAGAAATGTCTTCCTTCGTACAAATTAATGAATTATGCGAATCATATTATATGAATTTAATTAATAAATTATATGAGAGGACGTTACTTGACTTGAGTACACATCAAATAAAAATACAAAAATATAATAATACACTGGATCATAACAGCTATAATATGTCGGTGATGAATAATTATTAAGAAAAATAACGAAAATAATACTTGAGCAGCAGAATAATCAGAAAACAAATAAATACAAAGGTAAAATTATTAGGATCAACT
Source organism: Brachyptera risi (assembly GCA_964007535.1). Lineage (NCBI taxonomy): Eukaryota > Metazoa > Arthropoda > Insecta > Plecoptera > Taeniopterygidae > Brachyptera > Brachyptera risi. Next base: position 5,573,501 of record OZ023336.1, on the reverse strand, counting down.
ATATGAATAATTCAACAATGGTCGGTACATGCACCATCCATATTGGAAAGAATGAAAGTTTTAATTTCTCGTTTAACTTCAGAAAATTTTGAAAAATTTCTTAAATCATTAGGCAAAGTGTTGAAGAATAATGGAATTATATAACTAAGACTTCTCTTTCCATTTTTGTTGTTCCATGTAGGGAGAACAAAATTGGAGAGCGAAGCAAACCGAGTATTAGCTGAATGACTGGAATGTATTTTAAATTCTTCTGAAAAATAATATTTCAATATAACTCGATATTTGTACAGCAAAGGAACTGGAAGTAGACTACAATAACGAAAATACTCGGGAAGACTGTGGCTCAATTGATCTTTTATATGATTGGGCACCAATGTTGAAATGATACGGTTTTGAATAGATAGTATTTTATTCAAAAGATATTGAGAAGCATTTCCCCAAGAAAGGATCCCATATAAAATTAATGATTCTGCTAAAGCGCAGTAAACCGATCTCAGTAAATTGAATGGTAGAATAGTTTTTAATTTATAAATTTGAAAAGCACACGAGCGTAGCCTATTGCATAAAAGATCAATATGACCTCGCCACGAGAAGTATTTATCTATAGTTAAACCCAAATATACGTGACTGTCAACATTACTAATCTGAACATCACAATTACAAATATAACCAGGAGAGCCGCAATTTAAAGAATGTAAACAAAAGTTGGAATGGAAAATAATATTGACCGGATAGTTCTTTGAATGATTCAGGGGTGTACATATGTGAATAATTTTAGTTTTAGAAGAATTGATAGTTAATTCATGATCATGAGTGAATTTTAAAACGTTAATGAAATCATTTTGCAAATTAACTTCTGCAAACTCCACTATTCTATGAGCTGACAGAATCAAGGTGTCATCGGCGTACATATAAACCTGACATTTAGAGACACAACTCAACAAATTATTTACATAAATCAAATATAATAATGGACCTAAAATAGATCCCTGTGGAACGCCAGATGTGCAATTTTTGAATTCACTGTAAGTATCATTGATTAAATAATCAATGAATAATAATAATGATAATAATAATGACATAAAGCAAGATTATAATGAATATGCAAGATGTTGGAATATCAATACACTAGGCCTACTTGATGAATGTTATGTCAGACGTAGGCCTACCTCGATTTAATTATTTTACTCTTAAACATTATGTAGTTCTAATTTCCACAGTTATCAACACAACTATCTAGTTATCAAGTTTTAAAGTTTTAAATTATCATCTGGTCTACTTTTTGTACTTTCACTACTTGAATTGTATCTCATGCTATGTGATAATTCATCTCTCATAAAATGAAACCATCCAAATTCGCAATTAAAGGTTATAAATAATAAAAATATACACTACCGTCTTGCGAAAGAATTACAACTCGTTTACATGTTTTTGCATTCAAATTTCGTAGTAGCTTGTGATTGGATGGAGGCTCGCCTGCCACAGCCAATTAATGTAAACATCGATAGTTCAAAGAATCTACTTTGCAAAGAATCTACAAAGAGCTATCAAAATGGACATCGGGGAGCTGTTGTCATACAAAGTAAGTTCAAGATTTTTATTTTCATGAATTAATTCGCGAATCAAACTCGATTGCATTCGCACCTAATGTCTTAAATGTTACATAGTTACTCATTTCACTATTTCAACATCTCTTCAGAATGTTCCAAGCAGAAATATAATCAAGTGATGCATTGACATAACCTCACTTCTGTGCAAAACTCATCGATCTGTATCATGCAAAATAGTGTTGCTACAGTCACGTTGGTTACAGAATTCAACGGTTAGAGACTGTAGGCCTAGATAAAGTTTTTATCATTTCATGATCTGGACTAGAGACCTGGGTAAATGTGTAATATATTGTGGCAATTTGTTTTAGGGTTATGTTAGGGCCTAGCCTAGTTGATGTTGGTTATGACACTGAGTTTTTACTGTTATTTAGAGGCAAAGACCTGGTTAAATGTTCTATGGAAAATCGCTGTAGTACTTTTTCATACCGCTACGAGCTTGAGCGTTCTGTCACGCCACACGTCACGGTTTTCCTAAAAGTGCTCATCTGCATGATATCGGTGCTCATGTATGCCGTGATGTAGTTAGCGCTTCAAGTGGTGCACTAGAGAACTTTGAGGAGCACACCACCTGACCAACCTCAATGCAAATAATATAAACTGTATATCTCCCTGATATAACAGAGCCTAATCCAGAACCTGAAACAGAATGGTAATCATATTGATAAATAATGAGTGAAGAAATAACTGCCAACTATTCACTGCACCCTACTCCATATTGCACTCAGTGTAGTCTGGTATCATCGAGATACGAGCCGACATATCGCCGATAATGTAACATAATGAATAATAATGAATATAGCTGTTGTCCTCCTAGTTAGTATTTGCTACTTTTGAGCTGAGAATGTGCTAGTGTTTCTGCCACTGTGGTTGGTTACCTTTCTGACCAATCTCAGGTAAGAAATGTCATTCCAGCTCTAAACGTTTTCAGCCTGCCAGTGTCAATGTTTTGTTAATTCACACGGCAGCATTGCAATGCCTCGTGTGAACTGGCAATAAGCCAATAAGCAAGGTGGTGTGAATAAATAAATGTGTTTGCCGTTTTTCGGCTGAAACGTTTCAAGGTATCGTGATGAACATGAAACGTTTCAAGGTATCGTGATGAACATGAAACGTTTCAAGGCATCGTGATGAACATGAAACGTTTCAAGGTATCGTGTTGAACATGAAACGTTTCAAGGTATCGTGATGAACATGAAACGTTTCAAGGTATCGTGATGAACATGAAACGTTTCAAGGTATCGTGATGAACATGAAACGTTTCAAGGCATCGTGATGAACATGAAACGTTTCAAGGTATCGTGATGAACATGAAACGTTTCAAGGTATCGTGATGAACATGAAACGTTTCAAGGTATCGTGATGAACATGAAACGTTTCAAGGTATCGTGATGAACATGAAACGTTTCAAGGTATCGTGTTGAACATGAAACGTTTCAAGGTATCGTGATGAACATGAAACGTTTCAAGGTATCGTGATGAACATGAAACGTTTCAAGGTATCGTGATGAACATGAAACGTTTCAAGGTATCGTGATGAACATGAAACGTTTCAAGGTATCGTGATGAACATGAAACGTTTCAAGGTATCGTGTTGAACATGAAACGTTTCAAGGTATCGTGATGAACATGAAACGTTTCAAGGTATCGTGATGAACATGAAACGTTTCAAGGCATCGTGATGAACACGAAACGTTTCAAGGCATCGTGATGAACACGAAACGTTTCAAGGTATCGTGATGAACATGAAACGTTTCAAGGTATCGTGATGAACATGAAACGTTTCAAGGTATCGTGATGAACATGAAACGTTTCAAGGTATCGTGATGAACATGAAACGTTTCAAGGTATCGTGTTGAACATGAAACGTTTCAAGGTATCGTGATGAACATGAAACGTTTCAAGGTATCATGATGAACATGAAATGTACGAACCGTTGTACATGTGTGTGAGGAACACAGTCACTAACGGCATGATATTACTGTGTGGTTCTCCCGTCCAGCCCCCAAACACCCCGAAGCGTAGCGCGGAGGAGGCGGAGCAAGCGTCCCGAGACGACCGCCATGGCCACCACCGCAGCAGCAAGTCTCGTAAAGTGAGCAAGCCGCACGCGCCGGACCGCGTCGAGCGCCCGAGGAAAGTCCCGGCGAGAGAGCCGGAGGTGGAGGTCGTGCCGGTCGAACCGCCAGCGCAGGAGTTCCAGTCGCAGTTGTCGGCAGAGGAGCGCGAGAGGATTATCAAGATGGTGGACGAGGAGGAGCTGACGGTGAGATGGTTGCTGACAAACTTTCTAGGGCCTTTCGTCAAATACCACAGACATTGTCACATTCATTTGTATTGATTAGGATGTTTCAAATTTATTTCAATCAATCAAATGAATTAAAATTGATTCATCAAATTAATCAACTCTGGTTTTTTGTCAGTTGTCATTTTCTGTTGTCATCATATTTGTTTTTATATCATTAATTATTATTCATAAAAATTGACCGATGTAGATCGTCCACCCTCGTGATGTCACAAAATATAAAAACCAATCAAGTGGACAGTGAAGTGGGGGAAATAGGGAAATAAAATAACCAATCAAGGCATCTAAAATTTCCCCTGCTTCGTATAAGTCACGCCCATCTACATTGGTCAATTAAGACATGAATTGGAAGTTGAAGATGATTCTTCATCCAAGTATTCCTTTGTTTATTTTTGATATTTCTATTTTGCCCTGATAAATGTATTTATTCATTTCATGTGAATAAGAAGAATTTTATTTTAAAAAAAAGTTAATAATTAGGCACTAAATTTGAATAGATACCGGTATTGACTTGAAATGTATTTATAAGCCACTTTAGACGATCAACTTTTCCCTGAAATTAATTTCTGAAATTAATTTCAGAAAAGTAGAATACCCACGTTTCCTATGTTGCCTACACATGAGCAAGGAAATCTTGCACTTGCATGCAAGAATTTCACGAAGTTAAAATACGTTCAACTTTTACTGCAATCTTTCACCGGCTGACCAATGAGCGAGAAGCCTTTGGTCACGTGCATTTCCGTTGACTCCGTATGATCTGCAAACCGTACATCGTCATTCACCATTGAACATACAAAAAAAAAGAAGGAGACTGTATACGTTTGGACAACGTAACTATGTGTGTCGCCAATTTGATGTCAGCGTTTTAGGTTATGTTATTGTTATTGTTCGAATGTCTAGACAAAAACCGGATTCATGGATGCAAGAGCAGCAGCTTGTGTAGGCCTAATCAAGCAAAACGGGTTGAATTCGATTGCTAGTTGGGGTAAATTGACACTGGAAGCGCGCATAAAAGTCGAAAGTCGATCGATCCTAATTTGCAAATGTTGCCACCGGTTTCGCTACCAGTATGAAAATTTCGCATCAGAAGTTGCGGGCGCCTTTATACCATTGAAATTTTCTTGCAGTTCCGTGCAATTCTTGCAATTTCATGCAACTAAAATTGATCGTGTAAAAAGCGTTTATGTCTCAAAATTGTATGGTGGCGGTAATCCATGATAGTTGATTGTGATTGGCTGGTCTGGTTTCAGGGGGAGGTTCTAGATGAGTCTGCGCTCAAGCGAATGATCCTGCTCTTCGAGAAGCGTGCTCTCCGGAACCAGGAGATGCGGATAAAATTCCCAGAAAATCCAGAAAAGTAAGACAGCTTCGTTATCTAGATGTGCTAAATTTCTAGAGGTAGGCCTATGGAAAAAAGCTATTGCTATAAAAGGGATGAACTCTAAAAGTGCTTTAATACATGTTTCTCTAATATTTTCTTCATGTTTCAATGCATTTGATGTTCCTTGATTGTGTTTACGAAAGGGCAACAAAGTGCTACAGCTAGGTTATGTCTGACCAATGTGTGTGGCATGGAGCTTGCAAGAGAAAGTTAGGTTATGTCTGACTGCTGTGTGTTGCCAGGTTCATGGAGTCTGAGATCGAGCTTGCGGAGACGTTGCAGGAGCTCCACGTGATTGCGACGGTACCAGATCTCTACCCCGTCATGGTCACCCTCCACGCGGTTCCGTCTCTGTTGGAGCTGCTCGCTCATGAGAACACCGACATCTCCGTGGCCGTCGTGGACTTCATTCAGGTGAGCACAATTCTCACGCACACACAACGTGTTTCTTATATCGGGTTTAACGACACACTGCCCTCATGACTACGATCTATTGGCGTCGGTGAATGTTATATGAGATGATGGGATGCAGAGATGAGAGGTTTTTTCATCAGGTGTTTGTGGATAGTGGGAAGGAGTCGGTCGTGGCCTGTTGTTGAGGAACCATCCCAGTGTTGACCTGAACGACAGGAGGAAACACGAAAAACCCTGTCAGGATGGTTGATCATGGCAGGAATCAAACCCCGGTCTCCTGAATGACGGTCCAGTGTATTAACCACTCGGCCACTCGTCTCAGTATAACCTGTTCATCTGTACAAACCCACTCTGGTCAATCATTTTATTTCACATCATTCTGAAGGCAGGGCTATTGAGAATATCTGTGTTTCTCCCAGACGCGTAGAAACTTTGATTTAAATGAGAGATAGGTTGGGGGTGGAGGGGGGGGGGGGCATAATTGTATGTATCAGAAGAGGGTAATCCACATCTGGGGGCTCTCGTACGTGGAGGGTGGGGGGGCTGAGCCCCGGCCACCGACGGCAAAAGTTCTAACCATCCTAATGTTCTGCAAGAATATTAGATGCATATTTAACTCAAGCTATAAGCTGGGTTTCCATGCCCGCGATTCTCATGTCGCGCGTCATGGTGGCTCAAAGTTAGAGGCGGAGCAGACATTTTCCTTCATTGACCAATCAGGGACAAGTCGCGAATCGCGTCACGAAAGTTTAGATTTGCTCAACATTTGAGCGCGCCGCCACGATGCGTGACATGGTGTCGAGCGACATGAGAATCCAGCTATAGAGTGTATTCCGACGACCGCAAGTGATTGTGAGAGGGGGTCATTTCCCCCTACCCCCCCTTCTCCCATCTTGGAATCTTGATGATACTGTTGAGTTGCCATCACCTGATCTGGTTCAGTCTAGCGTGAAGCTCGGGGCCGTCTCTCTTGCCACGTGGCTGGTACATCCTATGTATTCATGTCAGGCGTAACAATGCACTGATACCATCACTTAGACCTAGTGGCGTCAGATCAATGGTCAAGAGGATCCAGACCACGCATTTTTTTATTGGTTTCTAGTTTTTGTGCGCATTATATTTGTCTGAACACATTGATATTAATATTTAGGGGTTCAGAACCTGTAGGCCTACTCGGTGACATGCGCAGTGCTATTCCCGTAGGCTGAGGCCTGCTAGGCCAAATGTCCACTTTCAATGCCCGTCATCTCAGAAGAAGAATTTTCAGTATAAATGTTCCTGCATCTTGGGATTGCTTCAACCAAATCTCTTCAAAATGTCACAAGCGATGCATCCATGTGTCATACAAACTTTTGTCAGAGGGGATTCATGATTAGAAAACACATAAGAGTTTTAAAAATGAATGTAACCAATAAAATGTCATTAATCCTAAAAATTTGCCATTTTTTTGGAATCTGTTCAAATTTATTGAATAATTTTTTTAATCAGAATCTGCCTTGCTCAAGATTCAAAGAAGGTTCAAGCAACATGTAGAAACAACCAATATGTATTTTGAAGGGACCATTCTTGAAAAAGATACATGAACGTTATTGATTCAACACAGACAGCATGGCTGGTCCAGGTGTCCTTAATGAGATGAGGAGGAAGCGGTCGTGTAGTACCCATCTCGGCTCTAGCCCAGACTGCAGAGAGAAACCACAAAAAAAAACTCTAAAGATGAACGGTGGCGTGGGTCAAACCAGGTCTGAAATATGTCCCTCACCTACCAGATCACGTGAAGCGAGCGCGTCAGCACTGAGCTACTTATGCCGTTACATATCACATCCAAGATGCATCGAGGGTTGCGTTGGTTTGTTGGTTGGAGATGGTGGCTTCACTAATTCGAAAACACGTTCCATTTCCCGAGGACTTTCTTGAGAAATATTGATCGCTGCTCTGTCTAGTGTTGTTTTGTAGAATCGGCTGACAGGCTGACAAACTTGATGACAGCTGTTATCGGCTGAGCCAACGTCATTAAGTAAAGTTAGTTCTTTTCATCACCACTTATCTACGCACGATCGATAGTTCTTTAAACGTGGACCGTGAAATGGAACATATTTTCAACATGGGAGGGATTGGAAGTGAGGACACCATCTCCAACCGGCAAACCAACGCAACCCTCAATACATCTTGATCACATCCATACTCTGAGCTACCAGTAGACCTGCACTGGTAGCTCAGTTGGTATTGCGCTTGCTTCATGTTATGGGAGGTTAGGGTAGATCGGGCTTTGTTTCGGAGTTTCTCTCACTTGCTAAGAGAAATGCTGGGATGGTCCTTCCCGTTAGCCACTTGACAGCCAGGCTGCCAGGTTACTACTCTACCTCCCAGGTCGGGTTATCTTCCGGTCACACCGCACAGATACTTGTGTTGATATGGCCTTTGATAATATTTATAGCAGGACAAGTAGGTAGTTTTATTGTTGTACTTGATGCGTAAACAATAAATGTAGTGATATCACTGTTATTCAGCATTCAGAGACTCATCAAGTTGACACGTACAGCCTAGAATTATGTTTTGAAATAACAGCTGACTTACCGGTAATTACATCATTTAGATCGCCCTTGTGGTGCCCCGATCAACCGATCCTATTTTTCATCCTTTGCCGTGATTGGGGAGTAATGATTTTGTATCAAGTTTTGATGTTATTTAAAAAAAAAAAAAATTCAAACACATAGCATATTCTATCTTTCCAATAAAAATAACGTCAATTTCTCAATCCATCTTGTAGAGGTCAGTGCAAGTCCCGTATTGGAAAGTGTCAGGACGTCGAGTGGTTAGTCATTCATCCGACGCCAATAGATCTCTGTTCCGATTAGAGTGTGCGCGCATGGCGTGGAGCAGTGTCTAACGTGTAATGCCATGCCCAGGAGCTGACGGACGTTGACATATTGACGGAGAGCACTGACGGCGCCGACGCCCTGATTGACGCGCTGCTGAACCAGCAGGCCTGCTCGCTCCTGGTCCAGAACCTGGAGAGGCTGGATGAACAGGTTAAGGAGGAGTCGGACGGCGTGCACAACACTCTGGGTAAGCTGGCTCGGAGCGGACATCCAGTCGGAAGAGGGAACAAAAGATTCAATTCTACCGTACTTGGAATAACAGTTTTTCTGTTGGTAGAATATTATTTTGTGTTGGACGATATGAGATGACCGGCACATGTAGCTGAGTGGTTAACTCTTGCTTCATGCGATCCGGGAGGCAGTGGGTATATCGGACTCGGTTCGATTCCCGCCACCGTCCATCTTTACAGGGGTTTTTCGTGGTTTATCTCTGTGGTATAGGCTAATGCCGAGATGGTTTCCACAATATAGGCAACGACCGCTTCCTTCCCACTATCCTTATAACATTCATCTCATCGTCCCACCATCTCATTAATCATCCATCCGACGCCAATAGATCTTAGTCGTCATTACAGTGCGTCGTTAAAACCCAATATAAAAAAAATAAAAGATATGAGATGAAAGATAGATGATGAAGCAGGCAGGGTAAGAGAAACAGATGTGAGAATGATGAGGTGGGTACAGGTTGGAGGAAAGACATAGACACTGTGATGGACGATATGAGATGAAAGATAGATGATGAAGCAGGCAGGGTAAGAGAAACAGATGTGAGAATGATGAGGTGGGTACAGGTTGGAGGAAAGACATGGACAGTGTGATGGACGATATGAGATGAAAGATAGATGATGAAGCAGGCAGGGTAAGAGAAACAGATGTGAGAATGATGAGGTGGGTACAGGTTGGAGGAAAGACATGGACAGTGTGATGGACGATATGAGATGAAAGATAGATGATGAAGCAGGCAGGGTAAGAGAAACAGATGTGAGAATGATGAGGTGGGTACAGGTTGGAGGAAAGACATAGATAGAGCACAGAAAAGAGGTAGGTTCCCCACGGTCTCTGAAGGGAATAGTAACCAACAGATGCTAGTGTTTCTATCTCATCAGGTGAGTAGGCCTACTGTAGGCTATTGTCCCGATAATAAGCCACCATCCAAACTTTCAGACCAATAATTGCCTTTATCACGTAAATCATCACTTTTCCTGGGTAGAATTTAGTCGATGTTGTATTGCGCGCAAGAGGAAGATAGGCGACCGGCCGGGAGTACAAGTGAGAAAGATCGTGTATACTTGGTTAAAGCCGACGACGTTCAATCGTCATATGGCCCGCTTCTATTGGCGCTCGCAGTAGGATGACACACACCATGCAGCTAACAGCTTAATGTGCTTAACGTATGTTTATTACTGCTCGTCAAATAAAAATGATGGGAATTGGGAAAATCATGCTTCTTCATGATGAAACATTTATAAAACATGATTTTAGGGGAATATCTCACGGTCTCAAGTTGATTCCGTTGTTATGAGTGTCCAATTAAAATGAGCAAAAAACGTAATTTTGACCGATTATAGGCCGAGATTCGCAAGTAAGCCGAGGGTGACTTTTGGACTCAATATTTCGAGAAAAACTCTTGTCTTCTATTCGGGACAATACGGGATATCAGCCATTGTTAATACTTCCTCCACCCAGAGAAACAAATTGCAGACTATCCCCTATGCTGGCTGGCCCGGGTCTGCCACTAGAGTGCCCACAGCACCTTCTGGGCCCAGGCCTACATGAACCAACTCGGAATACAATTTGCAGGTTATGTTCTCTGAGTTTATGATTTTCACCTGGTGGTTGGATGAGGACACGAAGGAACAGATCAGAGACAGAGGAACACAATCTCGAGCCTTCTCTTGGAATTGAACCTGCCAGGGGAGCAGGGTGGGATTTGTTAAACAATAAATAGTACTAAATAAAAGGTAGGGTATGGGCGCCAATTAATTCAGGAAGAGGGGAACTAATAACCCTAATATTATGAAGAATGCAAATATACAGAGAATAGTTTAGATTATTGTATAATTATAATCAGTAGGGGCCCTATGTCTATAATTCAAGATTTTAAACTACAGCTTTAGTATTTCCTTTGTCTTTGAAACTGTTAGGCCTACTAATTCACTCCAAATCACAAAATTAATATCAATACGATACCGAATGTTGTGTGGGCCCACACTTGCACACGTTGTTATTATAAATTTGAACACTCTATAAATGCACTTATAAAATAAACTTGGTCTTCAACAGTCTTCTCTGCCACGCACTCTCTGCCGAAAAACCTCCTGACCGCGTGGTCTCTACCCTGCCTCTGACGTGACCTTCACTGCACCACCCCGTCACACGCTCTCTGCCCAAACCTCCTGACCGCGTGGTCTCTACCCTGCTTCTGACGTGACCTTCACTGCACCACCCCGTCACACGCTCTCTGCCCAAACCTCCTGACCGCGTGGTCTCTACCCTGCTTCTGACGTGACCTTCACTGCACTACCCCGTCACACGCTCTCTGCTCAAACCTCCTGACCGCGTGGTCTCTACCCTGCTTCTGACGTGACCTTCACTGCACCACCCCGTCACACGCTCTCTGCCCAAACCTCCTGACCGCGTGGTCTCTACCCTGCTTCTGACATGACCTTCACTGCACCACCCCGTCACACGCTCTCTGCTCAAACCTCCTGACCGCGTGGTCTCTACCCTGCTTCTGACGTGACCTTCACTGCACCACCCCGTCACACGCTCTCTGCCCAAACCTCCTGACCGCGTGGTCTCTACCCTGCTTCTGCCGTGACCTTCACTGCACCACCCCGTCACACGCTCTCTGCCCAAATCTCCTGACCGCGTGGTCTCTACCCTGCTTCTGACGTGACCTTCACTGCACCACCCCGTCACACGCTCTCTGCCCAAACCTCCTGACCGCGTGGTCTCTACCCTGCTTCCGACGTGACCTTCACTGCACCACCCCGTCACACGCTCTCTGCTCAAACCTCCTGACCGCGTGGTCTCTACCCTGCTTCTGACGTGACCTCCACTGCACCACCCCGTCACACGCTCTCTGCCCAAACCTCCTGACCGCGTGGTCTCTACCCTGCTTCTGACGTGACCTTCACTGCACTCACTACCCCGTCACACGCTCTCTGCTCAAACCTCCTGACCGCGTGGTCTCTACCCTGCTTCTGACGTGACCTTCACTGCACCACCCCGTCACACGCTCTCTGCCCAAACCTCCTGACCGTGTGGTCTCTACCCTGCTTCTGACGTGACCTTCACTGCACCACCCCGTCACACGCTCTCTGCCCAAACCTCCTGACCGCGTGGTCTCTACCCTGCTTCTGACGTGACCTTCACTGCACCACCCCGTCACACGCTCTCTGCCCAAACCTCCTGACCGCGTGGTCTCTACCCTGCTTCTGACGTGACCTTCACTGCACCACCCCGTCACACGCTCTCTGCCCAAACCTCCTGACCACGTGGTCTCTACCCTGCTTCTGACGTGACCTTCACTGCACCGCCCCGTCACACGCTCTCTGCCCAAACCTCCTGACCGCATGGTCTCTACCCTGCTTCTGCCGTGACCTTCACTGCACCACCCCGTCACATGCTCTCTGCTCAAACCTCCTGACCGCGTGGTCTCTACCCTGCTTCTGACGTGACCTTCACTGCACCACCCCGTCACACGCTCTCTGCCCAAACCTCCTGACCGCGTGGTCTCTACCCTGCTTCTGACGTGACCTTCACTGCACCACCCCGTCACACGCTCTCTGCCCAAACCTCCTAACCGCGTGGTCTCTACCCTGCTTCTGATGTGACCTTCACTGCACCACCCCGTCACACGCTCTCTGCCCAAACCTCCTGACCGCCTCTACCCTGCTTCTGACGTGACCTTCACTGCACCACCCCGTCACATGCTCTCTGCTCAAACCTCCTGACCGCGTGGTCTCTACCCTGCTTCTGACGTGACCTTCACTGCACCACCCCGTCACACGCTCTCTGCTCAAACCTCCTGACCGCGTGGTCTCTACCCTGCTTCTGACGTGACCTTCACTGCACCACCCCGTCACACGCTCTCTGCCCAAACCTCCTGACCGCGTGGTCTCTACCCTGCTTCTGACGTGACCTTCACTGCACCACCCCGTCACACGCTCTCTGCCCAAACCTCCTGACCGCGTGGTCTCTACCCTGCTTCTGACGTGACCTTCACTGCACCACCCCGTCACACGCTCTCTGCCCAAACCTCCTGACCGCGTGGTCTCTACCCTGCTTCTGACGTGACCTTCACTGCACCACCCCGTCACACGCTCTCTGCCCAAACCTCCTGACCGCGTGGTCTCTACCCTGCTTCTGACGTGACCTTCACTGCACTACCCCGTCACACGCTCTCTGCCCAAACCTCCTGACCGCGTGGTCTCTACCCTGCTTCTGACGTGACCTTCACTGCACTACCCCGTCACACGCTCTCTGCCCAAACCTCCTGACCGCGTGGTCTCTACCCTGCTTCTGACGTGACCTTCACTACACTACCCCGTCACACGCTCTCTGCCCAAACCTCCTAACCATGTGGTCTCTACCCTGCTTCTGACGTGACCTTCACTGCACCACCCCGTCACACGCTCTCTGCCCAAACCTCCTGACCACGTGGTCTCTACCCTGCTTCTGACGTGACCTTCACTGCACCACCCCGTCACACGCTCTCTGCCCAAACCTGACCGCGTGGTCTCTACCCTGCTTCTGACGTGACCTTCACTGCACCACCCCGTCACACGCTCTCTGCCCAAACCTCCTGACCGCGTGGTCTCTACCCTGCTTCTGACGTGACCTTCACTACACTACCCCGTCACACGCTCTCTGCCCAAACCTCCTAACCATGTGGTCTCTACCCTGCTTCTGACGTGACCTTCACTGCACTACCCCGTCACACGTATTTCAATCGCTACACGGCCGACTGACCAAACTGGTTCACAGCCGCTTACAAATTCAAAACCACCGTCTATTTCACTGACTTGAAATTAACGTACATAATCTGGGGACTATTTGAACTGAAGGGAAAAATGAGGAAATTGAACCATGACAAACCAAGACCTACAGTATCATAAATCAAAGAAAATTGCCATTCACTATCTACCGTGGGCTTTAGGACTCAACGACCCTTGACCCCTAGCAGGAAATCAATGTTGAAATCAAGGTTAAAATTAGGTTATTAATGTGATGACGCTCTACAGGTGAAACTCGGTGTTCACATCCGAGTCGGTACTCGATTGTTCTGGGCCGTTATTCCATTCCATACATTTCCATTTTAATAGGCTTATATTGCTCATCTTACAACGCATGCGGTGCATTTTCTTGACATTAATTGATGCTAAACAAATGACTGATTGAATAATATGGCGGACACACTCGACTGTTGGCTCGAATAGCATGTTATTTCAAGCCAACAGCACGCGTAAGATGTTAATAGCAGCTCTGTCTTCTGGTATCTTCTCAAGAGACCGAGTTTTCTTATCACACACGCCTCACTTGTTGTCGCCAAGTGTCCAGTCTGTCTGAAGGGACACTCACGCTGGCTAGGTACACCTAACAACCGACGTCGGACCAATCAGTCGGATAGATGTTGATCAGTAGTTAATGGTTGATTAGAATAAGACGGAAATTTAAATAATAGATCCTTACGTCGATAGATTGTACTCATCAGTAGCCTGCCTCTCACAGCTTATACTCAAGCGCTCACTCGCTACACCCTTAGTCTGAGTCTTATCTAACTTTCCACATGCAAAATCAGGTTGTAACAATATCGTTGGTCTGTTGTTTGTCAGCCATCTTCGAGAACCTGCTTGAGTTCCGTCCGGAGATGAGCGTTGACGCGGCCCGCCAAGGTCTGATGCAGTGGCTGCTCCGTCGGCTCCGCGTCAAGCTCCCGTTCGACGCCAACAAGCTGTACGCCAGCGAGATCCTGTCAATACTCCTCCAGGACACGGCCGACAACCGTCAACTGCTGGGAGACCTGGAGGGCATTGACGTGCTGCTGCAACAGTTGGCGGTGAGTCGGTAGGCAGCTGTTCAACAAGGCGGTGTACAAAGGAAATAGGGTGCAGTTTGATTGCAGTCCATCATTTGTAGACAGCCCACACGCAAGACATTGTCTCAAATGGGCTTCTTGAATCTTCAATATATACCTAAATCTGGAATTTTATCTTGAATTTTTGAAATGTTACTGCAAAATGCAGATAAGTAACAAATAAACGAGAAAAAAACATCATTTTCTACAGTTGATACCTTTTATATCACTGTTGAATATATAGTTTTGACAGGCTACTAGAATTTGCTACTATTTGCTACTGATACTATTGATTCTTCATTACTATATACTATCACTAGGCAAACGCGTTATGTGTTGCCGCGTTGATGGATGAGCTGGAACATATCAACTTATCTTTGGATTGGTTATTATATATATATACACCTTGAGATCCAAACCATTACATCACTGCCATCTTATTTTCCATTATTAATTGATATGATAATAAAGAAGGCTTTGTTTTAATCGTTTACAATCAAGTGGTGACACATGTTGCTTTGATTTAATAGGTATCTTAATAGCTTTGAATAATCACCACAAATTACATTATATATTTTTTTACATCGAAACGGCTGATCCGATTTGAGTGCAAGTTCGGAATAATGTGTATCATCATTGGATTGAAATTCCCTGAGAATTTGAATCCTCTCAGATGATTTATTTTTCACTAATGTTTTCCTCTGGGTTATTCTAATGGGATTTTTGAAAACTTTGGAATGAGTTTTCTCAGAAGTGGTTCAACCGATCGCGCCTCAAAACTATACAGCATCAAGTTAGATAAGAACACTTGTGTGTGTGCCAAGTTTCAACTGATTTTAAATTTTCGTCTGACCTCTGGAGCGCGAACAAAAAAACAAACAAACAAACAAAAAACAGGCAGTTTTTTTCGGGTATGGCGAAAGTGAGTCTTCGCTTCGCTCATCCAATTATTATTTCGATTATATTTTATCAGTGTTGTATCTCTATGTATATATATACCTATATGAAGAAGCAAGAATGAAATGATTACAACAGCGAATTTGTGAAAATAACAATACGTTTATCAAGCTGATCACTACTGGACGGCCCTGGATGCGTATACGCTTCCTCACACTTTCCAATATCTCGACAACATTTCGCCTTAAAGGCAACACTTGTACTGACATCTAGCAAAATTGGTGTTCATTGTTTTCACTGATAAACATGTATTCAAACATGGCATCATACAGTCAACTGTTTCTTCAAAACCTCGTTCTACATTTCTCCTCCTCATACGGTATATTGTGTCAAATTGACGAGCCTCTGAATACTAGATAGCAGTGATGTCGGCAAATTTACTGTTTTACTTATCAAGTGAAACAATATATATCGATACAATGAAACTATTTGTTTGTGAGCACTATAAACTAGGGGTGTCGGTGGGTACCCGGGTACGGGTACGGGTACGGGTACGGGTACACCACTACCCGACTCCAATATTCCTTACCCGGGTACCCACCACTTTTTACAACGCAAGCTTTTGTTCTTCATCTTCACTAACAGATAACTTTAAACAAAGCGCGCTTGTGTGGCGGGAAAAACAAAAGAATTTAGTCCTCCTCTTCTACTCTCTAGACCATAGATATCACCAGTCGCATCTGGCTTGCACGTGCTTCTTCCCCCCCCCCTCCTCCAACACTCTGGCACTCGTAGCGACTACAGTTCTAACACTTCTGCATACCGCTTAAACACATGGCCCTCTGTTCACAAAAAAGAGGGGCATGCCACATTCACTCAAGTTGACTCGGCCAATGTGTTTGGGTAGATTATGTTGTGCTGAGAGGGTCAGTGATATGAAATGAGTAGACTGTTTATAACTTTGCAACATTAATAATGGTAACCTAAAGATGGTAAATTAGACGATAAAATACATTTAATTGACGAGTAGATAAACATAGTTGAGATTAAAAAAATTCGACTACCCGGGTAATGCTCGGGTAATGCTCGGGTAATGCTCGGGTAATGCTCGGGTAATGCTCGGGTAATGCTCGGGTAATGCTCGGGTAATGCCCGGGTAATGCTCGGGTAATGCTCGGGTAATGCTCGGGTAATGCTCGGGTAATGCCCGGGTAATGCTCGGGTAATGCTCGGGTAATGCTCGGGTAATGCTCGGGTAATGCTCGGGTAATGCTCGGGTAATGCTCGGGTAATGCTCGGGTAATGCTCGGGTAATGATGACGGGAACCTGACTCCAAATATTGCTACCCGCCGACATCCCTACTCTAAACATTGTGAAAAGCCATCTAAACACAAGTATCTGTGCAGTGTGACCTGGAAATGCTTGACCTGGGAGGTGGGGTAGTGACCTGGTGACCTGGCTGCTTCCAACCAATTGCTTCTCAAGACTACAGTGAAACCTCTATTCATCGTTTCTCAAGGGACAAGGAAAACGATTGTATGGGAGTGGGGTATGGCAGGATGAATGATACAAGCAGGAAAACGATTGTATGGGAGTGGGGTATGACAGGATGAATGATACAAGCAGGAAAACGATTGTATAGGAGTGGGGTGTGACAGGATGAATGATACAAGCAGGAAAACGATTGTATGGGAGTGGGGTATGGCAGGATGAATGATACAAGCAGGAAAACGATTGTATGGGAGTGGGGTATGACAGGATGAATGATACAAGCAGGAAAACGATTGTATGGGAGTGGGGTATGGCAGGATGAATGATACAAGCAGGAAAACGATTGTATGGGAGTGGGGTATGACAGGATGAATGATACAAGCAGGAAAACGATTGTATAGGAGTGGGGTGTGACAGGATGAATGATACAAGCAGGAAAACGATTGTATGGGAGTGGGGTATGACAGGATGAATGATACAAGCAGGAAAACGATTGTATGGGAGTGGGGTATGACAGGATGAATGATACAAGCAGGAAAACGATTGTATGGGAGTGGGGTATGACAGGATGAATGATACAAGCAGGAAAACGATTGTATGGGAGTGGGGTATGACAGGATGAATGATACAAGCAGGAGAACGATTGTATGGGAGTGGGGTATGACAGGATGAATGATACAAGCAGGAAAACGATTGTATAGGAGTGGGGTGTGACAGGATGAATGATACAAGCAGGAAAACGATTGTATGGGAGTGGGGTATGACAGGATGAATGATACAAGCAGGAAAACGATTGTATGGGAGTGGGGTATGACAGGATGAATGATACAAGCAGGAGAACGATTGTATGGGAGTGGGGTATGACAGGATGAATGATACAAGCAGGAAAACGATTGTATAGGAGTGGGGTGTGACAGGATGAATGATACAAGCAGGAAAACGATTGTATGGGAGTGGGGTATGACAGGATGAATGATACAAGCAGGAAAACGATTGTATGGGAGTGGGGTATGACAGGATGAATGATACAAGCAGGAAAACGATTGTATGGGAGTGGGGTGTGACAGGATGAATGATACAAGCAGGAGAACGATTGTATGGGAGTGGGGTATGGCAGGATGAATGATACAAGCAGGAAAACGATTGTATGGGAGTGGGGTATGACAGGATGAATGATACAAGCAGGAAAACGATTGTATGGGAGTGGGGTATGACAGGATGAATGATACAAGCAGGAGAACGATTGTATGGGAGTGGGGTGTGACAGGATGAATGATACAAGCAGGAAAACGATTGTATAGGAGTGGGGTATGACAGAATGAATGATACAAGCAGGAAAACGATTGTATAGGAGTGGGGTATGACAGGATGAATGATACAAGCAGGAAAACGATTGTATGGGAGTGGGGTATGACAGGATGAATGATACAAGCAGGAAAACGATTGTATAGGAGTGGGGTATGACAGGATGAATGATACAAGCAGGAAAACGATTGTATGGGAGTGGGGTATGGCAGGATGAATGATACAAGCAGGAAAACGATTGTATAGGAGTGGGGTATGACAGGATGAATGATACAAGCAGGAAAACGATTGTATGGGAGTGGGGTATGGCAGGATGAATGATACAAGCAGGAAAACGATTGTATGGGAGTGGGGTATGGCAGGTTGAATGATACAAGCAGGAAAACGATTGTATAGGAGTGGGGTATGACAGGATGAATGATACAAGCAGGAAAACGATTGTATGGGAGTGGGGTATGACAGGATGAATGATACAAGCAGGAAAACGATTGTATGGGAGTGGGGTATGGCAGGATGAATGATACAAGCAGGAAAACGATTGTATGGGAGTGGGGTATGACAGGATGAATGATACAAGCAGGAAAACGATTGTATGGGAGTGGGGTATGACAGGATGAATGATACAAGCAGGAAAACGATTGTATGGGAGTGGGGTATGGCAGGATGAATGATACAAGCAGGAAAACGATTGTATGGGAGTGGGGTATGACAGGATGAATGATACAAGCAGGAAAACGATTGTATGGGAGTGGGGTATGGCAGGATGAATGATACAAGCAGGAAAACGATTGTATGGGAGTGGGGTATGACAGGATGAATGATACAAGCAGGAAAACGATTGTATGGGAGTGGGGTATGACAGGATGAATGATACAAGCAGGAAAACGATTGTATGGGAGTGGGGTATGACAGGATGAATGATACAAGCAGGAAAACGATTGTATGGGAGTGGGGTATGACAGGATGAATGATACAAGCAGGAAAACGATTGTATGGGAGTGGGGTATGGCAGGATGAATGATACAAGCAGGAAAACGATTGTATGGGAGTGGGGTATGACAGGATGAATGATACAAGCAGGAAAACGATTGTATGGGAGTGGGGTATGACAGGATGAATGATACAAGCAGGAAAACGATTGTATGGGAGTGGGGTATGGCAGGATGAATGATACAAGCAGGAAAACGATTGTATGGGAGTGGGGTATGGCAGGATGAATGATACAAGCAGGAAAACGATTGTATGGGAGTGGGGTATGGCAGGATGAATGATACAAGCAGGAAAACGATTGTATGGGAGTGGGGTATGGCAGGATGAATGATACAAGCAGGAAAACGATTGTATGGGAGTGGGGTATGGCAGGATGAATGATACAAGCAGGAAAACGATTGTATGGGAGTGGGGTATGACAGGATGAATGATACAAGCAGGAAAACGATTGTATGGGAGTGGGGTATGGCAGGATGAATGATACAAGCAGGAAAACGATTGTATGGGAGTGGGGTATGGCAGGATGAATGATACAAGCAGGAAAACGATTGTATGGGAGTGGGGTATGACAGGATGAATGATACAAGCAGGAAAACGATTGTATGGGAGTGGGGGATGACAGGATGAATGATACAAGCAGGAAAACGATTGTATGGGAGTGGGGTATGACAGGATGAATGATACAAGCAGGAAAACAATGGAGGCGGGAACAATGCATGGAGGTTTCACTGTACGCAGTATCCAGTTGAATGGAGGAAGTTCTAATTAGATTTGTTCTTCCGTTTGACATATGAAGTGCCTCAAAAAATGGAATAATAATTCATGTGTTATATATGTTGAGTATTGTGGTGTCTGTGCATGATTTCATTGTAATATAAAGAAGGTGCTCCAACTCGGGTCTTGAAAGTGAAATATTTCCAGGGTCAGTTCCCGAGTCCATCGTCCCGATTGCCTGTAGCGCAACTATCGCTTTTATATCAAACTATATAAAACAAAAATACTATACACGGCCCAGTAGAATTAAAATGTTAGCAGTTGCATTTGTTTTTAACAAAAATAATAGATTTCGTAAGTTGAACAATGCCACCGGTACGGTAGCCACTCTTATCTACATCTAGTTCACAAGGGAATCCGCTAAATCGTGACGGGCAATCGGGACCTTTGGCTTTGAACTGAAAGCAAGAAAACACAAATGCCTTCTATGTTATGAGTATGGGAGTTGGGAGCACCTCCTTCATATTATGGTAAAATAAGTTGGTATCCCTACATCGTGGTCTGTGTATGGTAGTGGTAGAGTCTGATCCAAGATGCATTGAGGGTTGCGTTTGTTTGCGGCCAGGAGATGGTGCCTTCACTTATCTTGAAAACACGTACCATACCGTGAGGACTTTTCTGTGTAATATGGATCGCTGCTCTATCTGGTGGTGTTTTGTAGAAACGGCTGATAGGCTGGCAAACTTGATGCCAGCGAGCCGGCCTTGAACATATCGTTAGTTCCTTCTATCACCACCTATCTACGCACGGCCAATAGTACTTCAAACGTGGACCGTGAATCGGAACATATTTCAACATGAGAGGGACAGGGAGTGAGGACACAATCTTCAACCAGCAAACCAACGCAACCCTCAATACATCTTGGTCTGATATCAAGATGGTCTGTGTATAGTAGTGTGTGTGTGTGTGTGTGGTAGTGTGTGTGTGGTAGTAGTGTGTGTGTGTGGTAGTAGTGTGTGTGTGGTAGTAGTGTGTGTGTGGTAGCGATAGAGTGTGATCCCATGATGGTCTGTGTGTGACAGTTTTACAAGCGGCACGACCCCACCAGCGTAGAGGAGCAGGAGATGATGGAGAACCTCTTCAACTGCCTGTGCTCCTGTCTCATGCACGCTCCCAACAGGGACAGGTTCCTGCGGGGGGAGGGGCTGCAGCTGATGAACCTCATGCTCAGGTGAGTCTCTCTCTCTCTCTCTCTCTCTCTCTCTCTCTCTCTCTCTCTCTCTCTCTCTCTGTATGAATCATAAAACAAATGTGATCACAAAATAAAAAGTCTAATTATAGTTGGAATAACATTGCTGAGACCTGAAACAGGCCTAACAAGGAACAGTTCATGCAACATATGTATATTAGGGATAACTTTGGTTTGGAAAATCAGAACCAATTTGGGTTTTACTGCGCATCGAGGAGAAAAGACAAATAAATAATGCAGGCGTGAACTAGTGTCTTTACTATTTATATTGCGACAACACACTTGAAAAACATCCATCAATTGAATATAATATCTCAATCAACATGATGAATGATTACAGAAATTATCACAGAAGGAATCTATTCTCTATTTCAGAAGTGGTTTTCTGTTAACTGAAGTTATCCCTAGTATCTATCTATCTATCTATCTATCTATCTATCTATCTATCTATCTATCTATCTACCGTATTTACGCGATTGCAGTCCGCACCCTATTGTAGTCCGCACCCTAGTTTTTTGAAGTAGGTTTTAGAAAAGTACTTTACATGCGATTATAGTCCGCAGAGAAATACACATACTTAAACACGTGAAAATCGAGTTAGCGCAGCGACTACGACACA
>OZ023336.1:5466465-5546364 GCA_964007535.1 Brachyptera risi | reverse complement strand
ATATATATATATATATATATATATATATATATATATATATATATATTCATATATATATATATATATATATATATATATATATATATATATATATATATATATATATATATATATATATATATATATATATATATATATATATATATATATATATATATATATATATATATATATATATATATATATATATATATATATATATATATATATATATATATATATATATATATATATATATATATATATATATATATATATATATATATATATATATATATATATATATATATATATATATATATATATATATATATATATATATATATATATATATATATATATATATATATATATATATATATATATATATATATATATATATATATATATATATATATATATATATATATATATATATATATATAATACCTGATATAAAAATACTTAACGGAAACAGCGACATGCTATTCTCGGACTGTACAACATTTTTAGGTTTAAACATTGATAATAAACTCAAATGGGAATACCATACAAACATTCTTGCCTCTAAACTCACAACAGCTTGCTATGCACTCAGAAATATGTCAAAGCTGACCGATTTGAAAACTTTAGTAACCGTATACCATGCTTATTTTCATTCAATTATGAGTTACGCTATTGAATTCTGGGGAAACGCCTCTGGAAGTGAGAGAATATTTTTAATACAAAAAACTGCAGTACGTATAATCACCAAAAACAATTGGAGGACATGTATTCTACCTGATAAAAGAAGAACCAATCAAATCTCATCGATTACAACTGATGATGACATGCCTAAAACTGATAGTTCAGCATCGGGTAAAGTCAGTGATGAAATGTTGATCATGCCCAGTTGTAAGGAAAAATTTCAAGAACTCAAAATTATGACTGTGGCGTCCACATATATATACAAAGTGCTCATGTTCATACATACCAATAAAACAGATTTCCCTCCCATTGATCATGAACATAATACTAGGAATAAGAATCTCATCCACCTAAACAAACATAACCGTTCATTATACGGCAAAGGTCTTCAAATTTCAGGTAGAAAACTTCATAATATTCTCCCAATAAGTATTAAGATTCCGCCATTAAATCAATTTGAATCACTCCTCAAGGAGCACCTCACAATTAATACTTTCTATTCTGTGCAAGAGTTCGTTGATGCTGGATTTCAGTAAATTTATAATACTTTTTAATTATTGATTCAACTTGTGTGTGTATTGACATATTCGGTAATTCTATTTATTTTATTTTTTTAATATATAATTCAACTGACTATCCATATTATCTAGCTATCTATATCTATGTATCAGAGTGTCTACATATACGAGATCTAATGATTTATCTCAATTCCGTAACGATCAATCTGAAATCCTGTAATGTATCATTATTTGTTGTAATATTTGTTTGATATACTAGAATTACTAATTCGTTGATAATTATAAATGATGGCTTACTGCCATACTCAAATGTAATGCTAATTAATAAGTTATATTGTAAAATATGTAAATTGTGTACCGATTTCCTCGAAAGAGGGTTAAAGGAATAAACACTTCTACTACTACTACTACTATCCTGGTATGACACCAACGTTCAGAAAAAGTTCCAAGTTGATTGATTCATTTCTCTGACCTGTATGCCGCGTACATAATTTGAAAAAAAAAAAAAAAACGAAGCCCATTTTTTTTCAGGGTGTGAAATGGAAAGCTTTGCTACGCTCATCTAATTATTTGAAGTGTAAAGTTTTGTGTTGTGATAAGTTTTGATGGAGCCTCCTAAAGGGACCAGGGAGGGCATTCATGTACGTCTAGCAAGCTCTAGCAAGGCTTGAAACCTGTTTGAACTGTCATGGCGGCAATTTGCTATCCACTTTGCGGGGCGGTTTTTGATGATTGCAAGTTACGACCGCTAGCATCTTTGCTAGACGTACATGAATGCCCCCCCAGGATAGTCATTGGTTCTCTGTGGGTCGGGACAGAAGGGGCTGGTTTTCCCCAGAGAGTGAGTAGAGAGTCTGTGTGTTGTAGAGCGGAGACGCGGATGAGGATGCGGAAACAGACGCGGACTACCTGCGTCGGCTGGTTTTCCCCAGAGAGTGAGTAGAGAGCCTGTGTGTTGTAGAGCGGAGACGCGGATGAGGACGCGGAAGAAGACGCGGACTACCTGCATCGGCTGGTTTTCCCCAGAGAGTGAGTAGAGAGCCTGTGTGTTGTAGAGCGGAGACGCGGATGAGGACGCGGAAGAAGACGCGGACTACCTGCGTCGGCTGGTTTTCCCCAGAGAGTGAGTAGAGAGCCTGTGTGTTGTAGAGCGGAGACGCGGATGAGGACGCGGAAACAGACGCGGACTACCTGCTTCGGCTGGTTTTCCCCAGAGAGTGAGTAGAGAGCCTGTGTGTTGTAGAGCGGAGACGCGGATGAGGACGCGGAAGAAGACGCGGACTTCCTGCTTCGGCTGGTTGTTCCCCAGAGAGTGAGTAGAGAGCCTGTGTGTTGCAGAGCGGAGACGCGGATGTGGACGCGGAAACAGACGCGGACTACCTGCGTCGGCTGGTTTTCCCCAGAGAGTGAGTAGAGAGCCTGTGTGTTGTAGAGCGGAGACGCGGATGAGGACGCGGAAGAAGACGCGGACTACCTGCGTCGGCTGGTTTTCCCCAGAGAGTGAGTAGAGAGCCTGTGTGTTGTAGAGCGGAGACGCGGATGAGGACGCGGAAACAGACGCGGACTACCTGCTTCGGCTGGTTTTCCCCAGAGAGTGAGTAGAGAGCCTGTGTGTTGTAGAGCGGAGACGCGGATGAGGACGCGGAAGAAGACGCGGACTACCTGCGTCGGCTGGTTTTCCCCAGAGAGTGAGTAGAGAGCCTGTGTGTTGTAGAGCGGAGACGCGGATGAGGACGCGGAAGAAGACGCGGACTACCTGCGTCGGCTGGAGAACGGGCTGTTCACGCTCCAGCTGGTGGACTACATCCTGCTCGAAGTGTGCACGACCGCGCCGTCAACCGTCAAGCAGCGCGTGACCAAGATCCTGGCGCTACGCGGCGGATCCCTCAAGACCGTGCGCCACGTCATGAGGGGTGAGTCACGCGACCCACACTTGGGGTCACATGGAATAGTTTGATCTCAAATCAAATCTTCACACATTTAACCACTGGTTTTCTCACAGACCAAATGTGGAATGTATATTTACATTGTCTTCTAGTTTTGGTGCGTATAATATTTACTATTACTTACGCATATTTACTTTACTAATGTTTTTTTTTTATTATTATTTTTAATAACATCGAAACTTGATACAATATCATTGTTCCCCAATTAGGGCTATGGATGACAGGTGGGATCGTTTGGACGGGGCACCACAAGGGCTATCTTACCACCCCATTTTAATTATTTAAAACCACTGAACTTCAACACCAGGACTGCGCTGTCTGTGACCATAATTTTTAATAAGACATTACCAGCATTGGTAGTAAGAGTAAACAAAACACACGAATGTTGATATCTTCCACTTTGAACCAAGTCAACTGTGTTACTTTGAACCAAGTCAACTGTGTTACTTTGAACCAAGTCAACTGTGTTACTTTGAACCAAGTCAACTGTGTTACTTTGAACCAAGTCAACTGTGTTACTTTGAACCAAGTCAACTGTGTTACTTTGAACCAAGTCAACTGTGTTACTTTGAACCAAGTCAACTGTGTTACTTTGAACCAAGTCAACTGTGTTACTTTGAACCAAGTCAACTGTGTTACTTTGAACCAAGTCAACTGTGTTACTTTGAACCAAGTCAACTGTGTTACTTTGAACCAAGTCAACTGTGTTACTTTGAACCAAGTCAACTGTGTTACTTTGAACCAAGTCAACTGTGTTACTTTGAACCAAGTCAACTGTGTTACTAATCAAGTGGAACCTGATAATGCTAACATGAACAGTCTTGTCAAATAGTTGAAGTCACTTTTACTGGCTCGCGACGCGTTGGTCGCGTTTGCTGCGTAACGCGAGTAGTTGCATTATTGACTCGCGCGCGTTGAAGATGAACAGAAAGATGGATGCCGAGCAATTCGAGAATATGAACTGTCAGATTATCTTTAAAGCTTGATATTTGGCGACGTAAGGTTGCCGGCCTTGTATTTCTTATTCACTGTAATCATAAATACCTGTGAAAATACCCAAACAATTTTATTTATGATCTATCAACCAATTGGGTGAGCAATAAGAACATTTTTATCTTGGGCCTATTGCTAACGCCCCTACCTTGAACGTTACTTGAATGATACAACTTCAACAGGGCTTTGCAATCCTCATTCCATCGTCTTGATTTCACAACAAATAACTTCAGTCATTTAATGGTTATAATCTCTCCATAGTTTCAAGAAAATGCATTGTCCATTCTCACGTGTGTCGAATTAGATTTTGAGGTTATCTTATACCGCCTTGTACTGTTGTACGTTCGGTTGGAGCGGACAGTGAGCGATGAGGTGTAGCAGTCGAGATGGCGGTACTCGCGTGCGACGCGTCAAAAATTGATCCAAATTGATGTCTCTGCGCGCCAAACGCGAGTTCGCGCCTGACGCGGCAAGCGCGTGAAACACGAGACCTGATTGGTCGGCGCACCAGTCGCTTGTAACGCGTCGCTCTCAACGCGAGCCAGTAAAAGAGCCATTATGTTAAAAATACTCTGCATGATCACTTGTTTGCTCCACGCTTCAACACTGACAGCCAGTTGTTTGTTGACACTTGACGTGGGAGTGTTTTATGAGTCAGAGGGTCAAAGTCCCACTGCGTGTCGAAAGATAATTACAGACTAAAAGAAACATGGCTGCCAATGTGCGTGACAAGTGATGACAAACTTACCTGCTGATTCAAAGCTAACATTACGACAATTTCATTCTCATTATTCGTCATTATTTTCCATCACTGAGGCCTGCATTATAACTTATAAATCCTCCTACAGTTATCCATCTGACAGTGCGGGGGGTTGGCTTATATTCGGGATGATACGGTAGCTATTTAATCTTGGAAAAACTTGTATGAAATTATTTTATTCAATACAACTAGTTTGGTCCAGGTGGATAGTGGTAATGAAGGGTTTTTCATTCTTGTGTTTACATTCAGTAAAAATTAACAATTTTTATCAAGTAATTTTTTTCAAAATTTCGTGACGGTTTCTCTGGAAAGTGGCCCAACCGATTGGGCACAAAAACTATCAGGTTTTACGTCAGATAAGTGTGAGTTGATCAGTGGACGCGAGCGTTGATCAGTGGACGCGTGCGTTGATCAGTGGACGCGTGCGTTGATCAGTGGACGCGAGCGTTGATCAGTGGACGCGAGCGTTGATCAGTGGACTCGAGCGTTGATCAGTGGACGCGAGCGTTGATCAGTGGACGCGAGCGTTGATCAGTGGACGCGAGCGTTGATCAGTGGACGCGTGCGTTGATCAGTGGACGCGAGCGTTGATCAGTGGACGCGAGCGTTGATCAGTGGACGCGAGCGTTGATCAGTGGACGCGAGCGTTGATCAGTGGACGGGAGCGTTGATCAGTGGACGCGTGCGTTGATCAGTGAACGGGAGCGTTGATCAGTGGACGCGTGCGTTGATCAGTGAACGCGTGAGTTGATCAGTGGACTCGAGCATTGATCAGTGGACGCGAGCGTTGATCAGTGGACGCGAGCGTTGATCAGTGGACGCGAGCGTTGATCAGTGGACGCGTGCGTTGATCAGTGGACGCGAGCATTGATCAGTGGACGCGTGCGTTGATCAGTGGACGCGTGCGTTGATAAGTGGACGCGAGCGTTGATCAGTGGACGGGAGCGTTGATCAGTGGACGCGTGCGTTGATCAGTGAACGCGTGAGTTGATCAGTGGACTCGAGCGTTGATCAGTGGACGCGAGCGTTGATCAGTGGACGCGAGCGTTGATCAGTGGACGCGAGCGTTGATCAGTGGACGGAAGCGTTGATCAGTGGACGCGTGCGTTGATCAGTGGATGCGTGCGTTGATCAGTGGACGCGTGCGTTGATCAGTGAACGCGAGCGTTGATCAGTGGACGCGAGTGTTGATCAGTGGACGCGTGCGTTGATCAGTGGACGGGAGCGTTGATCAGTGGACGCGTGCGTTGATCAGTGGACGCGAGGGTTGATCAGTGGACGCGTGCGTTGATCAGTGGATGCGTGCGTTGATCAGTGGACGCGAGCGTTGATCAGTGGACGCGTGCGTTGATCAGTGGACGCGTGCGTTGATCAGTGGACGCGTGCGTTGATCAGTGGACGCGTGCGTTGATCAGTGGACGCGTGCGTTGATCAGTGGACAGGAGCGTTGATCAGTGGACGCAAGCGTTGATCAGTGGACGCAAGCGTTGATCAGTGGACGCGTGCGTTGATCAGTGAACGGGAGCGTTGATCAGTGGACGCGTGCGTTGATCAGTGAACGCGTGAGTTGATCAGTGGACTCGAGCGTTGATCAGTGGACGCGAGCGTTGATCAGTGGACGCGAGCGTTGATCAGTGGACGCGAGCGTTGATCAGTGGACGCGAGCGTTGATCAGTGGACGCGAGCGTTGATCAGTGGACGGGAGCATTGATCAGTGTACGCGTGCGTTGATCAGTGGACGGGAGCGTTGATCAGTGGACGCGTGCGTTGATTAGTGGACGCGTGCGTTGATCAGTGTACGCGTGCGTTGATCAGTGAACGGGAGCGTTGATCAGTGGACGCGTGCGTTGATCAGTGGACGGGAGCGTTGATCAGTGAACGCGTGCGTTGATCAGTGTACGCGTGCGTTGATCAGTGGACGCGAGCGTTGATCAGTGGACGCGAGCGTTGATCAGTGGACGCGAGTGTACGCGTGCGTTGATCAGTGGATGCGTGCGTTGATCAGTGGACGCGAGCGTTGATCAGTGGACGCGTGCGTTGATCAGTGGACGCGGGCGTTGATCAGTGGACGCGAGTGTACGCGTGCGTTGATCAGTGGACGGGAGCGTTGATCAGTGGACGCGTGCGTTGATCAGTGGACGCGAGTGTACGCGTGCGTTGATCAGTGGACGGGAGCGTTGATCAGTGGACGCGAGCGTTGATCAGTGGACGCGAGCGTTGATCAGTGGACGCGTGCGTTGATCAGTGGACGCGGGCGTTGATCAGTGGACGCGAGTGTACGCGTGCGTTGATCAGTGGACGGGAGCGTTGATCAGTGGACGCGTGCGTTGATCAGTGGACGGGAGCGTTGATCAGTGGACGCGTGCGTTGATCAGTGGACGGGAGCGTTGATCATTGGACGCGTGCGTTGATCAGTGGACGCGTGCGTTGATCAGTGGACGCGGGCGTTGATCAGTGGACGCGTGCGTTGATCAGTGGACGCGAGTGTACGCGTGCGTTGATCAGTGGACGGGAGCGTTGATCAGTGGACGCGAGCGTTGATCAGTGGACGCGTGCGTTGATCAGTGGACGCGGGCGTTGATCAGTGGACGCGAGTGTACGCGTGCGTTGATCAGTGGACGCGTGCGTTGATCAGTGGACGCGTGCGTTGATCAGTGGACGGGAGCGTTGATCAGTGGACGGGAGCGTTGATCAGTGGACGCGAGCGTTGATCAGTGGACGCGTGCGTTGATCAGTGGACGCGGGCGTTGATCAGTGGACGCGAGTGTACGCGTGCGTTGATCAGTGGACGGGAGCGTTGATCAGTGGACGCGTGCATTGATCAGTGGACGCGAGTGTACGCGTGCGTTGATCAGTGGACGGGAGCGTTGATCAGTGGACGCGAGCGTTGATCAGTGGACGCGAGCGTTGATCAGTGGACGCGTGCGTTGATCAGTGGACGCGGGCGTTGATCAGTGGACGCGAGTGTACGCGTGCGTTGATCAGTGGACGGGAGCGTTGATCAGTGGACGCGTGCGTTGATCAGTGGACGGGAGCGTTGATCAGTGGACGCGTGCGTTGATCAGTGGACGCGAGTGTACGCGTGCGTTGATCAGTGGACGGGAGCGTTGATCAGTGGACGCGAGCGTTGATCAGTGGACGCGAGCGTTGATCAGTGGACGCGTGCGTTGATCAGTGGACGCGGGCGTTGATCAGTGGACGCGAGTGTACGCGTGCGTTGATCAGTGGACGGGAGCGTTGATCAGTGGACGCGTGCGTTGATCAGTGGACGCGAGTGTACGCGTGCGTTGATCAGTGGACGCGTGCGTTGATCAGTGGACGCGGGCGTTGATCAGTGGACGCGAGTGTACGCGTGCGTTGATCAGTGGACGGGAGCGTTGATCAGTGGACGCGTGCGTTGATCAGTGGACGGGAGCGTTGATCAGTGGACGCGTGCGTTGATCAGTGGACGCGAGTGTACGCGTGTGTTGATCAGTGGACGGGAGCGTTGATCAGTGGACGCGAGCGTTGATCAGTGGACGCGAGCGTTGATCAGTGGACGCGTGCGTTGATCAGTGGACGCGGGCGTTGATCAGTGGACGCGAGTGTACGCGTGCGTTGATCAGTGGACGGGAGCGTTGATCAGTGGACGCGTGCGTTGATCAGTGGACGCGAGTGTACGCGTGCGTTGATCAGTGGACGCGTGCGTTGATCAGTGGACGGGAGCGTTGATCAGTGGACGCGAGCGTTGATCAGTGGACGCGTTCGTTGATCAGTGGACGGGAGCGTTGATCAGTGGTTGCGTGCGTCTGGTGCAGTACGGGTAGCTTGGAGTCTGTCGTGTCACTCATCCAACTCGGTGGCTGTTTCAGAGTACGCTGGCAACCTGGGCGACGCTGGCGACACCGAGTGGCGAGAGCTGGAACAACAGCACATCCTTCAGCTGGTGGACAAGTTCTAGTGGATTCGCTCGCGACATCAGCGCTCGGCCTCCTGGCGCACCAAACGTACCAGCACCCTTCTCCCCTACAGCCAGTGTTCAACGTTCACGGACGGTTTTATTGTCCTTGCTGCTACCAGAGAGGCTGGATACTGGGCCAACTCCTGCACAGGACGCCATGTTTTGTCCAAATTTGCTGTCCAAAAGTGCCGTTAACTTACCAGTTAGTAAAAGATGTCCAAACTTTCAACTAAAGTTGCTTCTTAACTGACGTAATGCAGTCTAGCACACGTTCTCAAACATCTGATCTGAATTGTGGACAACAAATGGCGTCCATGCGAGAGATATTTCCTTAGCCAATAGAAAACAGTTCTAGCGTCTCTAGTTGCTACCAACCAAACAAACCAGTGGCGGGCTGGAAGAAAAGGGCCCAGCCGAATAGACGGGTCCGGAGAGAAACAAATAATGAACTATGATTTTTTTCATAAATGGCACGGCAATGCAATAGAATAATTAAAAATAAATACACTAGACGTGATCTGTAAAGACTAAAGATGTATAATACTAATTAACGTGCGTAATGTTGCAATTTCCATCACAAAATAAATTGTATTACATTTTCTAAATAATATTAAATTATAATATAATATGCAATTATAATATAATATGCATCCTGTCTACTTTCATCTCCCAATAGCTATATACAGTGGGACCTCTTTAGTAGGCCTACGTTTTTCAGGGGACCAAACTGAAAAGATCTGATGTTTTCTAATTGTAAATCTTGTCGTGATGATTCTGTAATGAATGTTTATTGGCCCCTGCACAACCGAGACTAGGAGTGAACTCAGCATTGGGCGAGTGTTGACGTTTTCGTAGCTATTCACAACAACAATATAGCAGTGTTTCTAGCAGCAGCTGATTCAAGTGGGTGTGTTGCTGATTGTTTATTGGCCCATGCACAACCGAGACTAGGAGTGAACTCAGCATTGGGCGAGTGTTGACGTTTTCGTAGCTATTCACAACAACAATGTAGCAGTGTTTCTAGCAGCAGCTGATTCAAGTGGGTGTGTTGCTGATTGTTTATTGGCCCATGCACAACCGAGACTAGGAGTGAACTCAGCATTGGGCGAGTGTTGACGTTTTCGTAGCTATTCACAACAACAATGTAGCAGTGTTTCTAGCAGCAGCTGATTCAAGTGGGTGTGTTGCTGATTGTTTATTGGCCCATGCACAACCGAGACTAGGAGTGAACTCAACATTGGGCGAGTGTTGACGTTTTCGTAGCTATTCACAACAACAATGTAGCAGTGTTTCTAGCAGCAGCTGATTCAAGTGGGTCCTGCTGATTGTTTATTGGCCCATGCACAACCAAGACTAGGAGTGAACTCAGCATTGGGCGAGTGGTGACGTTTTCTTGGCTATTCACAACAACAATGCAGCAGTGTTTCTAGCAGCAGCTGATTCAAGTGGGTCCCGCTGATTGTTCACGCTGTTGGCAATTGTAATCCAATCGGCCGTGGCTGACAACTTGATGTGGAATATGAAGCAAAGTGTGGATTGTACAAACAACTCTTACTGCTACTACGAGGTGTTTTCAACGGTGTCTTAGACCACGATGTCGTGACACCAACCTGTTTTATCATGATATGAAGAAGGTGACCCAACTCCCATACTGATAACATGGAATTCATTTGTGGTTTCTTGCGGTCAGTTCAGAGCCAAATGTCCCGATTGCCTGTCGTTATTTAGCGGATTCCCTCGTGAACTACATGTACCCTCTAGATAAGAGTGGCTACGGTACCGGTGGCATTGTTGAACTTACAAAATCTAAAATTTTCATAAAAAACAAATGCAACTGCCAACATAATAATTGTATTGAGCCTTGTGTAGCATTGTTGTTTTATATTGTTTGATATAAAAGCAATTGTTGCGCTACAGGCAATCGGGACGATGGACTCGGGAACTGACCCCGGAAATATTTCACTTTCAAGACCCGAGTTGGAGCACCTTCTTTCTCTATGTTATAATAAAATAGGTTGGTAGCACTACCTTGTATTTAAACTATCATTGGACAAACTTTTCTCTTGGAGTAGAGTTCACTGTACCTCTAATTTGAGTTGTGAATGGGCCTTGAATGTGTTATCTGTCAGCTAAAGTTGGTAGGCCTTCTTCAACTTGGGAACATGTTGAGATTGGTATCACAAAGCCTACTTGATCTGAGAACAACCTCCACCGAAGCAAACACAGCCTAGATGACATCTCAATGATATCATGTGGCCCGTGGCCTTGATTATCATTAGACAAATATTACATATCGTCGCCCAACTGGCAAAACCGCATATCTGACATTTGTATTCTGTGGTGTCATTGGCTTCAATTTGTAACGCGGGAAACTCACGGGAACCAATCAAAACACTCTATGATTGATTTGTATTCTGTGGTGTCATTGGCTTCAATTTGTAACGCGGGAAACTCACGGGAACCAATCAAAATACTCTATTATTGATTTGTATTCTGTGGTGTCATTGACTTCAATTTGTAACGCGGGAAACTCACGGGAACCAATCAAAACACTCTATGATTGATTTGTATTCTGTGGTGTCATTGGCTTCAATTTGTAACGCGGGAAACTCACGGGAACCAATCAAAACACTCTATGATTGATTTGTATTCTGTGGTGTCATTGGCTTCAATTTGTAACGCGGGAAACTCACGGGAACCAATCAAAACACTCTATGATTGATTTGTATTCTGTGGTGTCATTGGCTTCAATTTGTAACGCGGGAAACTCACGGGAACCAATCAAAACACTCTATGATTGATTTGTATTCTGTGGTGTCATTGGCTTCAATTTGTAACGCGGGAAACTCACGGGAACCAATCAAAATACTCTATTATTGATTTGTATTCTGTGGTGTCATTGACTTCAATTTGTAACGCGGGAAACTCACGGGAACCAATCAAAACACTCTATGATTGATTTGTATTCTGTGGTGTCATTGGCTTCAATTTGTAACGCGGGAAACTCACGGGAACCAATCAAAACACTCTATGATTGATTTGTATTCTGTGGTGTCATTGGCTTCAATTTGTAACGCGGGAAACTCACGGGAACCAATCAAAATACTCTATGATTGATTTGTATTCTGTGGTGTCATTGGCTTCAATTTGTAACGCGGGAAACTCACGGGAACCAATCAAAACACTCTATGATTGATTTGTATTCTGTGGTGTCATTGGCTTCAATTTGTAACGCGGGAAACTCACGGGAACCAATCAAAACACTCTATGATTGATTTGTATTCTGTGGTGTCATTGGCTTCAATTTGTAACGCGGGAAACTCACGGGAACCAATCAAAATACTCTATGATTGATTTGTATTCTGTGGTGTCATTGGCTTCAATTTGTAACGCGGCAAACTCACGGGAACCAATCAAAACACTCTATGATTGATTTGTATTCTGTGGTGTCATTGGCTTCAATTTGTAACGCGGGAAACTCACGGGAATCAAAACACTCAAAGAACTAAAATCGAAAGCGCATATATCCAGATGGCCACGACAATACCGCGTATCAACCAGCTTCCATGGTTAACTTGATCCCCACGTATTTGACTTGAGCGGTTTAGTATGCTCTAGTAGTGTTGTGACACTGCCTAAAAGCATAAATTGGCACCGCATTTCCGCGTAAGTGGTCAATAATGTCAGGATGAAGCAAACAAGTGAAATTTGGAACAGAATCGCGTCCCTAGGTATCAAATTACCAAATAGGCCTACACATTCATAGGATGTTCCTAAAGTCAGTTCTGAAGTTCTGAAATGCATTTTGTTGTCTCCTGAACAATTAGCAAATTGTGAGATACGCGGTATTGCCACTTGGGCGTCGATATGGTATTAATTTTAGTTTATTATTAATTAATTTGAATTAAAAGAATAATTGTTCTTGTATGTATTTTCGACAATTCAATGGCAACTAAAGGTGGACATTTTCAGATGAGCGTAGCGAAGCTTTCCATTTCACACCCTGAAAAAAAATGGGCTTCGTTTTTATGTATGTTTTTTTTTTTTGTAATTATGTACGCGGCATACAGGTCAGAGAAATGAATCAATCAACTTGAAACTTTTTCTGAACGTTGGTGAATAGGTTGGTATACCAGAATAGGTTGGGATTGTTATTGTGGGATTGTTCGGTCGGAAGGTTTTTCCGGAAAATAATCGGAAAGTTTAGAAAATCCTCATAAGAATAACCCGGAGGAAAAATACTTGAAAAACAAGAATTTTTCAAAAGCTCTCAAATTCTCACAGAATATGAAAAATACTATTATACACCTTTTCAAAGATTTTTACAACAATTGAATGAGAAATAATGAAGAAAACGTAATAAACGTGTACATTTTATTGAATATTTGGATCAATTGGTTTTGCAAAGTGTTTATGCGACAGGTTGCAGGTTACTATAAATATCAACAAGTTGCTGGTGAGGTTTTTGAACGTTTGAAGTAAGTCAAGGTTTGTAGATGTGAATTGAGCTGACAAGTTATTTTTCATTCTAGATTGCCATACTGAAAAGCTCATCTCACAACGCGCATCCCGCGTTTTCCTAGTATATCTCCTACATACCTCTTTCTTCTTGTTATCCCTGGGTGATGTCCAGACCCTTGGACTCTGACAGCTGTGTGACTACTGTGCAGTGGTAACCAGGGGCGGCCCGGGGACAGTCCAGTCAAGTCGGCAACAGTGCAGCCTAATGCTGTGTTTCTACGAACGCCAAATCGCTTTCGCAAAGTGTTTTTCTTGATGTTTTGTCGGCCATCTTGAATATTCAACCAATCGTTGGCATAGAGTACGGCATGGGTGACGTACCGTGTTGAATTGAGAGATTTTGTTGAGCTTTTGTGTTTCCCGTGGAGGAGGGGGGGGGGGGGGGGGGGGCAAGAGAAAACTGAAATACAAGTCTCTAAAAAATACACTAGGCCTACGGTATATATATATATATATATATATATATATATATATATATATATATATATATATATATATATATATATATATATATATATATATATATATATATATATATATACGGTATGCCTCATAGTGCTTAATGTTCATATCTGGGGGGTGGGGCAAACGGAGAGCTGCGGGGGGGGCTTTGCCCCCCCCCTCCCCTGCAGGTAGGCCTGCATTCAACACTGGTGACGCAAGTTGATCAAAACTCAATAGGCCTATATTCCACAGAAATAGTTTGTTTCTCAATGACGCTGTTCACAAAACAGCAAGAAATTCACAACTTGAAAGTGATTTTGGAGTTATGGAAATACAAAATTGATGAACAAATTTTCATCTCATATATCATTCAACGGCGCCAATAGATCGTAGTCATCATTAGAGTACATCGTTGAACCCAATATAAATGAATAAATGGGATAAACTAGTATGTAAATAACAGGTCAGGTTGTCTAGAGTCTAGCTGGACTTGATAATATATGTCTAATAATGATGTATACTGCTTTATAATAATTATATGTATTATTTTAACAACTAGGCCTACTGGGTATTGAGAATGTCAGCATGATATGTTTAGTCTGAATTAGTTATTTATTACATACCGTTAAGTATAATCAAATGGTGGGTGTTAACATACAATGCATGTAACACTCAAGATACGTATACATATAGTAAAAGTTTACATATATTGGTATTCTGAAACACACACTCAATCTAATTCAGTAAACACCAAGATACGATGAGGGTTGCGTTGGTTTGCCGCTTCTTTAGGGTGACTTCACTCGTCAACTCGTTCCGTTTCCCGAGTAATTTCCTTGGAACTAACGATCGCTGCTCTACCTGGTGTTGTTCTGTAGAAACTTGATGTCTTGCATCCTATATACCTCAAATATTTGTATCTAAGATGCAGTGTATCTTGGCATATAAGAAATGTGCTTGGCTTATGAATAAAGACATTTACCGATAATGCAATCAAATAAAATATAAATACTTATTTGTTTGGGGCATGCAGACTTCTCACAAGATTTTGATTACATATATAAATCATCCAGATGTAAGTTACTTGCAATATAACTTGCATTATTAAATGAATTACTTCATAATTTATTTGATAGACAATTAAACCTCACTATCTCCATTTTACAACATAAGAGACTGTTTCAGACAACTGAGGAAATGTAGACGTCATTTTGTGTGTATTTGTTAACAAAGTTGGTTCCTTTCATCACTACTACACTACGCACGATCGGTATTTATAAAGATTTGGCTGGTAGATTGGTACATATATTTAACATGGAAGGGATAGGAAGTGAAGACACCATACAAAACCATTGAATTTATAAATGACCAAACCGACGCAACCCTCAATGCATCTTAATTGATGGTTCCATTCAATTTTTGTGTTTGCTGAGTAACATACGAATATTAGAAGGTGCAACTTACAGTCCAAGTTAACATAATTATGTTGATTGGTGTCTATTTCAAAGCTTGTGAGTAGGAAGTGAATTTTTTTTTAATTTCTCATTTTTTCCCAATGTATGATTTATTTTTTTTGTCTGCCTTTTGCTGAAGATTTTTGAGTTTTGAAGAAGCTTCCCTCTTCATTTCTTGCGACTTCCTCAGTTGAGTTTGGCATCGTAACATCAAAGCACTCCTTCTTTTCTGAAGCAACAGTATTTCTTTATCCAATTCTGATTTTATTTCTTCTTTCTTCGACTGTTTTGTTTTTAGCATCTCTTTATCTCTAATGAGACTGTCTTTGTGTTCCATTAGTTCCTGTTTTTTCTTCATATTTTCATTTTGTGAGATGCGCAAGAGGTTGGTTGCCTTTTCTACCTCTCTTTCTGATTTCAGTTTATCAATCTGGTAAATATGTTTTTCCATCATCTCAAAATATTTCTGACGTTTTACTTGTTCACTTTCCAGAACCACATTGGCTTTTGTTTGTTGCCACACAGTGTTATCCCTACTCAAGTGCAAATCTTCAATCTCTTTTGTAATATTCAATATAGCCTCTTCTTGGCGTGGAATATATTCCTGTAAATTGGTTATTTTCCTGTTGAGCTGATTCGTTTTAAACACGTCGTATTCATACTCCTTTTGAGTATTGTCACGTTTTTTCCGCAGTTGTGTAAGTTTTTCTTTTTCTTCTATCACTTGTTTGGCTATCTTGATCTGCATAGCAGTAGTGTTGTGCAATGTTCTTGCCATTGTGCTAAAAGCCATGATGTTTTTGAGTTATGATTTCTTTTAAAAATGAAAGGTTACTTATCAGCGTATATTTTTGCACGAGAAATGTCTCGAAGCCAAGAAAGATTGTTTTCGATTGCCTGAAATGGCGCGTTATGAATCAAAATCCCAAAGAACTTCCAAAGAGGTTGACAGATAGATGGCACCACCTAACAATCAATTCACAGCTGGCTCAAATTATCCGAATAGAAGAAAACTGAAAAATTCGACTTGAAGGAGCTGTCAGAATAACATTTTGAGTTCTAATAACATAATTTAGGCAGTTATTTCAATAAACTGGTAACAGCTTTGTATAAAGATTGAAGTGGAATATAGACCTACGCTATTGTCGAAGTAAGTGAATCTAATAGGGTCTAGTGTTAAGAAACGAGACTGGTTTCTAGTTGTCAATTCTGCCTTTGTTTGGTTAACATGGAGCAACTTTTAAATCGGCGTGATACTTATTGACTTCAAGGTTAATAAGCTAATACGATTATTTCTACTGTGCCTAGTGGACTAGCCTAGCATAGGGTTTAAACAAATCAATGGTCTAGCCTAGTCTCTGAACATGGCACAATTGTGACCCAAAGAGAAACTTGACATTCAAGTCTTATTTTGTTTATTTTTTTGATGCAGGTTGGTCTGTTCTCTAGGCTGCATCTAGGCAGAGGCCTAGTCCTAGTGTAGGTCCTAGGCCTAGGCATATCTGTCTCTTGGGATGTGCTGTGTGTTACAAGTACCAATTAGATGTCAGCAATTTAGTAGCCAAGGGCTGTCACCTCTTCAACAATTAGTTTATGTAAGTATAGATATTTGGGAAAGACCTAGCGGTAATTTTACTGATTAACGTACCATGGCCAATTTTTGTCCTATGTTCGCGTTTTTGGTGTTTTCTGATAGATCTTGTTCATATCTATGGTGTGTAGTTTGGACATCTTGTATTTTGTTTGCTTTAATATGTTTTTTACTCACTTGAAGTTGATGCTTTGTGATCTGACTAAGATGACAAAGGTGGACAGTAGGTTAGGTTAGGGTAAGGTTAGTGTACAAACCTCGCGTATACCGCCGGCAAGCGGAACGGAGCTTATATACTTTAAAAAAAATTAAGAAGAAATTGAAAAAAATGGCGTAGGCCTAGTACGTTAATCAGTAAATTTACCGACCTAGCCCATAAAAACTATCATCAGAACCCTTAAACGCCAAAAATTCACTACAGGCCTAGATCGTAGCTAGACCTACCTAGGTTGCGTAATATATTGCAGACTCGGTTTTAGATATTCTACGGATAAAAATGAAGTCAAAACCAAACGCCAAAGGAAACCCTGAAGACACCGACCGACCTTTACGAGTTCGTAAATCTGTTCCAAGGAAACTGATAACTCGTGGTTCAGGTGATAATGAACGGTTTCTAGGATTGCCACGTTGCTGTGCATCTAACCGCTTGTTTTGTTTAATGCAACGTTTTTTAAATCTGTTCATGAATGAAATTAATGAAGTTATTAACATATTTCAGTTGACTGTCTGCATGCAATTACTAATCTTGTAACAATCAGATATATATATATATATATATATATATATATATATATATATATATAGACAATATGGCCTAACTCTAATTCAACTGAAATCATATCTTTAAACCTCCTTTCTAACTTGTAATAGTGAAAAGTCCAATAATAGGTCTACAGGCTTACAAGGACAACGCTCCGTGTAACTGGTCGTTGAGGTGCGTTGAAGAGCGCTTGCTTTGACTTGACTTGTTCATACATTTGCTTGTGAGAAAATGAACACAAACGGTCCTTCCATGGATTTAGTGTAGTCCTAATATGTCATAGAGAATCATGATTCATGATCATGGAACACGAGAGAAAATCACTGTCACGGCTTTTAGGCTGAGGCCTACATATTTTAAAGTCACTTGTTGTCTTCCGTGTACAGTACCGGTACTTGCACATTACACATTTCTAACACAAAATCAAAATGTCATGACTATAAAATAACAAAATGTCAACATTTAGAAGCAGAATCGAAATTCACCTTTTCAAACATAAATTGATAAACCTTGTGAAAACTCAATTTGATAAAGTTAGTCGGGTCCAATCGAAGGCAGCGTATGTCAGCCAATCAGAGGAATGACCTGACTGACCTACATAGTGCAAACCGTTTTAAACAGGCCAACAGAGTCCAACTGGTTCAGTTCTAATGCTACTCGTTACGCTCGCTCAATAACCTGAACATAGACTTGACATGTTAACGTGCTTCTTCAGATGTGAGATAACCAAGTACGTGTAGGTCTATAAGTCAGTTTTAACCTCATGGAGTCTACAAGTGACTGTTTCACCAAGTCCACATTTATATTACCGTACCAATGTAATGTGCTCAATGTCAATAGACTTACGTCTTCGTTTTGACCAGTAGGTCTATGCATCTTGAGGATAGCTATTCTAATTAGAGTTGGTTGTATTATTAACTGATGAGTAAGTATTAATTAGTTGATTTGTGATCAAGGTACGAACATAACATATGTAACCAAGGGTGATAACAAGTTAATCTGCTAATTCTTACTCATATATTATTGTTTGCTCAACGACCCCACCAACAGCTAGTTTATACGAAGGTACAAATGAGCAGTGTGATTATGAAACTATGAAGTGATGATAGGTTGATAGGTGTAAGAACATTTACCTAAACCCATGCTTTATGCGGGACTCGAACCCACGCCCAACGGTGGCTTTAGTTTCTGAAGCGGTGCCTCAGCTGACCGAGCTACCCAGGTTGGCAATTCTTGCTTAATCCTCAAGTTATCAGTTGGTTTGGCTATTGAACCAATCGTTTGACTAGGCTTGGACTTTGAGACCTGTATTGGACTGTGGAAAGTGCGTTCTCTTCTGAGCTGTACAGTAGGCCTAATCTGGACACACACATTGACAGATACGGTGTGTCGCCGGAACTGGAAATGAGGAGAAAGGAGGATCGTCCATGTAATAGGGTAATGGATGGAGAGGGGGGATGCGGGGAGCTGCATTTGATTGAAAGGAACGAGTCAGGGTGTGGAGGTAGGCGCGGTCATGATAGAGCAGTAGTTATAAAGGGGCTAGAAGAGATGTTGGTAAATTCTCTTTCTTGAATAGGACAGGTAGGGACTGGAATGGGCTTAGTAGAAGTGTTTTTGAGGGGATGAAATAGGTTTAATGTTATTCCGTCAGAGGGTTAGGGATGCGGTGGAATAGGGATAGTTAGGGAACTTGCCACCGCGCATTTATGTGCATTTGTAAGAGTTTTAAATGAATAAATAAATGATGAATCAGGGGTGGGCACAAAATCAATTTAATCGATTAATCGATTACGCCAAAAAATCCGGTCAATTGATATCAGTTTGAAACATTGATTTTCTCTTTTTTTCCTTTTGAAAAATACCGCCTTTTAAGTTGAGGCCATGCAATGACCATGACCAGGACCCTTATTCTCGAGATTATGAGATGAGATTTTTCAGGTGTAATTCTGGTAATCTCACTGAGAATGCTATGAAAATACCATAGTATAATAATCTCATCTCATAATCTCGAGAATAAGAGCCCAGCACTTTCCACTTTACTTTTCCACATTTAAAGTCTGATGTCTTGACAACACCTCAAATATTAGCTGAACATTTGGTTCACTGTTTATTGTTAGTTGAGGATGTTTTCAATCAAATTAGGCCCAATCCAAATTCCTTCAATGTGTCAACAGAAATCAAATGAAGTCAATTGATAAATACCCAAAAATAATAATGCTCAATGGCAACTTGGAAATCTTTCAGATCCTAGAAACTGATAACCATAGAGTCTAGACCTGGGTGGGTTGAGGCTATGTGTATGTGATATGTGGTTGGGTATGTAATGACTTATGAGAAAGTGAAAACTAAAAACAATCCATTTTTGAGGTCAAGTATACACTCCCAATAATTTAGGTAATTAATCATTAACATCAATTTCATCTCAGATTGTACAGCTATTATTGTATAATTGCACTCAATTAATTGGGGAACAATTCAATCAAATGTCAGGCTTGAGACTTGTTAAGCTAGGGCTACGTTGAAACTGAACGAATTCAACCTATTTGAATTAAATTAAACCAATTCGGTTACCGCCTAAAGTCCCCGCTCTTTCGAGCCGGAAGTTTAGGCTTTTTAAAAAGAAAAAACTCACACAAGATCTGAAAACAAAATGCGGGAATTAAAGGGGGATTGGAATTAATTGCACAAGGCTCTACTACAGTGAAGTGAAAAAACTCTAATCCAAATTTAAATCATTTACTGAACACCAAAAAAAATTGTACATTTCAAAAAAAAACAAATCAATCAAAGCGAGTGCATCACGAAAGAACTGACGTATTAAATTACCTCTGTATTTAAATCCGACATCAAAGAAAAAGTTACATTTAAAACTGTACTTCCGGTGGCCTACCGGGTTATTTTAACGTGCCGGACTTTATAAAGTGAGCACTGCCAATTTAGAATGATTTCATAGTCATATTCAAATATGAAAGTACAAAATACAATACAAAAAAAAAACGTTACGTGGTTTCGATGACTTGCTTGACGGTCCTCCGCCACTGGCGATCCTCCACTGGTTCGCTTACTCGGTGGTCGCGATGTTTGCGCTCACCGTCCAATGGCCTAGACGACCCACCCTGGACTTGGAGACCAGGCCTCGCGGTTATTGTTGCATGTCAACAATGAAGATGTTCCTCCTTACTTCTTCATTGTTACCATGGTTGATAACGGCTGCTTGCCTTTGTCTTCTCCCGCGACTGGCTGTTCCTCGCACGTACGCGCGGTTGGAAGTATTTAAGTGAAGTGTCCCCCTTTCTCACCACGCATTGACATTATATAAGTCGACTTAGCTTCTATAGGGTTCGATTGACGTCACGGGCCATCCCCTCGAATGCGTAGTTTCGGCCTGCTTCTAGAACAATCTTTCTATAGTTTTGCCTCCGCTTGCCGTCGCAACGACACGCCCGCACGTTCATTCTGTTCGCCGTCGTCCCGAGTGTCCAGCTTACCGACCGCACTAGGCCCCTTCAATCTTGAGACGCAGTTCTTCTGGTGTCTCTCGAAGATTCTCTTGGTCTGTATATACGCTCTCCCAGGTTCGTTGCCAGGCAGCGCGTCACACCGTAGTGGCTGGCTGTGTTTGTTATTGGCGGGCAATTTTATATGATCCGACTATGTATCCATAATGTTGTTGTCTTCTTCCCCATTTCCGGCGCTCAATGGATTCTTTGGAATTCTGTCTTCGTATTAGTTCCCTGAATACTATTGTGGTGAAATATTGAATTCATTTTGAGGGAAACAACATAGTTATTAGACTTTATAAAATGACAGAACAATTTACATGAATGAAATAATAACAAAAAAATCAAAATTGAGGTGTGATGACTGTAAAACAATAAAGGATTACATGTCAGACGAAACCGACTGTTACAACAATATAACAATTATTGACGGCAGTCTCACTTTTCAGTGACATTTTGTAATGTTTGGCTTACCCTCAGTGTTGTGAACTTTTCCTTGACCAAAAGAAGCAACGAGAACAGCAACAGCCAATAAGAAGCAAGAATACAAAAGAATACAAAATTTTTCAAATTCACGAAATGGGCGATAGATTTCTTCTTCCAAATAAGAAAAGATTGTAAATACAGTAGAAACTCCTTAATACGTTTCTCTTAGGACGTTTTTGGCGATAACACGTTTTTTCCACAGGTCCCAGACTGATCTTATGGCATTTAATGTTAAATACATTCGTTAGTACGTTTCCCTATAACACGTTTATCTCGTTATTACGCTTGCAAATATGATCCCTACAGCATTATTTATTCCATAACAAGTTTGTGAACAGTTCGTTTCCCAGTTTTGTTGCATTGAAAAATGTTGCAAATGTACGTAAAATTCTCCGAAATCTGAACCCATGCACCTGTTGGCATTGTGCAGGTGGCTTTCTCGAAGTTTTCTCTACCTGTTCCCCTGAGCTCCCTAGCAACCAACCCACGCCGGTTGCTTAGCAACGGTCGCATACC
Source organism: Brachyptera risi (assembly GCA_964007535.1). Taxonomy (NCBI): domain Eukaryota; kingdom Metazoa; phylum Arthropoda; class Insecta; order Plecoptera; family Taeniopterygidae; genus Brachyptera; species Brachyptera risi. The sequence goes on along the minus strand of OZ023336.1, from coordinate 5,524,266 downwards.
ATAGCAAAGGTACACACACGTGTTACGAACGCATCATTCCACCTCGTGTCGTCCTCGAGTGCACTACGATGTCTGGCAAAAAGAAGGCGCTAACGCCAAGTGATAAACTATGCATTTTAGATGAAGTTGACAGAAATGTAGGAATGACTAGAGTAGCGTTGGCGGGTAAATTAGGTTTAGCTGTATCGACATTAAATACAATCGTCTACAAGCGAAAAATTGTTGAAGAAAGTGCTGCAAAGTGCTGCAATTTGAAATTGCGAATCTCACAAATGTACACGAAAGCGCGCTGATTCCATCATGGTGAAAACGGCCTAATGTTAAAAGGATAGGACTTACGCCATGTTGCTTATCCCGTTACGTTATTGATAGTCATAGCTATATTAGATTTTATGTACAACTATTTATTGTTTTGACTACTGCTCTTTGGCCATTGTTTTAGTTTATCTGAATGTTATTTTCTCTGACAATAAAAAGACATAATATGTTGAATACTATTAATTTTTTTTTTCCAAGGTGATATTCATTAGTACGTTTTAAGCGCTAGCACGTTTTTTCCTCACTCCCCCCTGAAAAAAGTACGAAAGAGGTTCTACTGTATATATTTTTGGCCGGCCTCATTCGCAGAGTAAATTGTGCGACAAGCACCCGGCTCCGTTCCGCATGCCGGCGGTACACGCGAGGTTTGGACACTAACCTAACCTACTGTCCGCAACCTGGCTTTGTCCACATAACTCGCGACTTTTAGGCCGTTTTGCTATTTTTCGGCCATTTTTTACTTTGCGAACAGCGTTTCATGTTCTTGTTCGCAAAGTAGGCCTATTACTGTGCGAATAGACACTTTGTATATTCTTTCAACTCTCCTGATTTCGGTCAATGGTGGCGAGTACACGAGTGACGTGATGTTGTGGTGTTGGCAGTGCTGAAGATGCTGGCGGTGATGGAGAAGACCCCGGACAAGAGCGTTGACCTCGTGCAGGACTTCCTGACCACCGGGCGCACGGGCCGCCGCAACGCCATGCCCGACATCCTGGGCGAGCACGCAAACACCTCCGTCGGGGATCTGCCAGATTGCCTCGACAAGCTCAACACGCAAGGTAAACCACTAGCTCTTACTTTGACAATAGGCCTCATCCCCAGTTGGGATGCATTCCTGTACGGTACCATTCAAGACAGTTTTAAAAGATGGTGCCGAAAAGAACAGCAGAAAAGCGATATTATTCTATACTAACAGCACGATGTAGTGATACCAACCTATTTTATTATAATATAAAGAAGGTGACCCAACTCGGGTCTCGAAAGTGAAATATTTCCGTTGTCAGAATCTGAGTCCAGCGGCAATTGCCTGTAGCGCAACCATCGCTTTTATATCAAACTATTTGAAACAACAATGCTCAACAATGCTATACATGGCCCAGTAGAATTAAAATGTTGGCAGTTGTGAATTTGTTTTTACGAGAATGATAGATTTTGTAAGTTCAACAATGCCACCGGTACCGTATAGCCACTCTTATCTACATCTAGTTCACAAGGGAATCTGCTAAATCGTGACGGGCAATCGGGACCTTTGGCTCTGAACTGACTGCAAGAAACCACAAATGCCTTCCATGTTATCAGTATGGGAGTTGGAGCACCTTCTTCATATCATGATAAAACAGGTTGGTATGATTGTGCTAACAGCATGGTCACAGCCACCTTGAACCTTAAGACTGGGTTTGTCTTGTATGTAGGCCTACAGGAATGAGCCCCTGATGCTTTCAAGTTGCAGATTAAAGCTGGTATTCGTTGAAAGTACCCTGGTTACAAATGGTTTCCTCACCGTTACATAATTTCTTCTGATTCCCGCTGTTCTATCAATGCCAAAGCTCTTACATTCCTTCATTGTCTGTCCATCTTTCAAGCTTAATGTCAACAAGTTTCTAATTCACCATAGCTTTTATAATGTGAGTGAATATTTATCCAATGAAACAGAGTAGGCCTAGTTGTAGCTGTCTGTAGTCAATTATTGGAATATTATAGTTGAAAGCCTCACCTACATGTATTATTGTCAATTCAACTTATACTTGTCACGATCCTATATGTCCATCAATCTTATTATTTCAACGATCTTAATAGTTTATTTTAAATATTGTTAATTTTAGCTACTCATTATTATTGTTATTTTAATCCAGACAACTTTGAAGACCTGCTTGTTATGTTAATGATAATAATTATAACTCGTATATAATGGTATGAACAAAAAGCTAATAAATGAAATGAAGGAGGTGAAATCAGCTGACCCATATATATAAGCCAGTTGATGAGTGTCCAGATTCACAGACAAAAGACTCCACCAGATTCCTATTAGAACTGATAGAGAGATATTATGGGATTGTGATTAGGCCCTATATACGAGTTCAACCACATCTGTACTAGATGTACTAGAAGCAGGGTAGGGAGGGGGAGGGGGGGGGGCTAAAGAGAATATGTCGACATTTGACAATAGAAGCCAACTGAAAGGATTAGATCTATCTTTGTTACATGCTAGTTAGTAGGTAAAGAGCTATTGGAGGTTTCGACCGATTGCCCTCCCTTTTGGTCAGTCGTAACGGTTGATATGTACTTCCCCCAACACTTCTGAAGAAGGTTTACGATGAAGGCTGTGTCCTACGGCCACAGCGGTATCTTTCAGGTTTTACGTTCACATCGTGACTCTGAGAGGAGAGCCGACGAAAACTACGGACAATTATGCGAGGCTTGCTACAACAGCTCTCGTTAGCACCTCCCCCCCCTCCCTCCCCCCCCCCCCCCCAACCAAACCAGGTATCCGAAGGCATCGCTAATTTCTACTCGCTAATAGTCGAATTGAATTGATTACTGGAAACTCCAGATTTAACCCCTTGAAAGCCGGGTTACAAAATGGCTACCGTACCTCCCAGGCCGAGCTTCTCCCCCCGTTATATCGCACAGATAGGCCTACTTGTGTTTAGAGGGCCTTTCATTACATTTGTAACTGAAACAGATGGTTTTATTGTGTTGACGTATCGTTGTACTAAAACTGTATCAGGTTTCCCACGGACTCTGAAGTTACAGGGGAGAAAATCTGTTCTATCTTTCCTGCTAGGGGTCGAGCTTCGAGTCCTTGATAAGGCATGGTTGTTATTGCTGCCCTCTCAGCCTACGGTAGATAGTGAATGGCATTTTCCTCGACTCAGTACTATGGGTCTTGGTTCAATTCCAAGAGAAGGCTAGAGATTGTGATCCTATCACTCTTTTCTGTCTCTGATCTGTTCCTTCGTGTCCTCATGTGGCGGCTCCGGAGCACTTCCCCCCTACTCCTGACCGGTCTCATCCGGCTTAACTCAGGCCAGGAAATAAGGTAGAGTGGGTGGGTTCACCTGGTCGGGGGGTCCGGATAGGTAGTCAAACCCGAATACTCTAAAATATGGTTGATAGGGCACCACGTAGTTTGGGGAGCTAGTGAAATTAGAACCGAAACTACGAACAGTTCTAACAGCTTGGTTAGGTTGGTTGCAATAAATTCTGAACACAATTGTTCTCCTTTCTGAGAAAGTATTATATTGAAGAATAATAAACAAGGTTTAACATACCCTTTGGTAATAGCAAAGCACAAAAAAAACATACACCGGTAACACGTCCCCTTTGATGGGTTATCACCCTTGACCTGGGTTATTATCAAATATTAGATAAGGACATTAATAATCATACATACAATTGTGGAAACAAGTATAGGCAAAAGTATGACGACAAGTGTAGACAAAGAAATATGACTACGTCACAACAAGTATAGGCAAAAGTATGACGACAAGTGTAGACAAAGAAATATGACTACGTCACAACAAGTGTAGGCAAAAGTATGACGGTCAGTATAAGCATGAAACTGTCAACAAAACCTGAATTACGTGCACTGCACGGAATTTCTACAAATCAGTGGCTTTAAATACAAATGTAACACAGAATTGTCAAAAAGGAATGACATGGAGTTAGCAATATAGAAAATTATACAGAATCTGAGAATAACACATGCGTAACGGGCAAGTCCTGTCTGAAGGATCTGTACACCGTCACTAGGCCAAGCCTCAGTAACATCAGTAGTATAGTAAGCATAGGCCTAAACAGTAACAAAATATGAAAAATTGTAGGAAAATAAACTGGCACAATAAATAACGGCCCGATACTCTTTAACTCAAAGAAAATAATGGCCCCGTGTCAATTGCACACGCCGGTAGGGCCTACTTGGGTGATATTCCACTCTAGCCTGGGCGGGTAGGCAGTGACTCACCACTGTCCGCACACCGAAACTCGTCGGCTGAGAGTCTCCATGTTTAACATGTCTAAGATTAATTATATAGTTATTCAAATCAAAGGGAGTATGAAATGAGTATAATATATATCAAATGCTCGAGGCAAACTTATCGTCACCGGTTCACGAGCGTCAGCGGCAGCGTCTCTTCGGGTATCTTCGAGGGCAAGATAGGGGCGGGTAATTCACTTGTCAAATACACGGGAACGTTCACAAAATGTTCGCCGGTTTAACTCGGTATGAAGGCACAATCAACAAGTCCCAGACTTGCCTTAAAGCAAGCGTAGGCCTACACTCTCTAGATCTTAGCGCAAAAATATCCAAAAACCACTTGACCTGTGAGGTCGCAAAAAAACTCAGTCCACCGTCACAACCTATTGCAACCACCCTCGGGCCTGACTCTCTCGTAACTGACCCCGAGATCCTCCTCGCGTGACTGACCTGTCCCAGTAACTGGTTTCCCTCCCTCTCGCCCCGCAATCCTATGCATATTTTCACGTGAGGATGGGGTAGGAATTTGAATACCTTACACTCATCCAACCACCAGGTGAAAATCATAAACTCAGAGAACATAACCTGCAAATTGGATTCTGAGTTGGTTCATGTAGGCCTGGAGCCCTATTCGGTAACTTTCAACAGTATCGAAGTTGGCCCGTCTCATCTCGATTGTGAGACGGTTTCATCTCACGTAAGGGGAGGAGTCAGTATTGACGCGATTCGAGAACTCTCTGTGAGATGGCAATTATGGGTGTCATTCGTTGTCGGGAGCCTTCGGCTTTTGAACAGGGTTTTGGAATATTTTCAATGCATCAACCAAAAATGACCAATCAGAAACGTGGAATCATTTTTACACGGCGGTGAATATACGAGGCGTTGGGTTAATATATCATAACCTACAAATATTGTTCTTCAATTATTCCCGAGGATAGGCATAGGCCTACAATCTGTTCGTCGAATAGAATGAGTTATTATGGCACCATCCAAAAATAAACGAGTATAATTAACAGTATATAATCAGATGGGCCCAACAATGTTTATATAACAATAGAAAGACTAATTAACTAATAGAAGAAGTTTATTGTTTTAGGGCCTCAACCCATAACATATTCATATTACATGGATACAAAAATATTAACACGGTACACAGTGACAGTACCACCGGTTAGATATAAACAGAACAAATCAAAACAAAAATAGAAATACATCAATATGCATGTAACTATATCAATTAGTGCTACTCCGTCAGCACGAACGACCTCAATAATAATGATCTGGAGATAAAGTTGTATATGTTATGCAATTTTACTTCATCTTGCACATTGAACAAAATTACATGGAAATTCAATCTAGTATATTCTGTGTTAGACAAATATTCTCCTATGTAATTATAGGCTTTGTATAAAGGACATATCAACATAAAATGAAACATATCTTCCCTTTCCTGGACATTACATAAAGTACAGTTGTTCTCAGGCTGTAGTTGGTATTTGCTGGATCGACTGTACCATTGGATGTTATTCACACTAGCTACTCTTGATTGACAGAATATCATACGAATATTGTCAATTGATATGCGGAACATCAAATAGCTTGCAGTACCTAGGGTATTACCTGCTAAATCTTTATATAACGGACAGCATGACGATTTTATCATATTTTGCCTATCTCTCTCGTACATCTTATTATTATAACTAATAATTATTTCTTCCAATTTATCACCAATCATAATGGAACTTTGTGCATGCCAGACATTTTCATAACCCACATCACAAATAACTTTTTTTATTTGGCTGACCCAATTATATTTCACCTGATTGCTTTCTAGTTCATCAAGCACTAGCAATCTATTATAACACATTTTTGGAAATCTGTTTTCAATCATATTCAAGAGTTTTATCCAGAATTGCAAAATCATTCTGAGAACATTTCCTGATAACATTGTTCTACCAACTTCCAATCTAACAATGTAACTAGGTGTGTTTCTAGGAAGAAATAACAGCCTTTTGAAAAACTGGACTTGAACTTTTTCTATTACGTCAAAATATCTAAGTGACCATATATTACTACCATAGAGGAGAGTAGCTAAAATTATTGAATCAAATAACTTCTCTCTACCTGCCCAAGAGTCTACCTCAGATCGTACCATTATGTCACGAACAGAACCAACAGCTGTATTTGCTTTATTAACAAAATAATTAGAAGCGTCATAAAATAATCCTGAAGAAACAAATGGAACACCGAGATAAATATACCTATTAACCACTTCAAGCTTCTCTCCTCTATAGTAGAAAACATCAGACATTTTCAACTTTCCACCTCTACGAAAAATGATTACTTTCGTCTTATTTATATTGACAGTGAGGTTGACTGTACTACAGTATTTATCCAAAATATTAATTTTCTTCTGTAGATCAATTAGAGTGTCTCCAAATACAATCAAATCGTCCGCGAACAAGAGCATTAAAATATCCGATATCCCATCTATACTTATGCCTCTTGACACCTGCTTTCCTGAAATAGTCTTCAATGTCACTAATAAATAAAGAAAACAATAAAGGGCTTGAGGAATCCCCTTGTAATACGCCCTCAGTTACATTGATTGGTGAGGTGTGCCCATCTAATAGTCTAACTCTCATCTCTGCCTTACTGTAAATGTGTCTTAATATTCTTATAAGTTTCGAACTGACACCTAAATTATTAAGTTTTTGCCAGAGAAGATCATGGCTAACTGAGTCAAACGCTCTCTTAAAATCTACAAACAAAGCATAAACTTTCCTTCCTTGTAATCTTATATGATTGTGTACGAGGCTACTTAGAACAAATATGTGATCAATACAACCTCTCTTGCCTAAAACCAGCTTGGCATTCGGGTAAAACTCTGTGACTTTCTGCCCACGTATTCAATCTACCAGCAATTATTTGAGTGAATATTTTCATCATACAATTTATCAACGCGATTCCCCTATAATTACTGGGATCATTTCTGTCACCTTTTTTGAACAACAATATAAGTTCCACTAGGGAAAATTCTAACGGTGGTATTTCACTCTCCAATATAGTATTATAAAACGCCAACAAATAAGAAGTCCACTCTGTAGGCAAACATCTTAAGAATTCATTTGATATCTTATCTAAACCAGGTGACTTTCCTAGTTTGCACTTCATTAGACGGTTATTTAATTCTTCTACACTGATTGGTGAGTCTAGGTAAGGATGCCTGGCATCCTGAAAATCAGTTAATAACCCAGATCTTTCGGGATATATGTTTTTATAAAATATTTCCCAGTTAGTTATTGATATGGGATTGTCACAGTGTTGTCGGCTCCGAAACTTTTTAACCGTACTCCAAAATGCACTTGAATTTTTAACATTGTTCAAGTCTTCTCTGAACTTATTCTGATGATCACATTTCTTAGCTTTCAAAACAGATTTATACATTTTCTTAGAATCTAGATAACATTTCACGTCCATCTTATCAAAAGCATTTCTTTCACACTTACGTAATAATCTTCTAGTTTTATTATTAAGTTCTATACATTCCCTATCGAACCATGGTTTGTTTTTGCTTTTGAACGACCTACTGTTGACAGCTGTTAACATGTTGAGGTCATTGGCAGCCTGACTAATATTTGTACATAATTGTGTATACATTTCTTCAGATGTTGCATTTTTAGCGAACAACTTAACTCCACTGACGAATAATTCCTGCATTCTGATTGTATACATGCCATTTGTTGGAAACCATTTTAGCTTCCTATCCGAAAATCTATGCATATTATTTGTTTTCGTTATTCTTGCACTATTTTTCTCTTCATGTATAGTGAGTTTACAAGGGGAATGGTCTGACACAGTGATATTGTCTAAAACAACAAGGTCAGATACACTATTTACGTATGTAACATCGACCTAAACCAGATCTATTACACTACTACCATTATAATTCAAACAAGTTAACTTGGCCGGGCGATCACTTCTACTTCGACCATTAATAACCATAAATGTATTGTTCTCTAGTGTGTCACATAATAACCTTCCTTTGGAATTGATGAAGTCATCCAAAGTATCTCTCCTCGCATACAGATCAGTACCTTCCAGCACGATACTCTCGTGCTGGTTTAAATCTCTTATTCTCGCGTTAAAGTCACCGCCTACGTAAATCTTGCAGTTTGTATATGAATCACGTATCTTTTGCAATGTTTCATCTAATAAGTTCATACAATGTTTGAAGTCTCTGCTAGGTCTCATGTATACGACACCCACAATAATAGGAACTCCCTGTTCGACGCCTTGACGCACGGATTTCATTTTTACAAAAAGCCACATATCACATTCATCCACAAGTTCTGCTTCACAATAATGTTTATTGATCAACATAATCAGACCCCCGCTGGCTCTACCTTTGCTTCTTTCTTTCGTTGCCTTACACTGGAATAGTTTGTAGTCTTTCGTGAAATACGGGACGTGTTTCAGATCACATGGCATCCAAGTTTCACTTATGCAAATTATATCGCATAATAATAACTCATTTATTGATACTTCGTCTAAATCGCATAAGTTTTGATAACCTTGAATATTCCAAAATAAAATATGAATCTTATGAGTTCCACTGTTCGTTATGTAGGATTGAGGCTTACGGTATCATGCAATCATCTCACTATCTCTCACCAATGTTTTTCCATCGCTAACAAACAGCACCCCATCAACCTCTAACAAGTTGTAACGTTTGATTCTCACTCGTTTACCCTTGGCGGAGAGAATCTTTCTTTGTTCTAAGACATGTCTCTTAATAAGACGATCACTTTCACTAAGATCTTCACCAACGTATATGTTCCTTCCTCGGAGGGTGTAGCCTCGACGCAACACTTGAACTTTGCTGGATATGGACTTGAACTTGACCATAACAGGACCATCTGCAGTCTTACCTCCCAAGCGAGAAACGAATGAGATATCTGCGGCCGACTCCTCCACCTCCATAATTCCACCGATTATTTCTTCAATACATTTTAAATCTCCCTCATCACTGCGTGCCACCCCATGAAATAAAACGTTCAATTTTCTTTCCTTGTTTTGGGACTTGTTATGCTCGATCTCCAGCATATTCACTTTACCTCTCAACCAACCAACTTCTTCACGTGACCTCATCATCTCGTCTTCAACAGTCTTAAATTTGGCATCCAAAATTTCACTTACTGCTTCTTTAATAGTAGGCTTCAAGTTATTAATGACAGAATTTAACGCACTTTCCATTCTCACTATAGCCCCCTCTAATGCAGCAATCTTCTCCATTCTATCTATAGTCTATATACGTATGTATTGACTCACTGTGTGATACCCCTCTATATATGTAATTTAACCTATTGAACAAACCCGTTCAGTTCCACTAATTCAGAGAGCAGCTAGACACGTCCGTACTCTACGGTGGTCCATGACTAGGGTGACCAGATTGTAGGAAATAAAATCCGGGACAAATAATCATCCGAATGCGAAGTATCTGCGAAGCCGGCGACCCGCGGGGGGTTTGGGGGGCAAGGCCCCCCAACACCAGCCCCGCATGGAATTTTTTTTTTGGGGCGTTTTTTCAATGAGTTTTGGTTGCTTTGGAGCACGGTGTGAATAAAAAATAAATACATTATCATTTTCTTATGTAGAGACCTTTATGTGTTTTATCTATGACTATCAATAACCTATGACTATCAATACCGTAACGGCATAAGCAACATGACGTAAGTCCTATCCTTTCAACATTAGGCCGTTTTCACCATGATGGAATCAGCGCGCTTTCGTGTACATTTGCGAGATTCGCAATTTCAAAGCAAATCGTACGTATTAGGCTCGTATCTCAGTGTATAGTACATAGTTATATACTTGCATTGTTTCTGACCTTTTTCGTAGATGATGAGTAATTATCCAGTTATCAAATGGTAAATATGGCAGTTGGGCTCTTGACTCGGGGACTAAATGCTTTTACAGACGTATTTTAAATTTAGATTGGCCAATTCAAATGAAATTTATTCCAATATTGCTTAATGCAGTTGGGAAGAGCTGGATTCACAGATTGCATTTCATCTATTACTTGTATAGATCAACATACAACAATACCAGCAAATCATCATAACATTTGTGAGGCGGCATCCCTTTGATATACGCATGGTGCGAAAGGGAAGCGCCATGTTGCTTATCCCGTTACGTTATTGATAGTCATAGGTTTTATCACTGTTTCTATCAAGAATTATTTATTATCATGTTATAAACTTGTGTCGTGAACATTTATGTGATGATTGCTGTTGGCGCAGTTTCTTAATCTTGTGTTTGTGAAACACAGTTCAGAATACTGAACTACACATACGGGATTTATGTTTTTTTGAATTTATGTGGTCTGTAATATCCGATCGACCACCGTGACCGATGTTTAAAAAACAATTACAAACTTTACACTCGATCTCATCCTCATATCTTCCTTTTTTGATAAACTTCCATTCGGCAGAATACTTCTCCTGATAGGAGCACTTTCGTTTCGGCATTGTAAAACAAAACCCAACACACAAGTGAACTGTTGCTCTCCAAGAGCCAGACTAATTAATAATGCACAATACCACGTGTAAACAGTAGACAGGTAGTCACAATATATCGGAAGGGAGGGGGTGGGGAATTATTAATGTAGCCTGCCGAGCGCGCGGTAAATTTTCAAAGAGAACGGCACTTGCACTCAAAGAAACAAATTCTTCATGGCATTGTAAATACTTAAATTACATTTATTGTCGCCAAAAATAGAACAATTTTACTCTTGCGACGTAACCGGGACATTTAGGTGTCCCGAAATCTTCTTTCGGGACACCGGGACAAGAGGTAGAAAACCGGGACAATCCCGGTTTTCCGGGACGGATGGTCACCCTATCCATGACCCTAATATAAGAATATAATATATAATATGAAAACTTTTATTATCAAAGCCTTTGTACTTAAATGTCTCTATAACCCAACTTTGTACACACAACTCCACTAATTCCCGTCTCACAGTCGATCTCACGAGAGCGCTCGCTCGTGAGACGGTCTCATCTCACCACGCTGTAAGTTACCGAATGGGGCTCCTGGGCCAGCAGGTGCTGTGGGCACTCTGTGACTGTTGACAAGCCAGCACAGGAAGTAGTTTGCAGGTGTTTCCTTCAGAGGAAGAAATATTAAGAATACCTGATATACTCACCTGATGAGATCCAAAAAGATCGAAACATGTCGTGAGTTTTAGTTTATTATTAATGTTTCTGTGATTTTCACCTGTTGGTTATTCCCTTCAGAGTCTGTGGAAAAGGTAGTGGGAAACCTGAGTTTGTTGATTCTTGTGGAACCTACCTCCCAGTACTCGCATTGTCCAGTCCACACATGTGTGTGTGGTTTTTGTGCTCTATCTATGTATTTCCTCCAACCTGTACCCACCTCATTGTTCTCACATCACTAGTTTCTCTTAACCTGCATCATCATCAATCATTCATCTCATATCGTCCATTACAAAATAATATTCTTTAAATCAAGTCCTACTTTCCAAATATATATATATATATATATATATATATATATATATATATATCCGTCTATATATCCGTCTATATATCCGATTTCGCTATATCCGTCGATTTCCATGACTACCGAATCTGTTTCCATTTCGCTGTATTATATATATATATATATATATATATATATATATATATATATATATATATATATATATATATATATATATATATATATATATATATATATATATATATATATCTATATCTATATCTATATCCATATCTATATCTATATCTATATATATATATCTATATCTATATCTATATCTATATATATATATATATATATATATATATATATATATATATATATATATATATATATATATATATATATATATATATATATATATATATATATATATATATATATATATATATATATATATATTTATAATACATATATATATATATATATATATATATATATATATATATATATATATATATATATATATATATATATATATATATATATCCAATTTCGTTATATATCAGTCGATTTCCATGACGACCGAAACGGATTCGATGGCTCCGGGCCGGAAAAAAATATCATTCATAATACGAATATGGCCGAATCGCTTTCATTTCCATATGATTGAAATCCAGTTTCAGAATGAGCCTCCAGGGCCAGGTAATGCAGCCTTATCACTGTGATAGGGGCTTATCACACAGACCTGTCCACTCAAGGTCACCTCATGGCCTGTGGTGCCGGCCTCTTGGAGAGGTCACTACCTACAGACAGTGTTGGGTAATGAACCTCTAAAATGAATGCGTTCGCGCGAACGCGTTCATTTTTTCTGAACTTTTCAATGAACGCGTTACATTTACAGTTGACGATCTTGAACTTTCTTAACGTTTGATTTTTCAGTGGTCTTAAACTGAATAAAATGTTCATTTGAAAGTTCATAATTTTAGATCACTCATAAGTCATAATCCTATCGACACGGTCGCACTATCCGTACCTCCCCGTCCAAATTCCGAATGAGATCAACTATTTTACGGTCCATCCCGAATGTATAATATTCCCTGTTTGGGATTTCATCATGTGATCACTTGTCACCAGGCGAGTCATATATCATTTTTGAACCCTTTTTTTCATATAATTTTCAAGGTGAATTTTTGAACGAACTTATGTTTTTTCAAATTTGAACTTGTACTTTTACAGCAAAGTCACAATTTAACAAACTTTGAACTGTTTGAAAGATTGATTCATTCGACATGAACTGAACTTTTATAAGTGAACTTCTCCAACTGAAGAGATAGGAATTTAGCATTACAGTGAAACCTCCTTCCAACGTTTTTCAAGGGACCAGGAAAATAAAACCATCCATGCAGGAAAATGTAATATTGATGATATGGAAGTGGGGTAGGACAAAATGAATGATACAAGCAGGAAAACGATGGATGCGGGAACCATGCGTGGAGGTTTCACTGTTATTAGATGAACTATCAAACCAAAATATTTTACAAGTATATCTATTTTTGATATTCTTTGTGTTTCGTGGTATTTCGATTCATTTGACATCATATTCTATCTCACTATAAATGTCATTTTCATAGCACTTTCAGCCATATTTAGCTATTTCATTCAAACTTGCACGATTGTGAATATATTGAGCAGGATCGTAGAATGGTTACCCCTTGCCTGAAGAATGAGTAGTGTTCAGACAACTTCCTGCCTGAGACTGGATAGTCCGGAAGAATGTGAGTTGTAGCTCCTGTGTTTAGTAGTTTGCTAGGTTTCATGACAATAATGGCTTCAATTCCTTGTAGATCAGCACATCAGTCATCAGAGAGTTATGCATGCGTACATAATCCATATGGATTATCAAACCTAAGAATAATTGCTGTATTCGTACAACTCTGTTAATAACCGCAGACGGAAGAGTTAGGGCCGACTGCTGAGAGAGTCAGACAACCAGCGTCTCTCTCTCTCTCTCTCTCTCTCTCTCTCTCTCTCTCTCTCTCTCTCTCTCTCGCTCTCTCTCTCTCTCTCTCTCTCTCTCTCGCTCTAGCTCTCACACTCTCTCTCTCTCCCCCTCTCTCTCTCTCTCTCTCTCTCTCTCTCTCACACTCTCTCTCTCTCTCTCTCTCTCTCTCTCGCTCTCGCTCTCTCTCTCTCTCTCTCTCTCTCTCTCTCTCCCTCTCTCTCTCCCCCCCTCTCTCTCTCTCTCTCTCTCTCACACTCTCTCTCTCTCTCTCTCTCTCTCTCTCTCTCTCTCTCTCTCTCTCTCTCTCTCTCTCTCTCTCTCTCTCTCTCTCTCTCTCTCTCTCTCTCTCTCTCTCTCTCTCTCTCTCTCTCTCCCTCCCTCCCTCTCTCTCTCTCTCTCTCTCTCTCTCTCTCCCTCCCTCCCTCCCTTCCGCTCTCCCTCCCTCCCTCTCGCTCTCTCTCTACGTATTCTCTCTGCTTGGACAACCCACCTCAGACTTGGGACATGTTAACTATATTCTCACAGGTCAATTCTTATTTCAATTCAAATGAATTACTGGTACCGTATATTAAATGTGGGTATCATAGTGAAGTACACCTGGTATCACTTAACTCATTACGAAATGAGTACATTTCTCTCTGTACATTTATTACGTACTACTGGCATTCCTAGTGATATATATTTTCATGACATTTTTTTTCGTCAAAAATTCTCAAAAGCTAGGCCCTATAAAATTGTCATTTTTCTTCAACATTCTTGTCTATGGCATATATAAGTCATCACAGAAGAAACTGGAGTTTGAATTCACTCTTAGTGATACTGAAACAATTTGTTGAACCGCCACAACATAGAAGGTGCATTTTGCTCACAAAATTGTCAAGACCGTAAATGAGTAAGGCCTACATAAAATAATAACTGGCTTTTTGAAGTTTGTGAACATGCATTGATAAATCCTCACTAAATGTGTTGACTTCTCGGCGATCACCCGTAGGTGGGGCCTATTGGCCCCACCTACGGGGGCCATACGCCTACGGGGGCAACCCTACGCCCTACGCCCGCCTACGGGGGCAATTGTTCTGTCCTCATTTAAAAAGTTCTTTGAAAATTTCCATTGAAAATTTCCATTAAAAATTGTCAATGTTCAGATTGAAAGAAATCCAATGATTTCATTTTTAAAATCACTGAAAATAAATCAATGGGGATGAATTAGATTCACAGAAATTGTCAATGAATTGAAAATGTTCAACGTCCCATCACTAGGCGTTCCACTGTAACATATGATCTTCATGCGGTGCAGAAAATGTGTTTTATCCCTAGTTGTAGTTGAAATAGTTTCACCGATTATTAAACCAACTTGTCGTCCCTCGCTTACGTTACAGAGGCGTCTTCGAGCGGTGCGTCTACCAGCGGCGCATCTACCAGCGGCGCGTCTAGCAGTGGCGTGCCTGCCAATCCGTTCCGCCCGCCGCCCGGCCCTCAGAGCCCGGCGGGCGCGACTCCCTCTCAGCCCGGCGCCGCGGAGCCCAAGAGTTGAGTCACGCGTCAACCCGTCGCCCAACAAACACGTCCGCTCGCGTCAACGCGTCAAGTAGAGCTCGCACATTGCAAGGCTGTTGTCGTAAGCGTTTCAAAATATCTGTTGAGAAGAGTTTGCGTTGACTCGAAGATTTGTAATTGACTTGCGGAGAAAGTTTTTGTGGCGTGACTGACGTAGATTATCGTCGATTACGCCAGATCTTCAGCAAGCTTCCTTAGTTACTGATAAATTATGTGTGCCATACCAAGTCATTGAGAACCAAGTCACTTAGAGGCTGTATTATGCCATTGTATTTACTTGATAGCTTTCCTGTTGCTAGTTGAGAGAATTACACATTATATCTTCATTGTATCTTCATCGTACACATTGTATCACGATCGTATCTAATATCTCGATCTATCCAATATCACAATTATATCCAATATCACGATTGTATCTAATATCACGATTGTATCTAATATTACGATTGTATCTAATATCACGATCGTATGTGGTATCTCAATCGTGCACATTGTATCTCGATTGTAAGTGATGTCTTGCGATAGTGTGCTGTATGTAACGCGATCGTGTTGATTTCCGTGGGCCGAACCTGCCATTGGGTGTAGTTTTGTCTGTGAACGAGACTCGAGGCTCAAGGCGCAGGAACCTGTCAATTAACGCTAGCTGTTGACAATAAACGCAGTGAAGCGCTTGCACGGCGGCGGGCCGTGAGTGTGCCGCGGGACGGCTCAACACTCACGCAGAATCTCAACAAGAGTCCAACTTGTGAAAACTTGGCTGGTCAAAAAGTTTCACCGAGTGGAATGTGTATTGTCGTTATTTACACATATACATCAGAATTTACTTTCAATTTGATATGTTACGATGGATAGACAGTGGCTAGCACACTGAACCATCATTCAGGAGACCAGGTTACTACTCCCGCCATGGTCGACCATCCTGACTGAGATGTGTGGACCAGTGGCTAGCACGCTGAACCATCATTCAGGAGACCAGGTTACTACTCCCGCCATGGTCGACCATCCTGACTGAGATGTGTGGACCAGTGGCTAGCACGCTGAACCATCATTCAGGAGACCAGGTTACTACTCCCGCCATGGTCGACCATCCTGACTGAGATGTGTGGACCAGTGGCTAGCACACTGAACCATCATTCAGGAGACCAGGTTACTACTCCCGCCATGGTCGACCATCCTGACTGAGATGTGTGGACCAGTGGCTAGCACGCTGAACCATCATTCAGGAGAGCAGGTTACCACTCCCGCCATGGTCGACCATCCTGACTGAGATGTGTGGACCAGTGGCTAGCACACTGAACCATCATTCAGGAGACCAGGTTACTACTCCCGCCATGGTCGACCATCCTGACTGAGATGTGTGGACCAGTGGCTAGCACGCTGAACCATCATTCAGGAGAGCAGGTTACTACTCCCGCCATGGTCGACCATCCTGACTGAGATGTGTGGACCAGTGGCTAGCACACTGAACCATCATTCAGGAGAGCGGGTTACTACTCCCGCCATGGTCGACCATCCTGACTGAGATGTGTGGACCAGTGGCTAGCACACTGAACCATCATTCAGGAGACCAGGTTACTACTCCCGCCATGGTCGACCATCCTGACTGAGATGTGTGGACCAGTGGCTAGCACGCTGAACCATCATTCAGGAGACCAGGTTACTACGCCCGCCATGGTCGACCATCCTTATGGAGGTGCAGCCAACAGTGTTGGTAACTGGTGAGGATGTCGATGTCAAACTCGAGCCAACTTGTTGTCGGAATCTCGCTGTACGATCGTTGTTTCCCAATCAAGGTAGCGGGTGAATTAGTGAGACCGTTCAGAAGCCGCATCTCTTGGCTGTTTCAACACTTTGAGGCGGTCTTTCATCTACAGAAATAATTGAGTAATTGAAATAATCGAAATGTTGAAACTTGTCACCGAGCCGATGCTAAGTTGGCACAAAGTTGAGGACTTGTGTCTACGACGTGGCTACGGCTTGAAAGCACTGGTTTCCTGTCGTGACGAAATGATGTTGAACGTTTTATCCACCCAACCAACGTGTTGAAGAATGGCTCCGGTCAGAGCAAACGATCGTACGCTGCAACGGAGAGGATCCACGAGAAAGGCAATCGACACTTTAAGGAATTCGATGCGCAGCGCTCACTGCCTTCTAGCGACCGAGATTGGCGACATTGCATTATCAGAATTTCAGTACTGTTTTTAAAGTTTTGTCTGCCCTTCTAGACGATTGAAGCAAAACATCAAGATACATGCTGTATTTACACGCATATAAGCCACACCCCTTCTTCTCAGGTTCTATTCCTGGAAACCTTTTTGCTAACTTAGATGAGACGCAGTATCATATTCCACACTGACACTGACGGCCGGCAGTCCTGAATAGCAATCAGTGACCTTGCCTTAGAAACAGCAGCCATGTGGCTTACACAGGGAGAGAGAGAGAGAGACGGAGAGAGGAAAGGTCGAACCGAACCGGCAACAGCCGTGCATCAAATCTGACGATGATTGCGGGTTCGCCCTATGCTTTAACATTGGACGGCCGGCAGTCCTGAATAGCAATCAGTGACCTTGCCTTAGAAACAGCAGCCATGTGGCTTACACAGGGAGAGAGAGAGAGAGACGGAGAGAGGAAAGGTCGAACCGAACCGGCAACAGCCGTGCATCAAATCTGACGATGATTGCGGGTTCGCCCTATGCTTTAACATTGGACGACCGGCAGTCCTGAATAGCAATCAGTGACCTTGCCTTAGAAACAGCAGCCATGTGGCTTACACAGGGAGAGAGAGAGAGAGACGGAGAGAGGAAAGGTTGTCCCGAACCGGCAACAGCCGTGCATCAAATCTGACGATGATTGCGGGTTCGCCCTATGCTTTAACATTGGACGACCGGCAGTGTTGGACATTCACAGGATATGATTTTATAGCAAAATGTGACGGTTTTTCTCACTTACCTTTGTGAGACGCATGTGACTTTTTGATGACTTGAAAATAGAAAAAAGTGCATCTTGTATGCGTGTAAATACGGTAACTTGCATCATCTCTCATCCTACTCACTCTTGACAGAGTGCAAATTTCTCAGAATATGGTAAACATATTAATGTTGTAAGTGAATATGTTACCTGTGACGCACAATAATTTAGATCATCCGTGCTGAATGTCATTGGCAGCATAGGACTTTCAAACGCAGGTACTAACATCCTGTTCTACTTCAAGCGATTGCCGCTAGATGGCTCATTCATTGTTGAATTGTCTATTGTATTACAGTAAACCCTCGTTAATCCAAACTCGGTTAATCCGAAATTTGACATATTTCGAACTTGAAGTCAGTCCCCGGTTGAAGGGGGTAGGCATTTCAATGTTGATGAATATGGTTAATCCGAATTCCAGCTGATCCGTAATTCGAACTAATATTTCGACCCCTCAATTGTTTTAACACTGTTTTCGGATTGGATAATCCGAAATAGTTCGAGTGAATTCCTTGATCATTATTTTCCCCAATTCCATCCTTTTTATTTGACGCGTAACAATAGGCCGAAGCTAGCTCAGCTGTTCGCTGCCACTGAATGCGTCATCCGACTCCCGAGTGCGCTCACCGCTCTATGAGCTCTGTCTGTCCTTGACGAGCGGTAAGCTCGGAACACTCAATCGTACTCGGAACAGCCGAGCGCCAATGAAAGCTGGTCATCCAACATTCGTTTGTTGTCAAAGATAGCCGAATACACACGATCAGTAAAGCGGTTCCTCGCACATGTGGCATAGCTTTCTCTTCCACACAATATGAAATTGCTTCAATTCTAACCGGGAAGTGTGATGATTTTCGTGGAAAAGGAGTTTTTTTGTTATACCGAATCTTTATAAATCGAAATCACTTTGTGGGGGTCCCTTGAATTTTGGATTAACGAGGGTTTACTGTATGATTTCTCGTCTGTGGTCGGCAGTGTTTTACCACGTGGGCTTCCCACCTGCCGGGAATACGAGAGTCGGAGTAAAGAGAGAAACGGAATCAATCTAGTCAAGAATAACATGGTACACCCTCAGGCGTGTGAAATATGCGCTAGTAAATGCGTGTAGGCCTATGAAGTCAGCATGGAATGCTCTGAAAGGCACTTTCTGTGTGTACGTTGGTCATACTGTAACAAGTTAGGGCAGAGCCTTGATTTCGTTAGAAATAATCTTGAATCATCCGGAATAACTGCCAAGCAACGATATTGTTGCCTAATTTCATCAGTCTAGCATCGATATTGTTGTTTCTTAGTAGAATCAGTCACGTACGGTAACGATATTGTTGCTCAGTAGAATCAACCACGCAACGATATTATTGTGTACCGTAGTTGAATCAGCCAAGCAACGATATTGTTGCCTAGAAATGTCTGCCAAATCGTTGATATCATTGCGTCATCGAAGCAACGATATTGCCCTCCAAGCAACGACCGATATTGTCCCAAGTGTCAAGGCCTACTAGCTGAGGGAAATGCGTGATTCAGCGCAACGAAGCCGTATTTACGTAGTGTTTTAGTGTTGAAGTGAAGTGAGCCGCAGAAGTTCCTAATTGTCTGATCGACTAGTGGTGCTTCGTTTAGTGGCGAATAACGTTACCTGTGATTTGTGTTTCCCACGTTGGCCGACAGTGATGATAGCTCCGATATTTCCACCCCGCAATAAGCCAGACGCATGCACATGATTACGAGGCACCCCCCCCCTCTCAAGACGGGTCACAACCAGCAGGGGTAGTTGGGACACGGTACCAAGACGTGGAATAGCGAGGGTTTTTGAGTTGTGTGGTTCGCGCGGCCAGATCGCTCGAAACAGGTTACGTGGTCTCATCGTGAGATACTTCGAGTTCGAGTGTTCCTAATTGGTTATTTTTTTGAACGAAAGCTTTGTGGAATTTTCGTTTGCAGTTTTATGTATTCATTTCGTGTGGAAATAACGTGACGCCCCATCGGTTTTGCTATTATTTTATTTTGTGTGATTTAATTTGGAACTGTCACGTTACGCCTTCCGCCGTGTGTGTCCGTGCCTCGTAATCAAGCGTGCGCGTTCAGCCTCGTAGTCCTCGTAGAAACAGTCGATACTCACGCGTCCTTGACCGTACTTCACGTCCCAACATCAACTGCAGCAACTGTCAAAAGAAACTGTTTGAAAAACAATGTTCAAACAAATATACAGTCGGGCCCACATATAACGAACTCGGTTTTAACGAAATTTTGATTTTTAAGAATTAATTACCATTCCCCTTCAAATCTCCTATTCTCACAATGTTAAATAAAGACCTGTAACGAAGTAATTTGTACTTTAAAATTCGGTTATTACTGATTTTATGTCACTTTTCAGCATATTTTGCTCATTATTCTCAGTTATTTTCAACAAAATATTCGAAAATCGGAACATTTTGCATAAATTTATTTTCAGGTTACATTTTTTTTGAACGGACTGTACATCGTAGCAGCTGGTGACGCGTACAAAAGCACGCGGTCATAACAACTCCTGGCCACTCCCCTCCACCACACACAGTGGAACAGCCCAAAGACCCAAACCCAAACATTCACTCAAGACGCACAGAATAATAGCGTGATGGTGACATCTTCAATGACTTTGTTTATCTATTTTTTTGTTTAAATTCCTTCCTTTCCATTCCTGATAGTGTCCTGTAACCTAGGAAATAAAACACGAGAAGTGGGGAGTGGAGGTGTCATGTGATAGCAGATGATAAGTTCTTTATGGAAGGACATTGTTGTTTTCTATTACTTTCTACAAACATACTAAGTGATGATACGATGCGATGATAATATGTCACCTAATGCAGTACTATACTAAGTCGTAAATGTATCTGTATCTCTGAAATTCTAGTGTTGTTATGAAATAAAGCAATACCGGTAAATCTCTATAACAAAATTCTGTTTATTACAAACAGATTTTCATTCCCCTTGAAATTCGTTATATGCGGGCCCGACTGTATTCTGAAAAAACTGTTTGAATATCAATTTTTGTCAACATCAAATCTTAATAGGAAATCTTTGTTGCCCAATTAAGGCCGAGGGTGAAAGGCAGGATCGTTTGGACGGGGCACCTCAAGGGCGATTTGGTTAGTTTAATGTTGCTATCATCATCGATTAGGTTAGGTACAATAATTTAACTTGAAATTTAACTGCCGGGTAAATCAATTGATGCCATCAATGTTTTAAAATGTGATTACTAGTATTTTAATTGGCAGGAGGTTTTGCCTCATGCCCCCCCCCCCCCTTACAGGCTCACCAAAATACAATTTTATTACTACAACAGTTTATTCCGCACAGTGGATGGCATTGGATATTATAAATGATTATACCGTCTAGTATATATGTATGTTTGTGTTGATACACGTTTGTTTGCATCACAACTATAGTACGGGCACGATGTAGTGATACCAACCTATTTCATCATAATATGAAGAAAGTGACCCAACTCGGGTCTTGAAAGTGAAATATTTCTGGAGTCAGAATTTGAGTCCATCGTCCCGATTGCCTGTAGTGCAGCTCTCGCTTTTATATCGAAGCATTTAGAACAACAATTCTCAACAATGCTATGCACGGCCCAATTTATTACGAGAATTATAGATTTTGTTAGTTGAACAATGCCACCGGTACCGTAGCCACTCTTATCCACATCTAGTTCACAAGGGGATCCGCTAAATCGCGACAGGCAATCGGGACCTTTGGCTCTGAACTGACTGCAAGAAACCACAAATACCTTCCATGTTAACAGTATGGGAGTTGGAGCACATTATGATGTAATAGGTTGGTATCATTACATCGTTGTACGGGTAATGCCTGTACTCGGTGACTCTTGTGCAGTATTGAGTCGAGATCGGGCAGCTGGGCACCCTGTTGTAAACACGATGCAGTGAGTGTGGCGTCAGTTTGCCAGTTACAGATTGTGTCTTCACTCCCTATCCCTCCCATGTTGAAAGTGTGTACCAAATTACTGGCTACATCTTCAGAACCAACGATCGTGCGTAGAGTAGTAGTGATGAAAGGAACCAACTGTGTTTACAAATACACGCAGAATGACGTTTACGTTTGCTCAGTTGTCTGAAACAGTCTCTTACGTTGCAATTTATGGAGATAGTGAGGTTAAATTATTGTCTATTATTCAAATTATGAAGTAATTCATTTAATAATGCAAGTTATATTGCAGGTAATTTACATCTGGATGATTTATATATGTAATCAAAATTGTGTTAGAAGTCTGCATGCCTCAAACAAATATGTATTCATATTGTATTTAATTGCATTATCGGTAAATGTCTTTATTCATAAGCCTAGCGCCTTCGTTTACTTCCACCGCATCTTAGATGCAAATATTAGACTATATGGAAGACATGACATCAAGTTTCCACCAAACGACACTAGGTAGAGCAGCTATCATTGGTTCTGAGGAAACTACTCGGGATGTAGAAGGAGAAAGAGCTAAGATAAGACACTGGCAAACCAACGCAACCCTCGATGCATCCAGCTACTCAAGCACATCGGTGAAGAGGTCACGACATGTCAGTTGACAGCTGCCGTGCTCGCGGCATGACTCTCGAGCGGGCTATGACATGACCACATTCTATTTTTGAAAAGAGGCAATTTTGTGGAAAAAGACGGGTAAAAAAGCTGGTTTTGCTAAATTGATCCAGTCGCAGAGAAGCGGGTGCCCGGAAACGGTTGGTCCGATGTCATCTCTGGTTTATTTACGAAAGGGAAACTCACCGTTAAATCAAGTCCTATCGTTATCAGCATTAACGCAACACACATAGGCCTAATATGATATCTTACTGAAATAATTAACTCATGTTTATTTTCTATTATTGTTTTGCATTTGTTTTCTCTAATTTGTGGGCCTGTGAACTGTTTTTGATTATTATTACATGCTGTGTTCAATTATCATGATTGATATTGTATGTCTGTCCACAAGATCTGTTTGTGTGAGCAGTTGGCAGGACGTGGTCTCTCCCTTGCTTGTTGTTGGCACCCCTTGGGTCCACTCAGCGCTCGTAGGTTGGCACCCCTTGGGTCTACTCAGCGCTCGTAGGTTGGCACCCCTTGGGTCTACTCAGCGCTCGTAGGTTGGTAGCCCTTGGGTCTACTCAGCGCTCGTAGGTTGATAGCCCTTGGGTCTACTCAGCGCTCGTAGGTTGGCACCCCTTGGGTCCACTCAGCGCTCGTAGGTTGGTAGCCCTTGGGTCTACTCAGCGCTCGTAGGTTGGCACCCCTTGGGTCTACTCAGCGCTCGTAGGTTGGTAGCCCTTGGGTCTACTCAGCGCTCGTAGGTTGATAGCCCTTGGGTCTACTCAGCGCTCGTAGGTTGATAGCCCTTGGGTCTACTCAGCGCTCGTAGGTTGATAGCCCTTGGGTCTACTCATCGCTCATAGGTTGGTAGCCCTTGGGTCTACTCAGCGCTCGTAGGTTGATAGCCCTTGGGTCTACTCAGCGCTCGTAGGTTGATAGCCCTTGGGTCTACCCAGCGCTCGTAGGTTGGCACCCCTTGGGTCTACTCAGCGCTCGTAGGTTGATAGCCCTTGGGTCTACTCAGCGCTCGTAGGTTGATAGCCCTTGGGTCTACTCAGCGCTCGTAGGTTGGTAGCCCTTGGGTCTACTCAGCGCTCGTAGGTTGATAGCCCTTGGGTCTACTCATCGCTCATAGGTTGGTAGCCCTTGGGTCTACTCAGCGCTCGTAGGTTGATAGCCCTTGGGTCTACTCAGCGCTCGTAGGTTGATAGCCCTTGGGTCTACTCAGCGCTCGTAGGTTGGTAGCCCTTGGGTCTACTCAGCGCTCGTAGGTTGATAGCCCTTGGGTCTACTCATCGCTCATAGGTTGGTAGCCCTTGGGTCTACTCAGCGCTCGTAGGTTGATAGCCCTTGGGTCTACTCAGCGCTCGTAGGTTGATAGCCCTTGGGTCTACTCAGCGCTCGTAGGTTGGTAGCCCTTGGGTCTACTCAGCGCTCGTAGGTTGATAGCCCTTGGGTCTACTCAACGCTCGTGGGTTGATAGCCCTTGGGTCTACTCAGCGCTCGTAGGTTGATAGCCCTTGGGTCTACCCAGCACTCGTAGGTTGATAGCCCTTGGGTCTACTCAGCGCTCGTAGGTTGATAGCCCTTGGGTCTACCCAGCGCTCGTAGGTTGATAGCCCTTGGGTCTACCCAGCGCTCGTAGGTTGATAGCCCTTGGGTCTACTCAGCGCTCGTAGGTTGATAGCCCTTGGGTCTACTCAGCGCTCGTAGGTTGATAGCCCTTGGGTCTACTCAGCGCTCGTAGGTTGATAGCCCTTGGGTCTACTCAGCGCTCGTAGGTTGGTAGCCCTTGGGTCTACTCAGCGCTCGTAGGTTGATAGCCCTTGGGTCTACTCAACGCTCGTGGGTTGATAGCCCTTGGGTCTACTCAGCGCTCGTAGGTTGATAGCCCTTGGGTCTACTCAGCGCTCGTAGGTTGATAGCCCTTGGGTCTACTCAGCGCTCGTAGGTTGATAGCCCTTGGGTCTACTCAGCGCTCGTAGGTTGATAGCCCTTGGGTCTACCCAGCACTCGTAGGTTGATAGCCCTTGGGTCTACTCAGCGCTCGTAGGTTGATAGCCCTTGGGTCTACCCAGCGCTCGTAGGTTGATAGCCCTTGGGTCTACCCAGCGCTCGTAGGTTGATAGCCCTTGGGTCTACTCAGCGCTCGTAGGTTGATAGCCCTTGGGTCTACTCAGCGCTCGTAGGTTGATAGCCCTTGGGTCTACTCAGCGCTCGTAGGTTGATAGCCCTTGGGTCTACTCAGCGCTCGTAGGTTGGTAGCCCTTGGGTCTACTCAGCGCTCATAGGTTGGTAGCCCTTGGGTCTACTCAGCGCTAGTGTTAGAGGATTTATTTGCTTGCCAGAGCCACGTGCATGTCGTAGGCCAGGCGTGATCTGGCGCCAGATCTAGCGCTGGATCTAGCGCTGACACACGAATGTAAATAACTAAATAGGTGATTAAGTGTAATAACAAAAAAACGGTGATATTTGTGATATTTCAGATTATTTATGTGACTTGTTTGATTGTACTAGAATAGTCGTAATTAGGGAATAGGGGCGGATGTCAGGACTTGTAACGCCCGACATTGGGAAGTGTTGTTGTATCAGCCTGGGCAACAATTGAAATAGTCATTATGGAATATGGTATAGTGTTATGGTGACAATAGCCGTTCATCCCAACTCTAGCTTCGCCAGTAGTTTATTTCATCAATTACATTAGTAAATAATGCTAAAATACATTATTATAATAATACTGTAAAATAATGGATAATAATAAATTCATAAGTATTCTACACTGTATTTTATATTTTATTATGAACTATTAGTAAATTATTATTTCATAAATTTACGTTTACCATAAATGGTGGTCATTTGACTCCAGTAGTAATGTTATCTGATTGGTCAGAATTTTGCTGTCATAAGGAATTATAAGTTATAAGTTATATTTATAAGTTATGAGAAATAACTAAGAAATGGATTTATTTCATTTCTTATTCCTTATACCATATCACCATACAACATTTTCTTATTGTGAACGGTAACACGGAAATGCCATCATCCATTTCGCTTGAATACCATACCATATTCCGTATTCCATAATCACTATTCCAATTGTAAACCAGCTTGTCGTTACCGTCAGCATTTATCCCAGGGTCTTGACATCCGTCGGCCACATTGGCAGCTGTCTGTGAGAACCGTGCGTTCAACGTCAGGCGGGCTGAACGGGCGGCCAGATCTGAGGCAAAGTTACTCGTGTCAATTGTTGCAAAACATTGTGTCAACTAGGTTAGTCAAGAAAGTCAGTGAGATGTAAAGTATGTTATGTGAAAGTATTGTACAAATAAATGTTGGTAAATAAAACTGTTTGTTGGTAGTTTTGATGGCCACAGAATTCCTGATCCTGTTTCACTCCAGCTTCCAGTAACCAAGGTAACTAGTAGGCCTACTGGGAGTCGTACAGGAGTCACGCGGTCACGCGACTTGCTGCTCCAACCGCGCGCAAGAACCTGAGGCGGAGATACTGTTTGGACATGTCTGAATGGTTGCATAATTTCACAGGTTTAAAAAACACATTTTCAGCTGTAAATCTGTGAAAATGTTAGAATCCAAAGTTAATCATTTTATTTGTCATCATTTGTAGGTATTACCTATCTATTACCGGTAACCACCTGACAGCCCGTGGACGCGTACGTGCGTACTCACACTCTCCAATACGCTGCATTCAATATCTGGACAGCATTACGTCGTGCTGACTTGGGACTGGGACTGGCATCTAGGAGATGGATTGAGAAATGAGTGTTGATTTCTTCTGGCCAATAGAATACACTCTAATGTATCGGAGAATGATGAAATGCAGTCAGCTGTTATCCCAAAATCTTGTTCCAGGCTGTATGTGTCAAATAGCTATCTTAATAGCTTTGAGTGATTTCAAAAAATGATATTATATATTTGTTTACATCAAAACAGCTGA
This sequence comes from Brachyptera risi, assembly GCA_964007535.1. Classification (NCBI taxonomy): domain Eukaryota; kingdom Metazoa; phylum Arthropoda; class Insecta; order Plecoptera; family Taeniopterygidae; genus Brachyptera; species Brachyptera risi. The sequence continues at coordinate 5,497,419 of OZ023336.1, read as the reverse complement.
TCCGATTTGAGTGAAAGTTCGAAACAATGTGTATCATTATTATATCAAAATTCCATGAGAATTTGAATTCTCTCTGAGGCAATATTTTTTACGAATTTTTTCCTCTGGCTTATTCTAATGGGATTTTTGAAAACTTTGAAATGAGTTTTCTCAGAAGTGGTTCAACTGATTGCGCCTCAAAACTATACAGTGTCAAATTAGATAAGGACACTTGTGTATGCCAAGTTTCAACTGATTTTTAATTTTCGTTTAACCTGTGGAGCGCGAAAAAAACAAACTTTTTTTTAGTATGGTGTGAGTCTTTGCTATGCTCATCCAATAATCTTTGTTTCCCTGTATTAGAATGTTGATATCTGTGATAATCAGCTGTTTATCTCGAGTGTTGTGCTGGCGGCTGGTTGATTGATCAGCCAGTCAGAAGGCCAGGGAATATTACAGCTGTTATCAATACACAATCACTGACCAACACATGTTATTAAAACGCAACACACACATTGACAGATGAGCCAGATATTTATTGGGAATATAAAAGAAATGTGCACACCTTGGTTAACTGCCCATCATTGTTGTGCTTGGTGCCACTTTACCAACGTTCTAATTCTATGAATACGTAGTGCTCATTAAACCTAGGACGAAAGTGTCCTAGCTGATCAGCAAGATGAACCTAGGATTAAAAGTTTCGTACATACAGGCCAATTGTGAACCTCAAAATTCAAATGTTTTTGGATTAAACTAATTATCGTATGCCCGTATTTTCTTCCTGATATGGCACTCATCTAAGAGCTGTAGCAGATGGCTTGAATTGTGTCTCCTTGCAAGAAACCAACCCAGCTGCAGGAAAGAGGGAAGATTAACTCTGGACAACTCAAACATTTGGTCTACACCTGATGTCAGAGGATTTCAGGGAGTTCAGGGAATACATTCCTGTACAAGATGAACCCAGTTTTAACTTGAACCTGTGCTAAACGTGTATTGAAAAACTGTAAATAACTCGCTAAAACCGGATTAGATCCTACAGGAATGCACCCCGTGGACTATATCTGGGATTTCAAGGGAGAAATGTGTGTATTCTCACATTTCTTGCTTGAATAAAAATGTATCACAACTGTAATATATAAGTATACTTATATATTACAGTTGTGATTTGTTTTATTATAAAGTTAGTTAACTACCATTGATTTGCTTGATAATAACTAGATGCTGATGTTATTCATACACATGTTGTAGTTGGGCTCTCTCAAAATACATTTGTCATAATTATAGTCTTGTAACAATTTTAAAAGTCCCAACTCCTGAACTGATGAGGGTACAAGTGGAAATGCAATGAAGAGAGAGAGAGAGAGAGAGAGAGAGAGAGAGAGAGAGAGAGAGAGAGAGAGAGAGAGAGAGAGAGAGAGAGAGAGAGAGAGAGAGAGAGAGAGGGGGGGGAGAGAGAGAGAGAGAGAAAGAGAGAGAGAGAGAGAGAGAGAGAGAGAGAGAGAGTTAATTATGAGGTATATGAGTATGTAGGCTGCTATCAGTTGGTAAGAGGTGTGTAAACAGCGGCAGAAGCCGAGTAAACGAAACAACAACAACAACAACAACAAGAGAGAATAGTTCTACACGTCGCCAAGCTCTGCGTTATTACAGTAGTTACCTGCAGCCAACTTCAGAGTTATCCATCAAGAGTCGGTTCTTTGAACTCTTCGTTAAGTATTATTCAGCTAACTGTTGGTCAACGTACGAGAATAGCACACGTAACCAAGGGCTTGGTTAGACGGAGAGGCAAGATGCACTTCTACACACTTGCACTTTCAGAGACTTCCTCTTGGACTTGGACTTCTAGAGACTTGGCATTCTAGAGACTTGGACTTCTAGAGATTTGGTCTTCTAAAGACTTGACATTCTAGACACTTGGACTTGGACTTGTAAAGACTTGGCATTCTAGACACTTGGACTTGGACTTGTAAAGACTTGGCATTCTAGACACTTGGACTTGGACTTGTAAAGACTTGGCATTCTAGAGACTTGGACTTGGTATTCCAGAGAGTTGACGTTGTACTCCTCAGAGGGCACTAGACCGCAACTGACCGTGTCCGAGGCTCAGCTGACGCAGCGACTCCGCCCGAACAGGTGAGTTCTCGAGTCGGACACGTGTGTCTCATTGTCAAACAACTCGGACGAGCTCAGCCAAGCTGTGAACTGGAAACATTCCGGCTGATATTTACACATAACGGTATATTCTGTGTGCATCATTTTACAATCAAGTATCCAATCCACTTGAAACCGTTCTTGAAGATTGTTTGCCATACTAGAAATAATCCATATTGTTTTTGATTAGAATCGGTGGGGTGCTTTATTGGAAAAAGAGTGAAAGTTTGATGAATGCCGATGATATAGCTATTGGCATGAACTTTTCAATCTTTAAATTTTGTCCGATTTAAATTAATTTTTCAGGGATATTTCTATTATTCTGATACATATGTTTTCAACAATTTTGGAGTACGTTAATTTGAATCGACATTTTTAGATGAGCGTAGCGAATATTTCCATTCCATATACCGAAAAAAATTGGGCTTCATTTTTATGTTTTTTTTGTGTGCTTTTTATGTACGTGGCATACAGTTCAGGTAAGAAACTAATCAACTTGAAACTTCTTCTGCATGCTGGTGCCACACCAGAATAGGGTGAGATTGCATTTTAAAGAATTTGATGAAACAGTTTTTCCGGAAAGATTTCTGAAAGTTTGGGAAATCCCCACAAAGAATAACCTGGGAGGAAAATACTTGGAAAGTGAAAATTCTTCAGAAGCTTCTGCCAGGCGCTAAATAACATAACAAATAACACTATAAATAACAAATAAATAACACTACTTACCTAGTTGCCCAGCAACTTATTTTGACAGGCGCTAAATGACCTCGCTGTCGATGCGCCTTGAAACCCTAATATTCATTCATTCTTTGAAAAAAGTTGACTGAATATGAAAAGACGTGTCAAACACATTCTCAGTGACTTTTATAACATTCGGATGGGAAATAACATAGAAAACACATTCATGTTGTAATTTCATAGAAGTCAATCAAAGCTATTAAGAAACCAATTCAATCTAAGCAACAAGTGTCACCAATCAATTCAGAACAATTACAATTAGTGACGAATAAAACAGGAAGTCGGTAACATACGTTTGGAGTATCCAAGGTATGTAGATGTGGATTGAGCTGAGGCCAGTGTTGGGGAAGTTCACTTTTAAAAGGATCTTTTTAAAAGTTCAGTTTGTTACAAATAAAACAATCTTTTTGAAAGTTCAACTTCGAATTTTTGGCTTGAAGGTGAAAGTTCAAGTTCAAGTTGAAAAAAAAAGTTTGTTTAAAAGTTCAAAAAAAAGAGGAAAAATATTACTGTATTTTCATTATTAGCTAAATTTTATCAATAATATGTAGGCATACCTAGTATAAAAGAACATTCAATAATAATGTATAAAACTGGTAATACAATAATAGAAAGGCATTTTTTGGCAAATTTCAAAATGATTGGTTGTTAAATAGGACCTTAATATGAATAAGCACTACGCCTTGTACTATATTTTGATCATTTGACATCCAGTTTCTATAGTACCAATGAATATGATTATAGGAAACGCATATAGTTTAAAGAAAAAGAATGTACTTTGACTTCCCTATGAATACGTCAACTGCAGCGACTTCAAGAGCACGGCAAGCACGGTCTATTGTAACTTGTGGGACACAAAGCAAGCTGGGGCAGGTTTCGGTGCACGTGACAGAACTTCCCCGAGCCGAGGAATCACCACATCAAGATCATGTGCAAGTACCGCCCAGAAAATATGAACTTTCAAACGAACGTTCCACACCTTAAAAGATCGCGAAAAAAATCAAACGTTTATAAAGTTCACGTTACTGGTGCATGAAAGTAACGCGTTCATCAAAAAGTTCGAAAAAAAAAAACGAACGCGTTTGTTTAAAAGTTCATTGCCCAACACTGGAGCTGACAGTGTTTATCATTCTAGATTTCCATACTTCTAAGCTCATCACACAATGCATATCCCACGTTTTCCTAGTTGAAAAAAAATGAATGTAAATATTGTGGAAAAAAAGTATTTCAACCCCCTCGAAGGATCCGGACACCTTGACGTGGTGTGGGGGCTTGCGTGACCCTGTGATCTCCAGAGCTATCGTCGGGAGCAATTCATTTGCTCCCAGCAGGGTCACCCATGGCGATAAGGTCTGGAGTGAGGGTCCAGACCAAGTTCGGACCGCCTCGGTCGAGTGGGTTCCGTTTTGGTGACCGGAGTGTATAGAAGGAGCACTGAGCTCTATTTTCTTTTCTCCCCATTTCCTCTCTCTTTACTTATCTCTCTCTTTCTTCACTCACCTTTCTCTCCATTCACTCACCTTTCTCTTTCCTCACTCATCTCTTCTCTTTCTGCCGGCTCTTTCTGCACGCTTAGAACGCCCACAACTGTTGACAACGCACGCTACGTACCAGGACATGATTGGGATTCTACTTTTGATTTGTTGTACTTGGGCTCGTGAGTAAATTGCGTCGGTTGTAATAGCTTAGTAGGAGGATTTGTATGACAATGTCATTTCTGACTATTCTGTGAAAAGACCAATTGCGTTTATGAGCGTCCGGACTTAAAATTGGCACTCTCCAATCCGCCACTTGTTGAATGGGAAATCATTTACTGGCTCCACTTCATGCTACTAGCATGAAGTGGACCCGGTATTGTTTACAAGGCCCTATGCGGTAGAACCGACATGGGTTAGTTGGGTCCCCTACTATATTTTAATAGTAAGCCAAGTAAATGTGATTGGTTGTCCCCTAACATATGAAACCCCTAAATTGTCCCAACGCCCCCCCCTTTGATAATAGATCTCGTAAGAGACCCCGACCATTGTTCGACAAAAGACTCACACTTGAAGACGTATTTTCTCCGCCTCCCCCATGTAAGTACGTCGTTATACAACGTGTAGATGAGAGAGGAAATAGTGTACTCTTTGATCAGGTCGATACAATCAAGCTGAGGAAAGCCATCCAGTCTGCACTGAGCGCAGTCGATTTCGTGGATATTAAGAAACTACGGAACGGAACTCTGCTCGTGAAGACTGCTGATGAGAAGCAAATCGACAAGCTGTTGAAAACTGACTACCTTGATACTTTCCCTGTTAAATGCTATCTACACAAACAGCTGAATAATGTCAAAGGTGTTGTCAACTGTCACGACCTGATGGTGAACACCGTAGAGGAGATTAAGGAGGAGCTGGCTGAGCAAGGCGTGGTTGACGTTTACCGTATCACGTCTAGCAAGTCAGGAAAACCCCTACCTACGGCCACATTGATACTCACATTCTCGAACCGCATACTTCCTCCATCAATTCTTATTGGCTTCCACAAACTAAATGTTCGCGAATACGTTCAAAACCCCTTACGATGTCTCAAATGCCAACACTTCGGCCACTCGAAGCTCCATTGCAAGGGCAAGGACACCTGTGTCTTGTGCGGAGTTGAGGCCCATGGAGCTGATCCGTGCGAGTCTGGCGCGTCCTGCGTCAACTGCAAAGGCAGCCACGCCTCCTCTTCCAGGGACTGCCCAGTCTGGAAGAAAGAAAAAAGAATTCAGGAAATTATTTCAAAGGATCGCTTAAGTTACGCCGAGGCGAGAAAACAATGCGAAAGTTCTCTGTCAACAGTTACTGCCAGTTTTTCATTTGCTGCTGCTGCTGCATCTAGCTCACTTGACAACTCTGAGTTAGCTTTACTCAAGCAACAGAATGAAGAACTGAGAAAAACGAACACTATGCTCCTTGAGAAACTTTCTTCGCAGGAAGGTAGTATTAAAAGGATGCAGACCTCACTCGATCTAATGACTCGATTACTTAAGCAAATGATACCCTCGAACATTAATACTCCCATGATAATGGACGCTACTGAACCTACAGGTAGTATGGAGACTTTGGAGGTGATCACCTCCACTGCTGTGAATGTGCCTCTACCGGTTAAAACAAGATTGAATAGGCACCAAAAGGAATCCCTATCTCAAGCTCCAGTGACAAACAAGCCTCATGGAGCCTCCTTCTACTTAAAGGACAAACATGCTGGCGAAAGTGACTGGACGGTTGCAGGAGCAAAGAATACAAACGCTAAGAGAGACAAGACTTGATAATATTAGTATCGTATCGAAATATACCCTTTACATATATTCCGATACGAATTTTAATCTGTTATTGTTTTTATCTATTTCATCTGTTATGGCCCTGCTACAGTGGAACTGTAATGGTTTTAATAGACACAGAGAAGAGATTAAGCTTCTTGTATCCACTTTTAAACCTGTGTGTTTCTTTCTACAAGAGACACATTTTAAATCAACTGACTCTCCGTTACTACGCAACTATAGCTTTTATCGCCTTGACGACTTGACAGGTAACAGAGCTCATGGGGGAGTAGCCACAGCTGTTCATGACAGCTGTCACGTAAGCCCACTGCCGCTAACAACACCACTTCAGGCAGTGGCTGTTAGAGTTGCTCTTCCTCAGCCTGTTACCTTCTGTAACATTTATCTTCCCGAATGGGCTCCTGTGACAGAACGAAACATGCAAAATCTAGTGTCACAACTCACACGTCCCTTTGTGCTTCTAGGTGACTTCAACGCCCACAGTCCACTGTGGGGTGACACTATGGTAGATGCTAACCGTCGAGGAAGTCTGTTTGAAGAGTTCTTCAATGATCAAAACCTAACAATCCTTAATAACGGGGAAAAAACTAGGTTTAATGCTCATAATGGTGAACTGTCAGCAATTGATCTCTGTGTCTGTTCGCCATCTGTTGTACCACTATTAAACTTCTCTGTTCACTCTGATTTGTGTGGAAGTGACCACTTCCCACTTATTATAAATCTACTCTCAGGCTATGAAGAACCACAGCGATGTGCGCAGTGGAACTTGCGCCGCGCCAATTGGCCACAGTTCACTGTCCTCGCAGATCTGAGAGAATCAATTATGAATTAATGGTTTCAATGTTCAGGAAAGAATTGTCAACATAACCAATGCTATAGTAGAAGCGGCTAGAAAAAGCATACCTCTAACGTCAACAAATCCACGCCACGTTCCTGTTCCCTGGTGGAATCAGGAATGTAAAGAGGCTATTCAAAAACGCAAACAAGCTTTGAAACTTTATCGCAAGTATCCAACAAATCTCAATCTGAGTGCATTTCGGAGGTTACGCGCAAAGGCACGGTTCATAATCAGATCTGCGAAAAAGGCTTCGTGGAATGAATACGTATCTGCCTTGAATTGTGACACGCCTGCAGCAAAAATTTGGAATAGGGTGAAGAAAATAGATGGGAAATTCAGAGCTCAAACCATATCTGGGATACAAGTTAATAATGCTCTTCTGACAACCCCTCTCCACATAGCCACGGCAATTGGTGACCATTTTTCTGAGGTGTCTGGCTCTCACCACTATTCGGCAACATTTCGAAAGTGCAAACATGTTGCAGAACGCAAAGAACTCGACTTCTCGTCTGCAAACAATGAAGAATATAATTTGCCGTTCAGTAGGTGGGAGTTTGATCATGCTATAACTAACTCCAAAGACACATCGCCCGGAGCTGATGAGATTAGTAATTCATTCTTAAAGCATTTGTCTTCGGATGCACTCGATATACTACTTGACACGTACAATCAGATTTGGAGAAGCGACTCATTCCCAGATCATTGGAGAGAGGCCATCCAAATCCCCATTTTAAAACCTGGTAAAGATATATATGAACCGTCTAGCTATCGACCGATATCCCTGACCAGCTGTCTGTGCAAAGTGATGGAGCGTATGATCAACAACCGCCTTATCTGGTGGTTGGAACGGAGAAACCTCCTTTGCACAGAACAGTCTGGTTTCAGGAAAAACCGCAACACCAATGATCATTTGATCCGAATGGAGAGCTTTATCCAAGACGCATTCCTTACCAAACAACACGTGATCGCAGTATTTTTCGACCTAGAGAAGGCCTATGACACCACTTGGAGATACAATATCCTACAAACATTGTCCAAGTGGGGTTTTAGAGGTCACCTTCCAAATTTTATTTCTAATTTTATGTCTCAACGTCGTTTTCGTGTCCGTGTCCAGAATGTATTGTCCGATCATTTCAATCAAGATAATGGAATTCCTCAGGGCTCGGTGCTGAGTTGCACTCTGTTTGCGATTGCGATCAACGGAATCGTGGACTGCGTCAAGTCTCCTGTATCATCCTCTCTTTTTGTTGACGACTTGGCTATTTTTTGCAAGTCTGTTAGACTGGAAACAGCATCTAGACAGATACAGATTACTATCAACAAATTAGAGAAGTGGGCAGACAGAACAGGCTTCAAATTTTCAACAACGAAGACCACTTGTATGCACTTCCATCGTCTGCGAGGACTGCATCCGAACCCAAACATTTTTCTCCGGAGAGAAGAGCTCTTATTCTCTGAATCGACAAAATTCTTGGGTTTAACATTTGATACTAAACTAAACTGGAAACCACATATCTCTCATCTCCGTATCAAGTGTTCCAAGAGTCTAAACTTATTGCGGTACCTCAGTGGAACAAAGTGGGGTGCAGATCGTACTACCATGCTTTGTCTATACAGAGCATTGGTGCGGTCCAAGCTCGATTATGGAAGTATTGTGTACGGTTCAGCCAGAGAAAGTTACCTGAAACCGTTAAACACCGTCCACAATGCAGGCGTCCGACTGGCTATTGGAGCACTCCGTACCAGTCGGGTGGAGAGCCTGTATTGTGAGGCTGGTGAGCCTTCTCTGGCGAACCGCCGTGCCTACCTTACTAGTTCATATGCTTCAAAACTTGCTTGCATGAAGAAACATCCCACATACCAGCCTGTATTCAACCCCAGATTCCAAGCACTGTATGGAACAAAACCTAATTCAACCCTAACTATGGGTATTAGATTTGACAACCTTTTAATCGAACAGAGATTTGTGCTTCCCAGGACTTATCCAATAGGAACCCAACCTTCTCCACCATGGCTAGTGAATCGTCCTGTGTGCAACACTCGACTAGCTGCGTACAGTAAGACGGATACTAGCGCACAAGTGTATCGCCAACTCTTCAATGAGTTATGCTCCAACTACAAAGGTTATTTACACTATTTTACTGACGGATCGAAATTGAATGACGATGTTGGTAGTGCTTTTATCTGTGGGCCTGCCACTTCGCACGGTTTCAAACTTGGTCCCAATTGCAGCGTTTATACAGCTGAGCTGTATGCTATTGTGAAATCACTACAGCATATTAAAGTCCGCCTGGAGAAAACGTTTCTCATATGCTCCGATTCACTAAGCGCTCTTCAAGCTATCACACACACATACCCCACAAATCCCCTCGTCCAGGAAGTGCAGACGCTGCTGACCGCCCTCGCCTCGCAAGATGTCCGTGTTGTGCTCTGCTGGTTACCTGGTCACGTGGGGATCAGTGGGAACGAGGAAGCTGACGAAGCAGCCAAACAGGCCACACAGAAAGTTCACGTTGACGAGCCCCGAGTCCCTTACTACGACCTCCAGGCATACTTCAGGCAAATGTTCAAGAACAAGTGGCAGAAGGAATGGGACCAACAGATTGGTAACAAGCTGAAGGAGATCAAGTCAACCATTGAGCCCTGGGACTCCTCTATTAGAGGTTCCCGGCGTGAAGAGGTGGTATTGGCGCGCATGAGGATAGGGCACTCATTGCTCACCCATGCGTATCTCTTCACGGCAGAGAAGATCACCCCGAAATGCGATGTCTGTGACGAAGTTCTAACTATGAAACATATACTATTAGATTGCACGAAATACTGTGCACTTCGGCAGCAATTATCAATGGAGAATTCAATGCCTAAAATTCTAGCAAACAATTGCCGAACCATTGATACAATCTTCAAGTTTTTGAGACAAGCTGATCTTCTGGATAAATTTTAATCATTTTTGAGTTTCATGTGTATCCTGTTTGTTGTATCCGTTTTAATTGTGTTGTCCTGTATCTTGTGTTATGTGTATGGCGCTTTACACCACACACATGACATTTCTTGCTAGATGTATGAATGATCCATTTTATGATGGATGGGTTTTAAATTTGTTTGGCTTTTTACACCAAACATGCATTTGCTGAATGAACTCCGGCTTTTACACCGGAAATCATTTACCTACTTTAACATAGTTCATAGATCCAATGACATTTCAGATACATATAGAACAGATCCGGTTTTTAAACCGGACGCTGTATTTTAATATGTTACTAATTCTGTTCGAATAGTCACCTGATGTGTCGAACAATTGAAACACAATGAGACTATAAGGATAGTTTGTATAGGCACAAAATGACCTAGCTGTCGACGTGCCTCTAAGCCCTAACATTCAATTCAATTCAAGTATTTCAAGTCGGCCCACGATAGAATAGTCTTCGCTTACGCTCATAGAATAAGTGAGAGAAGGCTCCACGTGGCGTTGGTGAAACGTGCTGTGAGCAAACTGTTAGGTGCTCCTACTGTTTTCACTTATCTATGCCATTTCCAGGTTATTCCACATTCAGTGAGTGTGTATGTGTGTGTGGAGGGGGGGGGGTCAATGGTCGGCCACCCCCACAAGGAATGTATGTTGCTCCAATGTGTTCGTAGCAAAGTGAAACGTGCTGGACAATATCGTTTTGTGCTGTTACCAATTATGAGTCACTCATTCCATATCTATTGTGGTCGCCCCGTACCCCCAGGCCCGTACCCCCAGCCCCGTACCCCAGGCCCGTACCCCCAGCCCCGTACCCCCAGGCCCGTACCCCCAGCCCCGTACCCCAGGCCCGTACCCCCAGGCCCGTACCCCCAGCCCCATACCCCCAGGCCCGTACCCCCAGCCCCGTACCCCCAGGCCCGTACCCCCAGCCCCGTACCCCAGGCCCGTACCCCCAGGCCCGTACCCCCAGGCCCGTACCCCCAGCCCCGTACCCCCAGGCCCGTACCCCCGGGCCCGTACCCCCAGCCCCATACCCCCAGCCCCGTACCCCCAGGCCCGTACCCCCAGCCCCGTACCCCAGGCCCGTACCCCCAGGCCCATACCCCCAGGCCCGTACCCCCAGGCCCGTACCCACAGGCCGTACCCCCAGGCCCGTACCCCCAGCCCCGTACCCCAGGCCCGTACCCCCAGGCCCGTACCCCCAGGCCCGTACCCCCAGCCCCGTACCCCAGGCCCGTACCCCCAGGCCCGTACCCCCAGGCCCGTACCCCCAGCCCCGTACCCCAGGCCCGTACCCCCAGGCCCGTACCCCCAGGCCCGTACCCCCAGGCCCGTACCCCCAGGCCCTTACCCCCAGCCCCGTACCCCAGGCCCGTACCCCCAGGCCCGTACCCCCAGGCCCGTACCCCCAGGCCCGTACCCCCAGCCCCGTACCCCAGGCCCGTACCCCCAGGCCCGTACCCCCAGGCTGAATGTGGAATAGCAAATGAACGTTGGCGGCACGAAACGAGCACATTTCAATAACTTCAGGAAAAATCCCCACATATCGAATGATGAAGGAGGGGGGGGGGGGGGGTGATGCACCTCAGTCCTCACAATACAATGAAAACAATTTATGCGTGTTGCCTATTGTTCAGTGCGCAGGGGCAAGATGCGAACATCATCTCTCATCTACAAGAACTCATCTGTTTCTCTTATCTGATGATATATCAGATTATGATGACATCATATTCAAATTCCAGACAACAGTTTAATTATTTTCACTCTAACTCAATTCTTAGCGTGAAAAGAGCATAATATTTATTTTTGAGTAAACGTTATGGGCCTACCAAGGACAAACATTGTGCCAAGGGCGAACATTGTGCCAAGGGCGAACATTGTGCTGAGGGAAACATTGTACCAAGGGCAAACATTGTGCTAAGGGCAAACATTGTGCTAAGGGCAAACATTGTGCCAAGGGCAAACATTGTGCTAAGAGAAACATTGTACCAAGGGCGAACATTGTGCTAAGGGCAAACATTGTGCTAAGAGAAACATTGTGCTAAGGGAAATATTGTGCCAAGGAAAAACATTGTGCTAAGGAAAACATTGTGCCAAGGACAAACATTGTGCTGAGAGACACATTATACCAAGGGCAAACATTGTGCTAAAGGAAACATTGTGCCAAGGGCGAACATTGTGCTGAGGGAAACATTGTGCCAAGGGCAAACATTGTGTCAAGGGCAAACATTGTGCTGAAAGAAACATTATGCCAAGGGCGAACATTGTGCTAGGGAAACATTGTACCAAGGGCCAACATTGTGCCAAGCGAAACATTGTGCCAAGGGCAAACATTGTGCTAAGGGAAACATTATGCCAAGGGCAAACATTGTGCTAAGGGAAACATTGTGCCAAGGGCAAAAACTGTGCTGAGGGAAACATTGTGTCAAGGGCAAACACTGTGCTGAAGAAAACATTGTGCCAAGGGCAAACATTGTGCTAAGGGAAACATTGTGCCAAGGGCAAACACTGTGCTAAGGGCAACATTGTATCAAGGACAAACATTATGCTAAGGGAAACATTGTGCCAAGGGCAAACATTGTGCTAAGGGAAACATTGTGCCAAGGGCAAACACTGTGCTAAGGGAAACATTGTGCCAAGGGCAAACATTGTGCTAAGGGACACATTGTGCCAAGGGCAAACACTGTGCTGAGGGAAACATTGTGCCAAGGGCAAACACTGTGCTAAGGAAAACATTGTGCCAAGGGCAAACATTGTGCTAAGGGAAACATTGTGCCAAGGGCAAACACTGTGCTAAGGGCAACATTGTATCAAGGGCAAACATTGTGCTAAGGGAAAAATTGTGCCAAGGGCAAACATTGTGCTAAGGGGAACATTGTGCCAAGGGCAAACATTGTGCTAAGGGACACATTGTATCAAGGGCAAACATTGTGCTGAGGAAAACATTGTGCCAGGGCAAACATTGTGCTAAGGGAAACATTGTGCCAAGGGCAAACATTGTACCAAGGGCAAACATTGTACCAAGGGCAAACATTGTACTGAAGCAAACATTGTACAAAGGGCAAACATTGTGCCAAGGGCGAACATTGTGCCAAGGGATAACATTGTGCCAAGGGAATCATTGTACTAAGGGCAAACATTGTACCAAGGGCAATCATTGTGCCGAGGGCAAACATCGTGCCAAAGGCGAACATTGTACTAAGGGCACACATTGTGCCAATGGCAGACATTGTGCCAAGGGAATCATTGTACCAAGAGCAGACATTGTACCGAAGGCAACATTGTACCAAGGGCAAACATTGTGCCAAGGGAAACATTGTGCCAAGGGCAAACATTGTACCAAGAGCAAACATTGTACCAAGAGCAAACATCGTGCCAAGGGCGAACATCGTGCCAAGGGCGAACATTGTACCACGGGCACACATTGTGCACATAGTACCAAGGGCAAACATTGTGCCAAGAGCAAACATTGTACCAAGGGCAAACATTGTGTCGAGGGGAAAACATTGTGCCAAGGGCAAACATTGTATCAAGGGCAATCATTGTACCAAGGGCAAACATTGTGCCAAGGGCAAACATTGTGACAAGGGAAATATTGTGCCAATGGCAAACATTATGCCAAGGGCTAACATTGTACCAAGGGAAACATTGTGCCAAGGGCAATCATTGTGACAAGGGAAACATTGTGCCAAGGGAAACATTGTGCCAAGGGCAAACATTGTGACAAGGGAAACATTGTGCCAAGGGCAAACATTGTACCAAGGGCAAACATTGTGCCAAGGGCAAACATTGTGCCAAGGGCAAACATTGTGTCAATGGCAAACATTGTGCCAAGGGAAACACTGTACCAAGGGCAAACATTGTGCCAAGGGCAAACATTGTGTCAAGGGCAAACATTGTGACAAGGGAAACATTGTGACAAGAGCAAACATTGTGCCAAGAGCAAACATCGTACCAGAAGTAACATTGTACCAATGGCAAACATTGTACCAAGAGCAAACATCGTACCATGGGCAAACATTGTACCAAGGACAAACATTGTGCTAAGGAGAACATTGTGCCAAGGGCAAACATTGTGCCTAGGGCAAACATTGTACCAAGGGAAAACATTGTGCCAAGGGCAAACATTGTATCAAGGGCAAACATTGTACCAAGGGCAAACATTGTACCAAGGGCAAACATTGTGCCAAGAGCAAACATTGTGCCAAGGGCTAACATTGTGCCAAGGGCAAACATTGTGCCAAGGGCAAACATTGTGCCAAGGGCAAACATTGTGCCAAGGGCAAACATTGTGCCAAGGGCAAACATTGTGCCAAGGGCAAACATTGTGCCAAGGGCAAACATTGTGCCAAGGGCAAACATTGTGCCAAGGGCAAACATTGTGCCAAGGGCAAACATTGTGCCAAGGGCAAACATTGTGCCAAGGGCAAACATTGTGCCAAGGGCATACATTGTGCCAAGGGCAAACATTGTGCCAAGGGCAAACATCGTACCAAGGTCAAACATTGTACCAAGGGCAAACATTGTACCAAGGGAAAACATTGTGTCAATTGCATACATTTTACCAAGGGCGAACATTGTGCCAAGGGCATACATTTTACCAAGGGCAAACATTGTGCCAAGGGCAAACATTGTGCCAAGGGCAAACATTGTGACAAGGGAAATATTGTGACAAGGGCAAACATTGTTCCAAGGGCAAACATTGTGCCAAGGGCAAACATTGTACCAAGGGCAAACATTGTACCAAGGGCAAACATTGTGCCAAGGGCAAACATTGTGTCTTGGGCAAACATTGTACCAAGGGCGAACATTGTGCCAAGGGCAAACATTGTATCAAGGGCAAACATTGTACCAAGGGCAAACATTGTACCAAGGGCAACTATGTGCCAAGGGCAAACATTGTGCCAAGGGCAAACATTGTGCCAAGGGCATACATTGTGCCAAGGGCAAGTATTTCGATCAATAGAAGGAAGTAATTTCCTCATGGCATTGAGTTCATTGTGTTCTAACAAACACGATGATAATCTTGCCAGACCCCTCATGTTCCAAACATGAGCACGTCATTTCACCACTGCCCTGCACTTATACGCGTGATCATTTCTACACATCGATAGTATTCCATATTGAAGCAATGACGTTCTATCACTTCAAGAAATAGCCACGACTCCCCGTTTCCCTCCACCCCTCCCTTCCCCCCCCCCCCCTCCCTCTCCTTCCTACACCGCGTTACATGCGCTCACACACACTCTTGCACAGGACTCGATTACTTTGTATAATGCACGAGGCCAGCAATGATATTTTCTTCGCATAGTTTCTATTTTGTGTTCAAACAGTCTCATAATGTTTGCTCAACGACCCCAGCAACAGCTAGGTTATACGGGACAGTTTTGTGACTGTTGTACTTGACTGTACATGACGGGTGGGATTACTTAATGCTTGACATTTGATTGGTTGGTCTATACTGTAATGAGTCCTGTTCCACAACGACGAAGCATATTTTGCGTCACTTGTATTACTGCCAATTAGCAATTATTATCATTATTATTATTATTACTAATAAAAATTCTTATTCCGCGTAGGCCTATAGCTTTCCAGATGTTTATTCAAATGACCATGATATGTGATATGTTAACAGTGTGTAGACCCACAGACAAGTCAAATCTTATGTGACTTTGTGGGTCTACGTTATTACCATAATGTACTATTATAACATGTAAATAAAACGCATTCAGAAAACAAAATAGTAGACCCACAGACAAGTCTGTTATGACTTTGTGGGTCTACGATATATGTAAATAACTCATATTTTGTGTAATAAAAGGTCTTCCATAAAAAAATATATAATTATTATTATTATTCACATATTTTTCCCCAACAAGAAATGTTGCTTTTGTTTCATAATAAAATCATCATATTATACATATTCTCTCAATTTTTTATGTCAAGTGGAAATTTATATATTTTAAAATTATAATAATGAGGAGAATGAAAAAAAAACTCATATAGGCCTATGTGTTGTTATATTGGCGCATTAAACCATCATTGGAACTCGTGTGATTCACAAAACTAAATACGCCATCACTGTACCTGTAATTATTTTGTATCAGTTATGTTTTTCATGTGTTATAATTTTAATGCAAACCACAGATGAGCCTCTTTACAGGCTTTGTGGAATATAGTGAACTTTTCTGTATAATTTTGAATTGACAAACAAAAATCTTGAAATTGGAAAAAAAATATATTATTATCATTATTATTTATGAGCGTAAAATACTATATAACATTGTACAACATTATTCAAATGAATAATAAAAAAAAAACCAATGCCAGCCTATCCACGCATAGTTTACCTTGTGCTCGGCTGTAGCCTGGAGCTGTTATCGTTAAGGGGTAAGAGGGGGGTTGGGGGGAGGGGGGGGGGTGACATGCAGTAATGACACTGCTGTGTCAACAAACCGCGGTCGGTCAATGCAGTGCACTGTTGACCGACCGGGCTTGATTGATGTGGGAGAGAGATAAACTCTGCATGTGCGCTGCAAGATGAGCGAGATATCCACATGGAATATACTCGATAGCAATATACACACCTTGATTTGGTGCAATTCAATTCATTGTAATCACAATCACACTCATATGTACATTTGATTGTAAAAGTGCGAGTATTGAAATATGTCAAGATATAAAATATATAATATTCAATAATGTTAAAATGGAAGCAAGTTGTTAAGTGCAAACACTGCGTTCCTTTGTTAACTTGTTGATCTTCCTTGACAAACGTGGGCTATAATTCAGTATTTCACTATTTTTCCGATAAAATAAATAATTTTTCTAAAAGCGACCAACCAAATGTCTCAGCTGTAAACATGAATCAAGGTTGTACATATTTTTAACCAAAGTCTCAGCACAGGCGTTTTCCCAACTATATTTAAGAACTCTGTGATTAAACCTATATTCAAAAGTGGTTCTAGGACTGAAATAACTAATTATCGTCCTATTTCTCTTACTAGTAATTGCGCAAAAATACTTGAAAAATGTATAAAAACTAGAATAGTCAACTATTTTGAAAGTAAATCTATTATATCCCCAAATCAGTTTGGCTTTAGAGAGGGGATGGGTACACACACTGCTATTTTCGAACTGACTTCTGATATTTATGAAGCTTTGGACAAAAATGAAAAAATTCTCACCATATTCCTAGATCTAGCCAAGGCATTTGATACCGTTTCACATGATAGACTATTCGACAAACTGGAAGCTGTAGGCGTAAGAGGGATTCCACTTGCTCTAATTAAAAGTTACCTCACTAATAGAAAACAATTTACAGAGATTTCAAACCACCTCAGCGATTCTAGAACGATTGAATTTGGAGTACCACAGGGTACAGTGTTAGGTCCGATATTATTCTTACTTTATATTAATGATTTATGTAATATTAAACTGAATGGTAGAGTTATTTCCTTCGCAGATGATACTGCTTTGATATTCAGAAGCCACTCGTGGGAAACTGTTTTTCAATTAGCAAATATAGGTTTTGAAAAAGCAAGCAATTGGTTGGATAAAAATCTTCTTACTCTTAATGTTAAAAAAACTAAATATATAACCTTCTCTATTAATAATTCCCCTAGCTTAGAAGATTTTTCACACCACTTGAATTCAATCGAATCAGTTGAATCAATCAAATATCTAGGTGTTATAATTGACCACAACTTACGATGGGATGAACAAATCAGAACCAGTGCCAATAAAATCAGGAGAACCATTTTTAAATTTGTACAACTAAGAAATATATTGGATTTCAGCACATTAAAAAAAGTATATTATGCTTTTGTTCAGTCTATCATTCAGTATGGTATCATAGGTTGGGGTGGAGTCTATCCTACCAGTCTAGATCCTATAATTAAGGCCCAACGATATATTATGAAAGTTTGTTTGAAGAAATGGAAGGATTATCCAACAAACATGCTATTTGATGAGTTCGACACCCTTGATGTTCGTCAGATATATGCTAAAGAAGCTATTCTCTACATGGTCAATAACAATTTACTAGAAAATATAAGCCATTCACAAAACACTAGACAGAAAAAAGCTGGACACACCCTTACACTGAGAAAAACGAAAAGATTTGGACAAAACAGTGCAAAATATATTGGATCGAAACTCTATAACAACCTACCTATTGAAATTCGAAAAATCACATCTTCTAACAAATTTAAACTAGAAATCACCAATTGGATCAAACGAAAGGGCCGTGTATATATTGATAACTTGATAAGCATTCCCAACTTACAGAGCCGAAAATGACACAATGTTATAGGCCTATAACTATTATTATCGTTTTCGTTTTTATTGAATACAAAATTTCTTGATTATTGTTAATTACTATTATTATCATCATCTTCATCTTCATTTTAATATCAATGCTACTATTATTATTATTATCATTCAACTTGTCTTGTTAATTTTTCAACTCCGTGTAATCTTTGAATATCTTTTCACCTAATAGTGACAAATTAATACTTGGGAATAATTATCAAAGTATGAATATTATCAAAGTATAAATATGTTATCACTTATTATATTATGTTGTTACTATGTTACTATGTTACTATGATATGTCATTATCATGACATATCAACTATGAATTATTTAATACTTGTCTTCTTTCTAATTCTAATTCATATCCTATTTTTATATTATCCTGAGTGCAAACACAAGGTCTCTTTCTTGCACTCAATATTGTATTTCCTTCAACTGGTATATTATTAGAATTGTATATGTAGTATACTGTTATACAAAATATGAACTATATCCATAACATTGTATTGAAACTTGAATTGAGGAAATAAATAAATAAATAAGGTTCCGTCCGAACTGCGTTCCAATCGCACCTTCTGAGTCCGATACCCAATGCTATTCCTGCGCTCCGAAGTCGTGTCGTGTCATGCGCAGTAGCGCAATGCGCAGTAGCGCAATGCGCAGTAGCGCAATGCGCAGTAGCGCAATGCGCTTGAGAGCCGTTTTCATACTCATCAACAATTTCAGACCGTTCCTAGAGTCTTCTGGGTTATTCTTCCAAACTTTACGCTTGTTTTCTGAGGAAACTGTTGAACGGATTCTCCTGAAGAACAATGCCACCTCACACTGATGCCATCTCACACTGATGCAATCTCACACTGATGCCATCTCACACTGATGCCACCTCACACTGATGCCACCTCACACTGATGCCACCTCACACTGATGCCATCTCACACTGATGCCATCTCACACTGATGCCACCTCACACTGATGCCATCTCACACTGATGCCATCTCAAACTGATGCCATCTCACACTGATGCCATCTCACACTGATGCCATCTCACACTGATGCTATCTCACACTGATGCCATCTCAAACTGATGCCATCTCACACTGATGCAAACTCACACTGATGCCACCTCACACTGATGCAAACTCACACTGATGCCATCTCACACTGATGCCATCTCACACTGATGCCATCTCACACTGATGCCATCTCACACTGATGCCATCTCACACTGATGCCATCTCACACTGATGCCACCTCACACTGATGCCATCTCACACTGATGCCATCTCACACTGATGCCATCTCACACTGATGCCATCTCACACTGATGCCATCTCACACTGATGCCATCTCACACTGATGCCATCTCACACTGATGCCATCTCACACTGATGCCACCTCACACTGATGCCATCTCACACTGATGCCATCACACACTGATGCCATCTCACACTGATGCCATCTCACACTGATGCCATCTCACACTGATGCCATCTCACACTGATGCCATCTCACACTGATGCAATCTCACACTGATGCCACCTCACACTGATGCAAACTCACACTGATGCCACCTCACACTGATGCAAACTCACACTGATGCCATCTCACACTGATGCCATCTCACACTGATGCCATCTCACACTGATGCCATCTCACACTGATGCCATCTCACACTGATGCAATCTCACACTGATGCCACCTCACACTTATGCAAACTCACACTGATGCCATCTCACACTGATGCCATCTCACACTGATGCCATCTCACACTGATGCCATCTCACACTGATGCCATCTCACACTGATGCCACCTCACACTGATGCCACCTCACACTGATGCCATCTCACACTGATGCCTCCTCACACTGATGCCATCTCACACTGATGCCACCTCACACTGATGCCACCTCACACTGATGCCATCTCACACTGATGCCATCTCACACTGATGCCATCTCACACTGATGCCACCTCACACTGATGCCATCTCACACTGATGCAATCTCACACTGATGCCATCTCACACTGATGCCATCTCACACTGATGCCATCTCACACTGATGCCATCTCACACTGATGCAATCTCACACTGATGCCATCTCACACTGATGCCACCTCACACTGATGCCACCTCACACTGATGCCACCTCACACTGATGCCATCTCACACTGATGCCATCTCACACTGATGCCACCTCACACTGATGCTATCTCACACTGATGCCATCTCACACTGATGCCATCTCACACTGATGCAAATTCACACTGATGCCACCTCACACTGATGCAAACTCACACTGATGCCATCTCACACTGATGCCATCTCACACTGATGCCATCTCACACTGATGCCATCTCACACTGATGCCATCTCACACTGATGCCATCTCACACTGATGCCACCTCACACTGATGCCATCTCACACTGATGCCATCTCACACTGATGCCATCTCACACTGATGCCATCTCACACTGATGCCATCTCACACTGATGCCATCTCACACTGATGCCATCTCACACTGATGCCATCTCACACTGATGCCACCTCACACTGATGCCATCTCACACTGATGCCATCACACACTGATGCCATCTCACACTGATGCCATCTCACACTGATGCCATCTCACACTGATGCCATCTCACACTGATGCCATCTCACACTGATGCAATCTCACACTGATGCCACCTCACACTGATGCAAACTCACACTGATGCCATCTCACACTGATGCCATCTCACACTGATGCCATCTCACACTGATGCCATCTCACACTGATGCCATCTCACACTGATGCAATCTCACACTGATGCCACCTCACACTGATGCAAACTCACACTGATGCCATCTCACACTGATGCCATCTCACACTGATGCCATCTCACACTGATGCCATCTCACACTGATGCCATCTCACACTGATGCCACCTCACACTGATGCCACCTCACACTGATGCCATCTCACACTGATGCCTCCTCACACTGATGCCATCTCACACTGATGCCATCTCACACTGATGCCAACTCACACTGATGCCATCTGACACTGATGCAAACTCACACTGATGCCATCTCACACTGATGCCATCTCACACTGATGCCATCTCACACTGATGCCATCTGACACTGATGCAAACTCACACTGATGCCATCTCACACTGATGCCATCTCACACTGATGCCACCTCACACTGATGCCACCTCACACTGATGCCACCTCACACTGATGCCATCTCACACTGATGCCATCTCACACTGATGCCACCTCACACTGATGCCACCTCACACTGATGCCATCTCACACTGATGCCATCCCACACTGATGCTATCTCACACTGATGCCATCTCACACTGATGCCATCTCACACTGATGCAATCTCACACTGATGCCACCTCACACTGATGCCACCTCACACTGATGCCACCTCACACTGATGCCATCTCACACTGATGCCATCTCACACTGATGCCATCTCACACTGATGCCATCTCACACTGATGCAATCTCACACTGATGCCACCTCACACTGATGCCATCTCACACTGATGCCATCTCACACTGATGCCATCTCACACTGATGCCATCTCACACTGATGCCATCTCACACTGATGCCATCTCACACTGATGCAATCTCACACTGATGCCACCTCACACTGATGCCATCTCACACTGATGCCATCTCACACTGATGCCATCTCACACTGATGCCATCCCACACTGATGCCACCTCACACTGCTGCCATCCCACACTGATGCCATCTCACACTGATGCCACCTCACACTGATGCCATCTCACACTGATGCCATCCCACACTGATGCCATCTCACACTGATGCCATCTCACACTGATGCCATCTCACACTGATGCCATCTCACACTGATGCCATCTCACACTGATGCCATCTCACACTGATGCCACCTCACACTGATGCCATCTCACACTGATGCCATCTCACACTGATGCCATCTCACACTGATGCCATCTCACACTGATGCCATCTCACACTGATGCCATCTCACACTGATGCCACCTCACACTGATGCCATCTCACACTGATGCCACCTCACACTGATGCCATCTCACACTGATGCCATCTCACACTGATGCCACCTCACACTGATGCCATCTCACACTGATGCCATCTCACACTGATGCCATCTCACACTGATGCCATCTCACACTGATGCCACCTCACACTGATGCCACCTCACACTGATGCCATCTCACACTGATGCCATCTCACACTGATGCCACCTCACACTGATGCCACCTCACACTGATGCCATCTCACACTGATGCCATCTCACACTGATGCCATCTCACACTGATGCCACCTCACACTGATGCCATCTCACACTGATGCCATCTCACACTGATGCCACCTCACACTGATGCCATCTCACACTGATGCCATCTCACACTGATGCCATCTCACACTGATGCCACCTCACACTGATGCCACCTCACACTGATGCCATCTCACACTGATGCCACCTCACACTGATGCCATCTCACACTTATGCCATCTCACACTGATGCCATCTCACACTGATGCCACCTCACACTGATGCCACCTCACACTGATGCCATCTCACACTGATGCCATCTCACACTGATGCCATCTCACACTGATGCCACCTCACACTGATGCCATCTCACACTGATGCCATCTCACACTGATGCCACCTCACACTGATGCCACCTCACACTGATGCCATCTCACACTGATGCCACCTCACACTGATGCCACCTCACACTGATGCCATCTCACACTGATGCCATCTCACACTGATGCCACCTCACACTGATGCCACCTCACACTGATGCCATCTCACACTGATGCCATCTCACACTGATGCCATCTCACACTGATGCCACCTCACACTGATGCCATCTCACACTGATGCCTTCTCACACTGATGCCATCTCACACTGATGCCATCTCACACTGATGCCACCTCACACTGATGCCACCTCACACTGATGCCATCTCACACTGATGCCACCTCACACTGATGCCATCTCACACTGATGCAATCTCACACTGATGCCACCTCACACTGATGCCATCTCACACTGATGCCACCTCACACTGATGCCACCTCACACTGATGCCATCTCACACTGATGCCATCTCACACTGATGCCACCTCACACTGATGCCACCTCACACTGATGCCATCTCACACTGATGCCATCTCACACTGATGCCATCTCACACTGATGCCACCTCACACTGATGCCATCTCACACTGATGCCATCTCACACTGATGCCACCTCACACTGATGCCATCTCACACTGATGCCATCTCACACTGATGCCTTCTCACACTGATGCCATCTCACACTGATGCCATCTCACACTGATGCCATCTCACACTGATGCCATCTCACACTGATGCCATCTCACACTGATGCCATCTCACACTGATGCCATCTCACACTGATGCCATCTCACACTGATGCCATCTCACACTGATGCCATCTCACACTGATGCCATCTCACACTGATGCCATCTCACACTGATGCCACCTCACACTGATGCCATCTCACACTGATGCCACCTCACACTGATGCCACCTCACACTGATGCCATCTCACACTGATGCCATCTCACACTGATGCCATCTCACACTGATGCCATCTCACACTGATGCCATCTCACACTGATGCCACCTCACACTGATGCCATCTCACACTGATGCCATCTCACACTGATGCCATCTCACACTGATGCCATCTCACACTGATGCCATCTCACACTGATGCCATCTCACACTGATGCCATCTCACACTGATGCCTTCTCACACTGATGCCATCTCACACTGATGCCATCTCACACTGATGCCACCTCACACTGATGCCACCTCACACTGATGCCACCTCACACTGATGCCATCTCACACTGATGCCATCTCACACTGATGCCATCTCACACTGATGCCATCTCACACTGATGCCACCTCACACTGATGCCATCTCACACTGATGCCATCTCACACTGATGCCATCTCACACTGATGCCACCTCACACTGATGCCACCTCACACTGATGCCATCTCACACTGATGCCATCTCACACTGATGCCATCTCACACTGATGCCACCTCACACTGATGCCATCTCACACTGATGCCACCTCACACTGATGCCACCTCACACTGATGCCACCTCACACTGATGCCATCTCACACTGATGCCATCTCACACTGATGCCATCTCACACTGATGCCATCTCACACTGATGCCACCTCACACTGATGCCATCTCACACTGATGCCATCTCACACTGATGCGAGGTGGGAGACTGGTTACCTCCTGACCTCTGCACAGCGTACAAAATTAAACACACACACAAAAAAAAACAGAAGAAAAAACAGAAAAGCGAAGCCTGATTTTTTTTTGGTAAGTGAAATGGAAATGTTCCCTGTTACACTCATCTGAGTGAGAAAGTCTAGAATGGAGAATATTCTGTCAGCTGCTCACCCCACATCTACGGACCTTGGATCACTTCAAACGTTTAGAAACCCTACCGGCTGTCTGTTGCACTTGAAGCTTCTGATCGCAATTCAATCAAATCTTCAGTTTCATTGCGTTTTCTTCGTTATTGCGATGGTTGTAAAAACTAGGAAAACGGGCGTTGTGAGATGAGCTTAGAAGTATGGAAATCTAGAATGAAAAATATTCTGTCAGCTCAATCCACGTTTACAGACCTTGGATTACTTCGAAAGTTCAAAAACCTTTCCTGCAACTTGTTGATATGTATAGTGCTGCAACCTGTCGCATTTACACTTTGCAAAACCAATTGCTGCAAATATTCAATATAATGTAAACTTTTATTGCGTTTTCTTTGTTATTTCCCATCCGATTGTTGTGGAAGTCCCTGAACATATGCATGATGGTGTTTTCCATGTTCAGTAGAAATGTTAGAGCTTTTGAAAAATCTCATATTTCAAGTATTTTCCATCCGTGTTATTCTTATAAGGATTTTTCAAACTTTCCGATTTTTTTTGGAAAAGGGGACGTTCATGAATTATGTCACACTTTTTTAGGCCAATTTGAACCCCTCCTCCCTCCCATGTCACAGTTGGTCACAAAACCTATTACCCTCCCCCCTCTAATACGTCACAAATTCTCATACCCCTCCTCTGACAAAAAATTGAAATTAACAGGCGGTAAAGGTACAATAGAGTAATAAAATCAAAATATTCATTTTTTTATGTTTGCTTTTTGAGTATTCAAACTTGGTAATTATTTAATATGCATCTGCTGTCTCGAGGGTGGGTATAAATATAAGAATCTATAAGAATGGCGCCAAATACATGGAACAAAAAATGGCACGTCACTCAGCTGACGTAGTCTACAAGTCCCCCCCTTGTAACAACTTGTCACAAACCTCAACAACCCCCCCCCCTGCGCTGTCATGTGATTTATGGACGTCCCCAAAGCCGTTTGATCAATTTTCCTGGAGAACAATCCCATCCTATTCTGGTGGGACACCAATATGTGCAAGAAGAATCGCGTTGAAATGGTTCATCATTCATTGAATACGCTATTTCGTTGAAGAGGTTATTTTCTGCTGGTATATCTTCACTCTACCTCAACATCACTTTTTGGTCACCCCGTACTGTAATCAGTTGAATACGATCTTCAATAGGAGATCATTCAACAAACAATATGATGCTGGTGTCCCATATTTCCACTCGACCTTAACATAACATTTTGGTCACCCCGTACTGTAATTGATTGAATACGATCTTCAATGAGAGCTTATTTGACGAATAATGATCTACTCTGATATATTTTTCATTTCACTTCAAGATGACTTTTTGGTCACCCTGTACTGTACATAATTAAGAGGGTAGCCACAGCAAAAAATTATTTTTGGCAAAATTGAAAAAAAATTTGATCTGTTGATCTGATATGCCTCTAACATCTAACATCATATGATCTGATGCTGTATCTTCACTCCACGTCCACATCACTCCTTGTTCACCCTGTACTGTTACTCCATATGATCTGATGCTGTATCTTCACTCCACGTCCACATCACTCCTTGTTCACCCTGTACTGTTACTCCATATGATCTGATGCTATATCTTCACTCCACGTCCACACCACTCCTTGTTCACCCTGTACTGTTACTCCATATGATCTGATGCTGTATCTTCACTCCACGTCCACATCACTCCTTGTTCACCCTGTACTGTTACTCCATATGATCTGATGCTGTATCTTCACTCCACGTCCACATCACTCCTTGTTCACCCTGTACTGTTACTCCATATGATCTGATGCTGTATCTTCACTCCACGTCCACATCACTCCTTGTTCACCCTGTACTGTTACTCCATATGATCTGATGCTGTATCTTCACTCCACGTCCACATCACTCCTTGTTCACCCTGTACTGTTACTCCATATGATCTGATGCTGTATCTTCACTCCACGTCCACATCACTCCTTGTTCACCCTGTACTGTTACTCCATATGATCTGATGCTGTATCTTCACTCCACGTCCACATCACTCCTTGTTCACCCTGTACTGTTACTCCATATGATCTGATGCTGTATCTTCACTCCACGTCCACATCACTCCTTGTTCACCCTGTACTGTTACTCCATATGATCTGATGCTGTATCTTCACTCCACGTCCACATCACTCCTTGTTCACCCTGTACTGTTACTCCATATGATCTGATGCTGTATCTTCACTCCACGTCCACATCACTCCTTGTTCACCCTGTACTGTTACTCCATATGATCTGATGCTGTATCTTCACTCCACGTCCACATCACTCCTTGTTCACCCTGTACTGTTACTCCATATGATCTGATGCTGTATCTTCACTCCACGTCCACATCACTCCTTGTTCACCCTGTACTGTTACTCCATATGATCTGATGCTGTATCTTCACTCCACGTCCACATCACTCCTTGTTCACCCTGTACTGTTACTCCATATGATCTGATGCTGTATCTTCACTCCACGTCCACATCACTCCTTGTTCACCCTGTACTGTTACTCCATATGATCTGATGCTGTATCTTCACTCCACGTCCACATCACTCCTTGTTCACCCTGTACTGTTACTCCATATGATCTGATGCTGTATCTTCACTCCACGTCCACATCACTCCTTGTTCACCCTGTACTGTTACTCCATATGATCTGATGCTGTATCTTCACTCCACGTCCACATCACTCCTTGTTCACCCTGTACTGTTACTCCATATGATCTGATGCTGTATCTTCACTCCACGTCCACATCACTCCTTGTTCACCCTGTACTGTTACTCCATATGATCTGATGCTGTATCTTCACTCCACGTCCACATCACTCCTTGTTCACCCTGTACTGTTACTCCATATGATCTGATGCTGTATCTTCACTCCACGTCCACATCACTCCTTGTTCACCCTGTACTGTTACTCCATATGATCTGATGCTGTATCTTCACTCCACGTCCACATCACTCCTTGTTCACCCTGTACTGTTACTCCATATGATCTGATGCTATATCTTCACTCCACGTCCACACCACTCCTTGTTCACCCTGTACTGTTACTCCATATGATCTGATGCTGTATCTTCACTCCACGTCCACATCACTCCTTGTTCACCCTGTACTGTTACGCCATATGATCTGATGCTGTATCTTCACTCCACGTCCACATCACTCCTTGTTCACCCTGTACTGTTACTCCATATGATCTGATGCTGTATCTTCACTCCACGTCCACATCACTCCTTGTTCACCTTGTACTGTTACTCCATATGATCTGATGCTGTATCTTCACTCCACGTCCACATCACTCCTTGTTCACCCTGTACTGTTACGCCATATGATCTGATGCTGTATCTTCACTCCACGTCCACATCACTCCTTGTTCACCCTGTACTGTTACTCCATATGATCTGATGCTGTATCTCCACTCCACGTCCACATCACTCCTTGTTCACCCTGTACTGTTACTCCATATGATCTGATGCTGTATCTTCACTCCACGTCCACATCACTCCTTGTTCACCCTGTACTGTTACTCCATATGATCTGATGCTGTATCTTCACTCCACGTCCACATCACTCCTTGTTCAACCTGTACTGTTACTCCATATGATCTGATGCTGTATCTTCACTCCACGTCCACATCACTCCTTGTTCACCCTGCACTGTTACTCCATATGATCTGATGCTGTATCTTCACTTCACGTCCACATCACTCCTTGTTCACCCTGTACTGTTACTCCATATGATCTGATGCTGTATCTTCACTCCACGTACACATCACTCATTGTTCACCCCTGTACTGTCACTCCATATGATCTGATGCTGTATCTTCACTCCACGTCCACATCACTCCTTGTTCACCCTGTACTGTTACTCCATATGATCTGATGCTGTATCTTCACTCCACGTCCACATCACTCCTTGTTCACCCTGTACTGTTACTCCATATGATCTGATGCTGTATCTTCACTCCACGTCCACATCACTCCTTGTTCACCCTGTACTGTTACTCCATATGATCTGATGCTGTATCTTCACTCCACGTCCACATCACTCCTTGTTCACCCTGTACTGTTACTCCATATGATCTGATGCTGTATCTTCACTCCACGTCCACATCACTCCTTGTTCACCCTGTACTGTTACTCCATATGATCTGATGCTGTATCTTCACTCCACGTCCACATCACTCCTTGTTCACCCTGTACTGTTACTCCATATGATCTGATGCTGTATCTTCACTCCACGTCCACATCACTCCTTGTTCACCCTGTACTGTTACTCCATATGATCTGATGCTGTATCTTCACTCCACGTCCACATCACTCCTTGTTCACCCTGTACTGTTACTCCATATGATCTGATGCTGTATCTTCACTCCACGTCCACATCACTCCTTGTTCACCCTGTACTGTTACTCCATATGATCTGATGCTGTATCTTCACTCCACGTCCACATCACTCCTTGTTCACCCTGTACTGTTACTCCATATGATCTGATGCTGTATCTTCACTCCACGTCCACATCACTCCTTGTTCACCCTGTACTGTTACTCCATATGATCTGATGCTGTATCTTCACTCCACGTCCACATCACTCCTTGTTCACCCTGTACTGTTACTCCATATGATCTGATGCTGTATCTTCACTCCACGTCCACATCACTCCTTGTTCACCCTGTACTGTTACTCCATATGATCTGATGCTGTATCTTCACTCCACGTCCACATCACTCCTTGTTCACCCTGTACTGTTACTCCATATGATCTGATGCTGTATCTTCACTCCACGTCCACATCACTCCTTGTTCACCCTGTACTGTTACTCCATATGATCTGATGCTGTATCTTCACTCCACGTCCACATCACTCCTTGTCTTGTTCAATTCAATTATCTTATTTAGGTAAACACAAGATCAAGAACAATATGCCGTTGTTTCATTCTCTTCATTTCCGCTTCCTGACTCAACACTTATTGGTCTCCCTGTAGTTCAATCCAGTGTTTCTCAAACGGTGGAAATCATCCATCACATTTCACTCAACATAATGCCATTTTATATCCTTTACTATTCAATTTATATTTATATTTTCTCGTAATTTCATCCATTATCTCTTGTGAGTCATCTCACACCATATTACGGTTAATTGCAATACTCGCATATCAGGTTTAGCTCTGTGTAGTGTAGTACTCCATCCTATTAGGCCTATCTGCCGGGCCGGGGCGAACCTCCTTCTGTTAGCAGTTATGTACATGAGAGAAGGTTATGAGCGACCGTCCTTCCTATGGCACAGTAATAACGCGCGGGTGATTCGAGTCACCTTTCGTGTATGCATTCAGAGGGGCAAAGAAAGCAAGCCAAAGTGCTCTCTCACTCTTACAGCAACGAATCCATGTCTCAAGTTATCAGTTTGTCAAAATATCACAGGGTAAAAAAGGAAGATATGAGGATCAACTACCAACTAAGAATTTTCCTGCACTGAGTTTTACAATCATGTACCGGTACTTGAAATCAAAAAACACCATTTCTCTCACCAAGGTCGTCCGAATACAAGGCGTGAACTCAAGATAAAGAAACTGCGCCAACAGCAATCTCCACATAAATGTGCATACGACACAAGTTTCTAATACGGTAATAGATAATTCTCAATTGAAACAGTATAATAAAACACAGTGAGATCTCTCCATAAGAGAATGATGATGTATTTATTTTTTATTCAAATCTCGCAACAAAGCAACTGAACTCATTAAAACATAGTCCCCCAAAAAAATTCCCTGCGGGGCCCTGGGTTCCCTGGGGTGAACCCCCGCGGGTCACCAGCTTCGCGCATACTTGACTTTCAGATGTTTCTCTGTCCCGGATTTTATTCACCACAATCTGGTCACCCTATATATTGCTAATATTTGTTTGATTAACGAAAATATTCTCAAGTGGTCTGTAGTAAAAACGTGATGTTTATAGTGGTCCGCAGTGAAAACGTGATGTTTATAGTGGTCCGCAGTGAAAACGTGATGTGTATAGTGGTCCGCAGTGAAAACGTGATGTTTATAGTGGTCCGCAGTAAAAACGTGATGTTTATAGTGGTCCGCAGTAAAAACGTGATGTTTATAGTGGTCCGCAGTAAAAACGTGATGTTTATA
>OZ023336.1:5432762-5466265 GCA_964007535.1 Brachyptera risi | reverse complement strand
GAGAGAGAGAGAGAGAGAGAGAGATCATTTATCGGTAACTGGTGTTGGGTGCACTCTCGCAGTGAAAATTACAACTAAACTATCCTCCCGAATGAAGCCGAATCCTCCCGAACGAATCCAAAGCGTGGCCTGCGAACCGAATACGCGACCCTGAGTGTCACCAGAATGGGAGGCTGGGAACACTCGAGGTCCACACACACACACTCATGACACTCAGGTGTCACCAGACTCGGCCCTCCATATAATCATGAGTCATGACTATTCATAGTAATGTGAAATATCAAACACACCTCAACATGATAAATAATTCAAAGTTCAACATGTCACTGAAATGATTTGATGACAATCATTATGAACTGACTGCATTTACTGACATGCCTCTAGACAAAAGAAAGAGGGAAATGTAGGCTCATTGCAGGTAACTAGGCAAACGCGAAATATGCGTTGTAAGATGAGCGAGATATCTGAATAAGGTATAATAACAGTCCAAATTTGCTACTTTATCGACTCTGGTATTCTACACACTTTGTCCTTCATTTAATTGCTACTTTATCTTCTCTGGTATTCTACACACCTTGATGAATATGAAGAACATTTAATGCTTGGGCAAATATCGAATCTAGGAAGCAGTGAATCTTGGCTCATTTCCATATATTTGATCTATGACTATCAATAACGTAACGGGATAAGCAACATGGCGGTTTCCTTTCACACCATGCGTACATCAAAGGGATGCCGCCTCACAAATGTTATGATGATTTGCTGGTATTGTTGTATGTTGATCTATACAAGTAATAGATGTAATGCAATCTGTGAATCCAGCTCTTTCCAACTGCATTGAGCAATATTGGGATAAATTTCATTTGAATTAGCCAATCTAAATTTAAAATACGTCTGTAAAAGCATTTAGTCCCCTAGTCAAGAGCCCTACTGCTATATTTACCATTTGATAACTGGATAATTACTCATCATCTACGAGAAAGATTAAAATCAATGCAATTGTACAACTATTTACTATATATTGAAATACGAGCCTAATACGTACAATTTGATTTGAAATTGCGAATCTCACAAATGTACACGAAAGCGCGCTGATTCCATCATGGTGAAAACGGCCTAATGTTAAAAGGATAGGACTTATGCCGTGTTGCTTATCCCGTTACGTTATTGATAGTCATAGATTTGATGTATAAAAACAGTTATTTGAATTTTTGTCTTCGAAACGGCTGGTTCGAAATTCGAATTGCTTACAAAATGGTGGTTATGTGTATCATTCATGTTTGAACACTCGGAGAAAATTTTTTTTTTTTCGGGGAGGTTTCATTTCCTCAAATTTTCTCACCCAGCCTAATCTTATGGGGTTTTTAAAAACTTTGACATGATATTTCTCAAAATCTAATTGACCGATTCATCCCAAAAACTATACAGTTCTAAGTTGTAAAAGTTGGCCCGTACAAAAAAGTGTCATGTTGATCAGTCAAACCATGCGACCTGTGCAGTACCCACAAACAAACAAACAAACAAAAAAAAACACAGACAAAGCTCCATAAGAGTGGGATGGAATCTTCGCTACGCTCATCTAAATATATTTCTTCTTTTCATATATCCCCGAGTTTTTTTCAGTGTGTTTAGAAAAGATTTCTTTTCCCAAACTGTAGAAAAATAGTGCTTTTATATTGAAATGAATGAATATTAGGGTTTTAAGGCGCATCGACAGCGAGGTCATTTAGCGCCTGTCGAAATAAGTTGCTGAACAAAAATAAAAGGTGAGTAGTGTTATATAAACGAGCGAGAGAAATTCAGATGAGGACACCTCAACATGTGGAGCTAAGACTAAACTATTACTAAAGACGTTATACACTAATTTGTTAAAACCGAACATGCGTGTGCTGTAAAGGGTCACACCCATGGGACTAAAATGAGAACGTTTTATTACTTGTTCTCAGTTCAAACTCCCCCTCAAATAGGAGTGGAGGAACGACAAACCATAATAGATATATGTTGGAATATGGTTTGATTTAAAATATTCCTGATGTCTATCCCAAGAGATTGGCATCAAGAATAAGTATCAAATGTCAAAAAGCAGTACACTGGTAAGAGATGATTGCACAAACAACGTCATCCTGAACGGACATGGAAAAGTCCTGATTCGGGCAGTTTGAAAAATGATACTGGTAACAAGACGACTTTATCGTCTAACGCAGATCCACGAGCATGTCAAATGAAATCCAATAGCTTCGATAATCTTAGAAAGCTGAATATGGTATCTATCAATTTTGAATTATTCCCTAAAATCTTTGACATTGTGTCTTCCATACGAAGCTGTCTCCTTAGAGCAGTATATTTCTGACACTCGAGTAATATGTGTCGAACAGTCAAAATCTCGTCACAAATCTCACATCTGGGGACGATTTTATCGGGAGTGAAGAGATAGGAATGAGTTAAAAGTGTGTGTCCCACTCGCAGACGAGTGAGAACCACTTCCTCCCTCCGTGAACCTCAGATTGAAGATTCCCAAGCACTAACAGTTGGCTTAATTTCTTTCAGCTTGTTGTTGGTCTCCCTGTCCCATTCTTTTTGGAAACGAGATTTGAAAAGTAGTTTGAAATACGCCTTGAAATCATTGAAAGGTACTCTAGGGTTATCAATATCTTCTTTCTCTGTCGCTTCTTTGGCAGCAGTGTCCGCTGACTCATTACCACCAATCCCCACGTGTCCAGGTACCCAGCAGAACACTACACTGACATCCTGCGAGGCAAGGGCGGTCAGGAGTGTCTGTACTTTCTGGACCAGATGGTGAGTTGGAAAGATCTGAGTCATGGCTTGGAGTGCACTCAAAGAATCAGAACAGATCAGGAAGCACTTCTCAGGCCGTTGTTGAATGTGCTGTAGAGAGGTGACAATTGCAAACAACTCGGCTGTGTATACGCTACTCATCGAACCTAATCTAAAACTAACAGTGGAGGATTTGCAGACGAATGCGCAGCCAACTTTGCCATTCAGTTTGGATCCGTCCGTGTAGTATTTAATATGTCCGGAGTAGTGTGTGCAGAGCTCTAGGTATTTTTGCTTATACTCTTCATCACTCGTGCTTGCCTTCGTGCTTGATGACAAGTTCATCAAGCACTCCGGACGTGGAGCCAACCAAGGGGCGGTATCACTAAATTGAATTGGATAGACTCGAGGGTATACAAATGACTCTTCGACCAAAATATGATTCAAACGAATCCCAGTTGGTATGGTGACGAATGGTTTCGATTCATAGAGAGCATGAAATCTAGGATTAATTACTGATTGGTAGGTTGGATGATGTTTACTGCAGAATAATTTCGAAGCGTACGAGCAAAGGAGATATGCACGTCGACTCTTCAACGAGGGCTCACCAGCCTCACAATACAGGCTCTCCACCCGACTGGTGCGGAGTGCTCCTATGGCCAGTCGGATGCCTGTGTTGTGAACTGTATTGAGTGACTTCACGTAGCTCTCTCGTGCCGAGTCGTACACAACACTACCATAATCCAATTTGGAACGTATTAATGCTCGGTAAAGCCGCAGCATCGTGGTGCGATCCGCTCCCAATTTGGTACCACTAAGATAACGGAGAAGGTTAAGTGACTTGAAGCACTTGAGTCTGAGTTGCGAAATGTGAGATTTCCAGTTCAACTTTACGTCAAACGGTTTTAAATGTTTTGTACACAGCATATAGGTCAGAATAGTTATCAATCGAGTTGAAATCTTCTCTGGATATTGGTCATAACATAGTGTAGCTATGCTAAATCATTGAGTTTATTAGATGAGCGTAGCGAAGTCTCCATCCCACTCTTATAGGGCTTTGTCTGTGTTTTTTTGTTTTTTTGTTTGTGGGCACTATACAGGTCGCAGGATTCAACTGATCGACATGAAACTTTTCTTGTACACACAAACTCATACAACTTAGAACTGTATAGTTTTTGGAATGAATTGGTCAGACCGATTTTGAGAAAAATCATCTCAAAGTTTCTAAAAACCCCATAAGATTTGGCTGGGCAGAAAATGTTGAAAAATAAAATCTCTCCTAATGGGATGAAATTCTACCTGAATGTGTATACATAGATTTCACACATTATCACGATTTTGTATGCAATTCCAATCAGCCGTTTTGAAGAAAAGACATAAAATAACTGATAATATTCATCAAATATATCATAAAAATTGTGACAGAATTAAGTTGTCGAGATTCACTGCTTTCTAGAGTCAAGAGTTGACCAACAATGAAGTATTTTTTTATATTCGTCAAGGTGTGTAGAATACCATGGTCAATGAAGTGGCAAGAGTAGAAACACTTTATCGACTTTTATAGCTTATTCAGAAATCAAGGTGTGTAGAATACCAGAGTCGATAAAGTAGCAAGGGTAGAACTACTTCAAGGACTTTTATACCTTATTCAGATATCTCGCTCATCTTACAACGCATATTTCGCATTTGACTAGTAGTGTTATAACACTATAAACTCAATGTCTAAATTGTGTTATAGCCTAATCCACTATAAACTAAATGGCTCGAGGAATGAACGAACTATTATTATAAGACATGTTCCTGCTGTATAAATGTTCAACACATTCTCATGTTGTATGAATAATGAATAAAAAGTATATCAAATTGTGAAGGATGAATTATCAACAATTAAAGTTTGAAGTTAAAAATCAAGGTATTTTTCTCATAGATTTTTGTGAAAATGTTTTTAAAATAAATCTTGAATGAATCAAAGGCAGTGAGTGAGTGATAGAGGGAGAGACATAATACAAGGCGGTGAGTGCAATGTCAATAAAGATGGAGACCATGGAGACTGTTGAAAGAGAAACGTGCGATGCATCGATGCCAGAAGAAGAAAATGAATCATTTATTTTAGAAGATGAGCATCTGGACGATGAGAAGAAAAGAAAGCGTGGCATTATTTATTTATCAACAATACCCAGGGGGATGAACCCCACAACAATCAGACAAACATTAAGTGTACATGGAACTCTCGGAAGAATATTTCTGCAACCAGCAAAGCCTAAAAATGCTAAATCAAATAAAAAAAGAAAACCTGCCAGGTTTTTCGCCGAAGGCTGGGTCGAGTTTGAAAGCAAAAGAGTTGCGAAGCAAGTAGCTGCTACTCTCAATAATAACATGGTTGGTGGACGAAAGAAGAGTAAGTTTTACGATCAAATTTGGAACGTCAAATATTTACCTCGGTTCAAGTGGGCTCATTTAAGCGAACGGTTAGCGTATGAAGTGGCTGTAAGACGTCAACGACTACGTATCGAGATATTCCAAGCCAAGAAAGAAGCAAATCATTTCTCACATAATTTGGATGTTAGCGAAAAGTTGAGAAAATGGAAGAACAAAAATGGGGATGCGTTGGACACTACTTCCGAGTCTCCTCTAGTGTTACCCCGTCAAAGACAGACTGACGCCAAACAGAAATTAGACCTAGCAAATTCTACTTCACATAAGAAACCTAAACGTAAGAAGATGAAAGACAAAGATGACAACCGTAAGGAATTTCTTGTGGATTTGTTTGGTTAATTGTAAGTTATGTAAAGTGCATTGTTATCATTTCAATAAATATGTCTCTAAAATATATTCCAAATGAGCAATATTTCATATTTGCTAGAACCCTACAGGCGCACGATGAAATGTAGGTCCTATAGGCCCAGACCTGGGCCTACATCGGCCGAGGCGTATGTGGAGAAATTGATTTGTTTGCATTGAACAGTATGTTTGGGTCTAGCACCTTTTGTTGGTTATCTTGGTTTTATATTGACTGCAGTCATGGATCAAGTAGAACGAGCCTAGTCTATGTTCTTCAGTGATGTAGTGCCACCACATTTAAACTTTAGGTCTAGGGACTAGGCAGGCTAGTGATGTGACGTTAGAAATATTCAATTGATTGCAAATCGTTGCAATTAATTGCAAAGTTTTTTATGTGATGACTTAGGCCTATATGCAATAAACATATAATTTTGGAAAAAATTGAAAATTTTCAATCTTAAAAAATTTTAACGGAAATTGGCATCACTAGCCATGACAGGCGTTAAGGAGCCTCTCAAAACCAGGTGTTTTAATCAAATCGACAGGTTCCGAATGATTTACGTATTGTCAATAACAGCTGATCGCTTGTTGTTGATTTTTTAAAAACTTCTTCAGTTCACATTTCATTTCATTTCATTTATCAGCTTTTTGTTTATACCATTATATACGAGTTATAATTTGAATCATTAACATAACAAGCAGGTCTTAAAAGTTGTCAGGATTAAAATAACAATAATGAGTAACTATAATCAGCAATATAAATTACTGCAGCAAGTTCAAGTTGAATTGACAATAATACATGTAGGCCTAGGTGATGCTTTTAAATATAATATTTCAATACAATTCCAATAATTGATTACAGACAGCTACGCTACTCTGTCGTTCAATAAATATTCCCTCACATTATAAAAGCTGTGGTGAATTAGAAACTTCTTGACATTAAGCTTAAAAGACGTTCTATTGCTAGCGAAACTTTTCAATTTTTCTGGGAGTTTGTTATAAAGTACCATCCCTGAATGTACTGGGTCATATTCAGTAATTTTACGTTTCAACTTAGCTGGGTGTAGGTTGTTCTTCTGTCTGGTATTATATGTATGTACACAATCATTAGTTATGAAGAGATTAGGAAAATCAACTACAAATAATAAAACATGTAAAATATACATTCCTGTTAATGTTAAAATATCAGGCTTCTTGAAAATGTCCCCACATGAGGTTCTACTACTTCCAATGGGCTAAATGTCTTATTGCTTTTTTCTGAAGTATAAAAACCCGATTCACCTGAGAGGAATTGCCCCAAAACAGAATGCCGTATTGTACAATGGAATAAACTAATGCAAAATAAACTGTCCGCATTGTTGACTGGCCGCAATGTCTACTGAGAGCTTTAATCACAAAGCAGGCCGAGCCGAGCTTTTTACATGTGGTACCAATGTGACTATTCCACTTAGGCCCGGTTTTACCAATCTAAGGTCCCGTTTTACGAATAATAAATTTGTTGATTAAGCAATGATTAGTGGATTATCTTGTTATTACCCTTGGTTACCAATGATATTTTTGTACCTTAATTAATAAATTAGCTTAATTAACACATTTTTACTATTGGTAATATGGGGTCTTAGTTAGGGTGCTAATCCACTAACTATTAATTAAAGGTACGAAAATAACATTTAAAGTAACCAATGGTGATAACAAGTTAATCCACTAACTATTGCTTAATCCAGTTTCGAAAAACTGGGTCTTAAGTCTATAGTCCACATGTATTCCTAAAAATCTTACGTTTTCTACAAATTGTAATTCTGTACCATTATAGTTGATGCCTTCTTCGCATAGTTTACCTTTGCTTTGAAATTTTATGATGTTCGTTTTTTCACAGTCAAGTTTAAGCCTGTTTGCTTTAAACCATAATTCTAGTTCAGTAATAACATTAACAGTCTTGTCTCTAATCACACTGGAATTTACTCCTTGAATGACAACGCTAGTATCGTCTGTGAATATTGCAATTAGAGGGAACATTAGATGGGAGGTCATTGACATAAATACTAAACAATGTAGGGCCAAGAATAGACCCTTGGGGTATTCCGCCAGCCATAAGGGCCCACTCAGAACTTGATTCGCAATTATTCTGGTTTATAACAACCTTTTGTTTCCTGTTGCTCAGGTATGACTTGAGCCATTTAGATGCTACCTTGTCTATAACAAAGTATTCTAATTCATCTATCATCAATTTGTGATTAATTGTGTCGAAGGCCTTGGATAGGTCGCACATTATTGAGCCTGCTATATCATTGGATTCTATTACTGTGTTAATTGCGCCAACTAGATCAAATGTGGCTGCTTTGTAGATCCATTGTTTCTAAAGCCGTGTTGTCCTGCGCATAAAATATTATTGGCTTCAAGAAAGCTATTAAGGCGTTTTAAAAAGTTGGATAGTAGAGATATTGGTCTGTAGCTGACAATTTCTGTTGTACTTCCTCTCCTATACAGAGGACGGACAATTGCATACTTCATTCCGTCCGAGAATACTCCTTCCATAAATGAATAATTAAAAATGTCTGCCAGTGGAACAGCAATAAAAGCACAGCACTTCTTTATAATGTGAGTAGGTACATTATCCCACCCTGATGACGCTTTATTTCTCAGGCCATCTATAACAGCCATGACTTCTATAGAGCTAGTTCTGCCTGGTGCAAAATTGTTTTCAGGGACATAGTTCATTCTAATTAGTCTTTTCTTACACTCTACATGTGTGTCATTGGACTTATCGAATAGCGTGTCTACTAAATTAACGTAGTGCCTATTAAATTCATTGACAACTTTGTCCGGTGAAGTTATGATAGCACCACTTCCGTCAGTGCTTCTAATTTGAATGGTCAGTTTGATTTGTATTTTTTGAGTTTTTCCCAACTCTGAATTTATTATATTCCACGACTCTCTTATTTTATTATCGGCATTCTCAATTAATTGTTCGTTATAATTCCATTTTACTTTTTGAATATTTCTTGCGAGTTGCTTTTTAAAGATTTTGTAAAAACAAATAAAATCTGCTGTCCTGTTTACTTTGCTTTCGCGATAAGAGTTCTCTTTTATAATCGAGTGCTTCTTTTATTTCTGGTGTCACCCATAATAATTTCTTAACTTCAATTGAAACATTTTTGGGGGGAAAATATAGCTCAAACTTCATAAAAAATATTTTTTAAAACTCGTCAAATTTGCTGTTGGTATTATTGCTAGTTAGTACAGAAGACCAAGTTTCCATGCTTAAATCATTTAGAAATTCTATAACACTTACGTTGTCATAGATTCTTTTACCAACTTTCGATTTCTTAGTTTTCGCAAAATCTTCATTTGATTTACAGTTTAGAGTTTACATTGATTTCAGATTTACAGTTTTTGATTTAAGTGCACTTGAGTTATTATACAGTTATGATCTGCTAACCCTGAGGAGAGATTCATTGGTGTTGAAGGAAGTTTAAAATTAGTTATCACATTATCAATTGAAGTACTGGTTGTACATGTTCCTTAACATGAGCTACCATATTATAATCGAAGAGAAGTTGTTCAAGTTGCTCTCTCTTCTTATTTTCTACCAGAAAATTGACATTTAAATCTCCACAAATCAGAGTATCTTTTCTCTCTTTCGAGATCAAGTCTAGCATGCGCTTAAATGTCCTCAAGAAATC
The DNA here is from genome assembly GCA_964007535.1 of Brachyptera risi. NCBI lineage: Eukaryota > Metazoa > Arthropoda > Insecta > Plecoptera > Taeniopterygidae > Brachyptera > Brachyptera risi. The sequence continues at coordinate 5,457,026 of OZ023336.1, read as the reverse complement.
GGAAAATAAACTATCTTGAGGTGATTGATACATAGTGATTATTATTAGCGGTCGTGCAACTGCGTTACTTGTCTCGATGGCACACACTTCAGAAGCTAACATTGTTACGTCATCTCTTGCCTTAAACTCTATATTATTAGACAGTCTAGTATAGATACATACACCACCGTAACCAACCGTCTTTTTCCTAGTGTAACAGGTAGCTAATTGAAAGTCACTAATAACTATTGAGTTTTCCTGCAGCGGTGAAAACCAATGTTCGCTTATACAAATAACATCAATATTCATCTTCACAGAATCTATAAACAGTTTGAGTAATTCTGTTTTGTTTGCAAGGCTACATATATTTTGATGAAACACAGTCATAAAGTTGTCCGTGTTCGTCGCACTAGCCGCGTGTTTACAATTCTATGCCCACTCATACAACCAGTTCTATCACATTCCGTCGCCGAGTTCTTATCTAGTTTTCCTGATGGTTAATAACCGATTCTGCTATCGTACTCCAAAGTTCACCCAATGTTTTGGAGCCTCGGTGATTTGGGTGTAAACCATCCTGACGTAATTCAATACGTTTAGTATTTCGAGTATCATTCGGATCAACGAACTGAGCGTTGAGTGCTTCACAAGCCCAGCTCAAATTCATATTAACTTTGAAAATATATTTGGCTGACACATTATCTCCATCTAATATTCCACTTATGACCACTTTACTCCCTGGGAACAGCTTTTTTATCTTAATTATGATATCGTATATATCACCCATGACATATTATTGAATTTGTTGAAAGAATGATTTATTTCATGTACTGTAACATCATAGGGAGTGACTTTGGTCTCTTATGTAATACAACTTTTCTACTCTTTGAGGCTTCCCATAAGACAATAGATAGAGTCGTCGTAATACTCAATTCCTTGTTTACAATCTCTTATAACTTCAATTGTATTTTCAATTGAATTAATAATAGTGACTGATGTCACCCCTTGATGGGGGTCCCTTTGGTCACATGGATTCAACAGGGCTGGAATATGGAATATGGGTACAAAATATCATCAAGAAATGCCAAGTTATATAGTATCATTCCTATTGGTTGTATTACATATACTGGTTCTACAAAACTGAATCTAAAATAAATGCCTGTTGGCATAAAACTAGATCAGACCTTTTAGGATAAATGAAGCAGACTCAATTTTACTGTAGGCCTACTTGTAGAAACTAGTGTTTTTGTTTGTTTGCGCTCCGCAGGTAAAAGCACAAAATTCGATATAACAATTTGCCTACACATGTCATCATCCAAGTTAACACTGTGTAGTTCTCAGGGGCATGCTATCAACTGTCTCACAAACCATACTGACTCTAGAAAAAACTGTATCTCAGAATAACTGTCTTTCAAAATATCTGTCTTTCAAACAAAGTGAACTTATCCGTAATTTCTCCACAGAGTGTACAAAATGGGGTGAGAGTTTCTCCTACCAGTATGCAAATGATTACACTATTCATCTCGAAAATACACACAGTTGCAAAGTCCCGGTTATCCCTGTTTTTCTGGATTTAAAATGAAAAAATCCGCATAATCTTGGTACTTTTTTTCCAACATTGCTCTTATGAAGATGCAGTTGTTCCGAGAGGCAGTTGTTCTGAGGGTCAGTTGTTCGAGGTATCATCGATTTTTTTCAAAGTAATTTAACATTGCTCTTACGGAGACGCAGTTTTCACGTTAAAACATGAGGTATAATGAGTCATTGGACAGAGGGTGGGACTAACGAACTCGGGGCTAGCCAATGGTGGTGGTCTGAATGGGTTGGATAGTCAGTGGTCAATCAACTATTCCATGATAATTCAGGGCTAGCTAGTAGATTAAAAATACCTAATTTCTCAAAATTGAATCAATATCATTTTTGTGACGCGTAGAAGCCTTAAATCCTCGCTGTCGATGCGCCTTAAAACTCTAATATTCATTCATTCATAGAAGCCTTAGGATATCATTGTTGTTGCATAAATTGTTCATTCAAATTGTTATATACTTATAACTTGTCATTTTCTATTTTATTAATATTATTCTTTTCCATCAACTTTTAATTAAAATTCAATTTTGTATTCCCATATTTTTCATATCTTCAAACAACTCGACGAATAATGTAAATTTATGCTCAGATTCTCTACTTATACTGATTGAGTATTAGGAAATATGTCTTATACACTCATGGATGATCACAGTTTTCATTATTTCATTGAATTATTAGATGGACCCAGTAAAATCACAACAAAAACTGTGAAATCTGGACTTGCGAGGCTCTTTCAACCTTGAGATAATCGTATGAAATGATTCTACAATGAACTTATGAATATAATCACAGTTTTTCATAATTTCATTCAAGTGGGAAATAATCCCGAAACCAAGTGAAATCACTTCTGAAGACCTAAGAATCCTGTTGGGCTGGGCTCGGATGCCCCCCCCCCCAGCCACTCTCCAATCCAGCTTCACTTGCAGCATACCCTCTCAAATATCCACCGCACGCCCCTGCGGGCATGATCAAACATTTGTAAAACCACTAACAGCAAAATAGTTGCCTAGAATCAGTCCAAATATCTTATCATGTGCTATTCTGGTAATTATCCAATCCTCGTAATGATAATTATAAGGAAATCCCCTAGCGCCGATGAAATGGGGGGTGAGGAAACAAATTGATACATACATATACCGGTAGGCCTACAGATCTTGGAGTATTCATTGAAAACGAATGTTGGGCTGAATGCCCAAATAAATTAGGTTATTATTTTCCTTTGAAGTACATTCAAATAATCTTTGAATCTTGAACTGGTATCAAACTGGAGTGGATTTGAACGCCTTTTATGATAGATTGATATAAAAATATCAATTTATGATAGATTGATATAAAAATATCAATTTATGATAGATTGATATAAAAATATCAATTTATGATAGATTGATATAAAAATATCATTTCATCTAGCTCCGTGAGTTTACACTGTGTGCTAGGGTAGATGGCTTATCACTAATCAGCTTAGACACAAATCGTTATTCAACTACAATAATTGATGAGCGTAGCGAAGTCTCCATCCCACTCTTATAGGGCTTTGTCTGTTTTTTTTTTCTTTTGTAAGCACTCCACAGGTCGCAAGGGTTGACTGATCAACATGAAACTTTTTTTGTACACGCAAACTCATCCAACTTAGAACTGTATAGTTTTTGGAATGAATCGGTCGGATCGATTTTGATAAAAATCTAAAAACCCCATAAGATTTGGCTGGGCGGAAAATGTTGAAAAATAAAATCTCTCCAAACGAGATGAAATTTTGTCTGAATGTGTACACATAGATTTTACACATCATCACCATTTTGTATGCAATTCTAATCAGCCAATCAATCAAATTGTAATTGTAGCAATTGTAATCAGCCATTTTGAAGAAAAAAATTAGAACTGTTTTTTTTTCATCAAATATATCATAAAAATGATGACAGAATTAGGTTGCCAAGATTCACTGCCTTCTAGATTCAATATTTGCCTAACAATGAAGTATTTGCATATGCATCAAGGTGTGTAGAATACCAGAGTCGATGAAGTGGTAAGGGTAGAACTACTTTAACAACTTATGTAGGCCTACCTTCAAGATGCATTGAGGGTTGCGTTTGCCCGTTTGAGATGGTGTCTTTACTTTCTATCCCTCCCATGTTAAAAATATATCACGATTTCTGTCCGCGCATTTAGAACTCTTGACCGTGCGTAGGTAATAGTGATAAAAGGAACTAACTTTGTTTACAAATACAGGTGTAATGACGTTCACTTTTGCTCAGTTGTCTGAAACAGTCTCGTAAGAAGTAAAACGGAGATAGTTTACTACTAGAGATAGGTTAAATAATTGCCCATCATTCAAACTGTGAAGTAATTAATATAGTAACAAAAGTTATATTACTAGTAACTTATATCTGGACGATTTATATATGTGATCAGAATCGTGTGAGAAGTCCGCATGCCCCAAACGAATAAGTATTCATATTTTACTCAATTGCATTATCGGTGAATATTCTTTCTCTTAAGCCTAGCGTATTTGTTTCTTTCCATCGCATCTTGGATGCCAACATGCACTGCATCAAAGATGTCAATATTTGAGGTATAGAGAAGGCATCACATCAAGTTTCTACAAATTTACAAAACACCACCAGATAGAGCAGTGATCCATATTACACATAATTGTCTTCGTAGATTGATACGTGTTTTTAAGATAAGTGAAAGCACCATCTCCCGGCCGCAAACAAGCCCTCTATGCATCTTGCCTACCTTATTCAGATATCAAGGTGTGTAGGATACCAGAGTCAATAAAGTAGCAAGGGTAGAACTACTTCAACGACTTTTATACCTTATTCGGATATCTCGCTCATCTTACAACGCATATTTCGCGTTTGACTAGTTATATAAATTAAAGCAGATTCAGGTTGCCGAGATTCACTGCTTTCTAGATTCGAGATTTTCCCAACAATGAAGTCTTCTTTATATGCATCAAGGTGTGTAGAATACCAGAGTTGATAAAGTGGCAAGGGTAGAACTTCTTCAACGACTATTATACCTGATCAGATATCTCGCTCATCTTACAACGTTCATGTTGCGTTTGGCTAGTAATAATAATATAAGAAAAATAAAAATATTTCAAGCATACAGTACCTATATAATTTATTTTACCTCCAATTAGGTAATTTTCATAACAAGATCTTTTGAGAGTTTTAAAATGTTTCTTTTAATAAAAATAATCATATATATAAATGTAATCAATGAGAATCATTTAACATTTCTCTTGGAGAGAGATTTCCGACACATTCCGCACAGTTTCTTGCCGGGCACGAGGTTGACGAAGTCCGAGTATTTCTCGGTGAGCTGCCAATCGATTTCGCGGAGTTTCTTCTTCCGGGGGGCCAGGTTGACGTGAATCTCCAGCGGATCGCAGCAGGCTTTCTCCTTCATCGCAAACAAGCTGAGGTACTTTCTCTCGTGCTGGCGGCAGACGTCCGTGCCCACTTCGCAGAGCGTGCGCAAGCGCAGCAGGCGCGCACTCTGGCTGTCAAGATCGCTCAGCATCTTCAGGGGAACCTCTTTCGAACACTCTTCCTTCAGGAACGAGCCGATGGAGCACATTTCTGGAACAGGAACATAGTGATTTAAAGGTGAAGAGCTGTCAATGCCGCTTTACGTAGCTCAACTAAGGTACCGGTACCGTAGGCCTACCGTTGGGCGTGGGTTCGAGTCTCGCATAAGCCACGTTTGGGTTTAAGTGAATGTCCTCCACTCACGATTACTTTATAGTTTTATTATCACCTGCTCATTCTTGACCCTGAATAACCTGGCTGGTTCAGCAAACGAACACAAATCAAACATTTTCAACACAAAGTTTGAAACGTTTTCGCCAGTTTTCTGAAATGTTTAAAACTTTCCAAAAGTTTTTGAAGGCATTTAGAAATCATGTTATTTAAAAAAACTTGGCATCTGTTTTGGAAGCTATAGAGATCTATTATTTGAGTGTTATCAAGGCATTGAGTGAGTGAGTGTTAGGGCTTGTGAGGTCATTTAGCGTCTATGTTCGTGTCCGTGTACTTTGCCGTGGTTGTCAACCTTTGTGGATGTTTTAAGCACATGGAAGAAGTGGACAATAAGGAGAAAAGTAAGGGAAGTTGAGAAAAAGAAGAGGATAGATGAGGAGAGAAGTGACAATAAAATGAAATGAAGTAAAATTACAACGCTCAGTAGGCCTACTCCATCCATTTAGGCCTACTTTGGTCACTAAAAAAGGCTTCCACTTTCACTCACTTGGCTAAGAGAGGCATTTCAAATCAGCTTGGCGATATTGCTTCGACAACCTTGGTAAAGTTATTGAAGTTAGGCCAAGTCGGCTTAGTTTCAACACCGTTAAGCAACTGAATGACAAGTTACAAATCGGCTTGGAATATCTTGATGAGGCATAAAACTGAGTGAAGAGCATCGCGCGCAATAAACCGCGGCGTACACACTGCTACTGGACAGTACAAGGAGACAGTCAAGACAATTGTTGTAATGTTTTGATGTATCGTTGTGGTATTCAAGAATCTAGACCTAATTCAATTCAGGTGAACATTGTTTGGGCAAGAGCGACTTTAAATGACTTGATGAACAGACACTTTCAAGTCGGTTGACCACCATCAACGAGACGATGGTGAGATGAAAAGAAAAGTTATTTTAATACGGAGTGTATATTCGTACGGTCAACCGTATGATCAAGTGAAAATAGATCATACAATCAGTGACGTCATGACCGTGATGTTTCGGTCGATGACGATAAATGGCCAGAATAACGCTTCTTAATATCGTGACTACTGTAGCCCATGGATTAGCACAACTGACTCCCATGCCAGGGAACTCTGTTCGAATACCACATGTTACTTTTTGAAAATTTTTAAAATTGGTCAAGAGTTTATATCTAAATACTACGTCACTAAATGAAATGAAATGAAATGAAATGAACCAATGACAACGCTGACCGTACGATCTATTTACCGGTACGTGTATTCATACGGCTGACCGTACGATTATCCACAGCCATTTTAATAATGGTTTTTGATATAGAAAGGAAGAGGTCGAGCCTTGTTATCAACAACCATCCCAGTATTCACTTCACATCAGAAGGGAACCACGAATAACCAGCAGTTCGGAAGGTCGACCATGGCAGGAATCAAACTCTGATCTCCTGAACGATGGCATTGACTTTGTAGTAAACCTACTACAAAGTCAATGATGATGGTTCAGCAAATGATCTAGCTTTCTCAGCGCCACATCAGAAATGAGTAATACTGACACATCAACTTGTTGCACGTTCATCCAACCTAACCTCAACCCGTCAAGAGTACTAACCAACACCTTTATACATAGTATAGTACAAGATCTATTTAATATAGCCACGACTTCGAAGGACTAGGCCTACGTTTTTTCAATTATTTGCTCACCGTTCCAACAGATATGAAAAAGTTAGGTTATTGGCTGGCAGTGCCTTTGATTAACCAATGTTTTGATTAATTTTCTATAGTGACCGATTTCAGGACTTACTGTTCTTATTTGGATTTTCCTAAGCTTAGGTTATCAACTAAAGATCGCCCACAGCGGTGTGAAGCTTTTTATTCCTGTCGAAACACAGAACACTATACGTCAACACGGGGCCAAAGTGGTGCACGAGGCTATCTAAACATAAGGCATGGCAAGCTACCTGCTGATCCTGCACTGTTGCCAAATATGAGTGCGCCTGTTATCACAAGCCCTACCGCACTCATATTGTGACGTATTTCGTTCTTGCTGAAAGCACATTTTCTTGATTGTGTTTTTTAACTTTTTTATAACTAGGAAAACGCAGGATTCGCGTTGTGAGATGAGCTCAGAAGTATAGCTATGTGTAATGAAAAATAACTTGTCAGCTAATTCTACTATTGGATCACTTCAAAGTTCAAACGTTTAAAAACCCTACCGGAATCAATTATCTCACGGCCTCCTGTTCATTCATAACTGATTTCAATCGTTTTATGACACTTGTTGCTATAGATTTAATTGGTTCGAAAATACGTTTTGAATGCGTATTTTTTGTTATTTGTAATCCGATTGTTGCAAAAATCTCTGAAAAGGTGTATAATAGTATTTTTCATATTCGGTGAAAATTTGAGAGCTTTTGAAGAATTCTTGTTTCTCAAGTATTTTTCCTCCGGGTTATTCTTATAAGGATTTCTCAAGCTTTTCGATTTTTTTCCAGAAAAACCCTTCTACCGATTTTTCTGAATAACAATCGTTGCTATTCTGGTGTGACAGAAATATGTGGAAAAAGTTTCAAGTCGATTGGTATTTTTTCCTGATCTGTATGCCGCGTACAAAATTACAAAAAAAATAACAACATCAAAACGAAGCCCATTTTTTTCGGTATGTGAAATGGAATCTTCGCTACGCTTATCTAACTAGGAAAACGCGGGATGCGCGTTGTGAGATGAGCTTAGAAGTATGGCAATTTAGAATGAAAAATAACTTGTCAGCTCAATTTACATCTACAAACCTTGACTTACTTCAAACGTTCAAAAACCTCACCTGCAACTTGTTGATATTTATAGTAACCTGCAACATGTCGCATAAACAATTTGCAAAACCAATTGATCCAAATATTCAATAAAATGTACACGTTTATTGCGTTTTCTTCATTATTTCTCATTCGATTGTTGTAAAAATCTCTGAAGAGGTGTATAATAGTATTTTTCGTATTCTGTGAGAATTTGAGAGCTTTTGAAAAATTCTTGTTTTTCAAGTATTTTTCCTCCGGGTTATTCTTATGAGGATTTTCCAAACTTTCCGATTATTTTCCGGAAAAACCTTCGGACCGATTCCTCTGAATAACAATCCCAACCTATTCTGGTATAACACCAACGTTCAGAAAAAGTTTCAAGTTGATTGATTCATTTCTCTGACCTGTATGCCGCGTACATAATTACAAAAAAAAAAAAAAAAAAAAAAAAAACGGAGCCCATTTTTTTTTTCAGGGTGTGAAATGGAAAGCTTCGCTACGCTCATCTAACTAGGAGAAGGCGGGATGCGCGTTGTGAGATGAGCTTAGAAGTAAATTGAAATTAACAAATGTAGAGTGAAAAATATTCTGTCAGCTCAATCCACATTTACGGACCTTGGATTACGTCAAACGTTCAAACTTCTCACCTGCAACTTGTTGATATTTATAGTGCTGCAACCCGTCGCATAAACACTTTGCAAAACTAATTGATCCAAATATTCAATAAAATGTACACGTTTATTGCGTTTTCTCAGTTATTTCTCATCCGATTGTTGCAAAAATCTCTGAAAAGGTGTAGGCCTATAATAGTATTTTTTATATTTGGTGAAAATTTCTGCGCTTTTGAAGAACTCTTGTTTTTTCAAGTATTTTTCCTCCGGGTTATTCTCATGAGGATTTTTCAAACTTCACGATTTTTTCCGGAAAAACCTTTCGACCGATTTTTCTGAATAACAATCCCAACCTGTTCTGGTATGACAGAAATATGTAGAAAAAGTTTCAATCCGATTGGTGTTCTTTCCTGACCTGTATGCCGCGCACAAAATTACAAAAAAAAAAAACATAAAAACGAAGCCCATTTTTTTCGGTATGTGAAATGGAATCTTCGCTACGCTCATCTAATTATATCGATTTGCAGGTTGGTGCTTTCTGATTTTGAATTCACGCTTAAAGCACGCCAAGAAGGGTTATTATTCATTTGTATTCTTCATATTGGGTGCACAGATAATCGATGATCTGTGATTGGGTGTAGAAAGCACTGTACTCGGAGGCGGGCAAATATGAATACACAATATCGTATCTTGGACACAAAATACCACATACTCTCCTGAAACCCTAAAAGATAAGCCCAACTAGATACTTTAAATAAAACAGCTCAAGATACAAGATACTTTTATACGGTGAAGTTTTTCCAGCAACTGTCGAGTTTTAGAAATATTAGCAATTCTTTTAGTGAAAACTTAGGTAACCATCCAACTTCGATACTTCTGATTAATTCCAATTTAAGGACTATAGATTTGTATTGTTCGATATCGAGCCATATAATCGATATTGAATATATTATGCTCGATATCCTGGAGTAATGTAATATTTTGTGCTCGACACTCGAATAAATTCACAGAGCAGCCAACACTCTGATGAACCATACTAACAACTTGATGCAATACTTCCATATCGATTCTTGAATACAAATTTAAAAACTGGATCAATATTCGTTATTAAATTGCAATATTGTTCATATATTTTGTTGGGCCTATTGTACGAGAATTCAAGACACAACTGGGGTATTCGGGAAACCCAAGCTGTAGCAACAAGAGAGTGCAGTCCAAATTATTCTATTAGTCGAAAAGACTGAAAACAACCCTTCGGGGGAAAAATGGGTGTGTTCCAATAAATCTTGATTGGATCCATTGGATAAAGACAAGGAGAGTCGAGGGTTATTCTTATTATTTGATTATTAAGCTCGCTTGAATTTTTTTTTTCTATAACATCGAAACTTGATACAAATTGCCATTGTTCCCCAATGAGGCAATGGATAAGAAGTAGGATCGTTTGTACAAGCACCACAAGGGTGATCTTACCACCCCATTTTAAATGTTTAATCATTTATTCCAATTATTCAATATTTGATTTCGAAACAATGACAATATCAATGTTGAATAAGAGAAATGCCTTACTCTGTGCTTATAAGCCATACAAAAAATCTATTCAATATTTCCTATATATTGATTATCAAATAGGAATAGAAAATGTCTCTCAATATTGGATATTGAAATGTCTATATCGTCCGTAATGCTCGTGTTGATTGGTAGTTGGTACTGGGGATTCAGGAAAACCAAGGCCTATAGAGGCCGTAATACTCGTGTTGATTGGTAGTTGGTACTGGGGATTCAGGAAAACCAAGGCCTATAGAGGCCGTAATGCTCGTGTTGATTGGTAGTTGGTACTGGGGATTCAGGAAAACCAAGGCCTATAGAGGCCGTAATGCTCGTGTTGATTGGTAGTTGGTACTGGGGATTCAGGGAAACCAAGGTCTATAGAGGCCGTAATGCTCGTGTTGATTGGTAGTTGGTACTGGGGATTCAGGAAATCCAAGGCCTATAGAGGCCGTAATACTCGTGTTGATTGGTAGTTGGTACTGGGGATTCAGGAAAACCAAGGCCTATAGAGGCCGTAATGCTCGTGTTGATTGGTAGTTGGTACTGGGGATTCAGGAAATCCAAGGCCTATAGAGGCCGTAATACTCGTGTTGATTGGTAGTTGGTACTGGGGATTCAGGGAAACCAAGGCCTATAGAGGCCGTAATGCTCGTGTTGATTGGTAGTTGGTACTGGGGATTCAGGAAAACCAAGGCCTATAGAGGCCGTAATGCTCGTGTTGATTGGTAGTTGGTACTGGGGATTCAGGAAAACCAAGGCCTATAGAGGCCGTAATGCTCGTGTTGATTGGTAGTTGGTACTGGGGATTCAGGAAAACCAAGGCCTATAGAGGCCGTAATACTCGTGTTGATTGGTAGTTGGTACTGGGGATTCAGGAAAACCAAGGCCTATAGAGGCCGTAATGCTGGTGTTGATTGGTAGTTGGTACTGGGGATTCAGGAATACCAAGGCCTATAGAGGCCGTAATGCTCGTGTTGATTGGTAGTTGGTACTGGGGATTCAGGAAAACCAAGGCCTATAGAGGCCGTAATGCTGGTGTTGATTGGTAGTTGGTACTGGGGATTCAGGAAAACCAAGGCCTATAGAGGCCGTAATGCTGGTGTTGATTGGTAGTTGGTACTGGGGATTCAGGAATACCAAGGCCTATAGAGGCCGTAATGCTCGTGTTGATTGGTAGTTGGTACTGGGGATTCAGGAAAACCAAGGCCTATAGAGGCCGTAATGCTCGTGTTGATTGGTAGTTGGTACTGGGGATTCAGGAAAACCAAGGCCTATAGAGGCCGTAATGCTCGTGTTGATTGGTAGTTGGTACTGGGGATTCAGGGAAACCAAGGCCTATAGAGGCCGTAATGCTCGTGTTGATTGGTAGTTGGTACTGGGGATTCAGGAAAACCAAGGCCTATAGAGGCCGTAATGCTCGTGTTGATTGGTAGTTGGTACTGGGGATTCAGGAAAACCAAGGCCTATAGAGGCCGTAATGCTCGTGTTGATTGGTAGTTGGTACTGGGGATTCAGGAAATCCAAGGCCTATAGAGGCCGTAATGCTCGTGTTGATTGGTAGTTGGTACTGGGGATTCAGGAAATCCAAGGCCTATAGAGGCCGTAATGCTCGTGTTGATTGGTAGTTGGTACTGGGGATTCAGGAAAACCAAGGCCTATAGAGGCCGAAATGCGCTAAACTCATCGAATGACAAAAAGTCTTTGTGTAAGACTGTGTAGGTACGACCTCTGAAAAGTGATGCAAGGATGTATAGACCTATACTCATGTCAACTTTGGTGTTTTCTGTTACACTTTGATTCGATTCATTGAATGAAGCCAACACCGGCTAAGAATTGGTTTTATTCAATTATTCGAGTGCTTGGATGTTTGATGGATTATTCGTCAATTAAGGGTATCAGTAGAAAAAAATCTTTCCATACGACTCTCTCGCATTGTAACTACTAGGAAAACGCGGGATGCGCGTTGTGAGATGAGCTAGAAGTATGGAAATCTAGAATGAAAAATATTCTGTCAGCTCAATCCACATCTGCGGACCTTGGATGACTTCAAACGTTCAAAAACTCCCACCTGCAACTTGTTGATATTCATAGTAACCTGCAACCTGTCGCATCAACACTTTGCAAAACCTGTTGATCCTGATATTCAATGAAATGTACATTTTTATTGCGTTTTCTTTGTTATTTCTCATCCAATTGTTGCAAAAATCTCTGAAAAGGTGTATAATAGTGTTGTTCATATTCGGTGGAAATTTGAGAGCTTTTGAAGAACTCTTTTTTTTTCTTTCTCTCTTTTTTCATATTGGGTTTTAACGACGCACTGTAACGATGACTGAGATCTATTGGCGTCGGATGAATGATTAATGAGATGATGGGATGCTGAGATGAAGGTTTTATGGGTAATGGGAAGGATAGTGGGAAGGAAGCGGTCGTGGCCTATAGTGTGGGAACCATCCCGGCATTAGCCTAGACTACAGAGGGAAACCACGAAAAACCCCTGTAAAGATGGACGGTGGTGGGGATCGAACCGGGTCCGATATGTGCCTTCACCTCCCGGGTCACACGAAGCAAGTGCGCTAACCACTCAGCTACTGTGCCGGTAATTCTTGTTTTTCAAGTATTTTTCCTCCTAGTTATTCTTATGAAGATTTCTCAAACTTTCTGATTTTTTTCCAAAAAAATTTTCCGATCGATTTTTCTGAAAAACAATCCCAACCTATTCTTGTATATACATAAATATATAGGAAAAGATTCGAGTTGATGAGTATTTTTTCATGACCTGTATGCCGCGTACCAAATTATAAAAAAGCATAAAAACCAAGCCCATTTTTCTCGGTATGGCAAATGGAATCTTCGCTACGCTCATCTGATAATATATGATATCATATATCATTAGATGAGCGTGGCGAAGATTCCATTTGCCATACCGAGAAAAATGGGCTTGGTTTTTATGCTATTTTGTTTGTTTGTAAGTACGCGGCATACAGGTCATGAAAACTACCTATTGACTTGAAACTTTTTCTACATATTTCTGTCATACCAGAATAGGCTGGGATTGTTATCCAGAGAAATCTGTCGGAAGGTTTTTGCGGAAAATAATCGGGAAGTTTGAAATTCCTCATGAGAATAACTAGGAGGAAAAATACTTGAAAAACAAGAATTATTCAAAAGCTCTCAAATTTTCACCGAATATGAAAAATACCATTAAACACCTTTTCAGAGATTGAAGTGACAGTCAGATGAGAAATAACAAAGAAAACGCAATAAAAGTGTACATTTTGTTCAATATTTGGATCAATTGGTTTTGCAAAGTGTATATGCGACAGGTTGCAGCACTATATGTATCAACAAGTTGCAGGTAAGGGTTTTGAACGTTTGAAGTAATCCAAGGTCCGTAGATGTAAATTGAGCTGACAAGTTATTTTACATTCTAGATTTCCATACTTCTGAGCTCATCCCACAACGCATCTACCGTGTTTTCCTTGTTTAATAGCATTTTCAATGCTTTTTTGATAGAGATAGGCCCACTAACAGATGGTTGTGAAGATTAGGTTTCATTTTATAATTTATTTACAAAATTATTGTGAAAATAAGTTGTGAGAGATTCGCAGGAACAACGTATGCACAAGTAGCTCGTGACACTGGTGTAGACCCCAGGCATGTCAGCGCTGACCTGTGGGCTGGTAGCTCGAGACCCTAATGTAGACCCCAGGCATGTCAGCGCTGACCTGTGGGCTGGTAGCTCGTGACCCTGGTGTAGACCCCAGGCATGTCAGCGCTGACCTGTAGGCTGGTAGCTCGTGACCCTGGTGTAGACCCCAGGCATGTCAGCGCTGACCTGTGGGCTGGTAGGTCGTCATAGTGACCTGGATCCAGGGCAAGTAGCTCGTGACCCTGGTGTAGACCCCAGGCATGTCAGAGCTGACCTGTGGGCTGGTAGCTCGTGACCCTGGTGTAGACCCAAGGCATGTCAGCGCTGACCTGTGGGCTGGTAGGTCGTCATAGTGACCTGGATCTAGGGCAAGAAGCTCGTGACCCTGGTGTAGACCCCAGACATGTCATCGCTGACCTGTGGGCTGGTAGGTCGTCATAGTGACCTGGATCCAGGGCAAGTAGCTCGTGACCCTGGTGTAGACCCCAGACATGTCAGCGCTGACCTGTGGGCTGGTAGCTCGTGACCCTGATGTAGACCCCACGCATGTCAGAGCTGACCTGTGGGCTGGTAGGTCGTCATAGTGACCTGGATCCAGGGCAAGTAGCTCGTGACCCTGGTGTAGACCCCAGGCATGTCAGCGCTGACCTGTGGGCTGGTAGCTCGTGACCCCGATGTAGACCCCAGGCATGTCAGCGCTGACCTGTGGGCTGGTAAGTCGTCATAGTGACCTGGATCCAGGGCAAGTAGCTCGTGACCCTGGTGTAGACCCCAGGCATGTCAGCGCTGACCTGTGGGCTGGTAAGTCGTCATAGTGGCCTGGATCCAGGGCAAGTAGCTCGTGACCCTGGTGTAGACCCCAGGCATGTCAGCGCTGACCTGTGGGCTGGTAGGTCGTCATAGTGACCTGGATCCAGGGCAAGTAGCTCGTGACCCTGGTGTAGACCCCGGGCATGTCAGCGCTGACCTGTGGGCTGGTAGATCGTCATAGTGACCTGAATCCAGGGCAAGTAGCTCATGACCCTGGTGTAGACCCCAGGCATGTCAGTGCTGACCTGTAGGCTGGTAGGTCGTCATAGTGATCTGGATCCAGGGCAAGTAGCTCGTGAGCCTGGTGTAGACCCCAGGCATGTCAGCGCTGACCTGTAGGCTGATAGGTCGTCATAGAGGCCTGGGTCCAGGGCAAGTGGCTCTTGACCCTGGTGTAGATCCCAGGCATGTCAGCGCTGACCTGTAGGCTGGTAGGCCGTCATAGTGGCCTGGATCCAGGGCAAGTAGCTCGTGACCCTGGTGTAGACCCCAGGCATGTCAGCGCTGACCTGTGGGCTGGTAGGTCGTCATAGTGGCCTGGATCCAGGGCAAGTAGCTCGTGACCCTGGTGTAGACCCCGGGCATGTCAGCGCTGACCTGTGGGCTGGTAGGTCGTCATAGTGACCTGGATCCAGGGCAAGTAGCTCGTGACCCTGGTGTAGACCCCGGGCATGTCAGCGCTGACCTGTGGGCTGGTAGGTCGTCATAGTGACCTGAATCCAGGGCTGGTAGCTCGTGACCCTGGTGTAGACCCCAGGCATGTCAGCGCTGACCTGTAGGCTGGTAGGTTGTTACGGTGGCCTGGATCCAGGGCAAGTAGCTTGTGACCCTGGTGTAGACCCCAGGCATGTCGGGATCAGCACACTTTGCCCCCCAGGATACGATCCCTGTGACAGATAACACAGTCACTTTTCACCAGGCCGTCTGGTGTAGTGTCCAAGCCGTCTGGTGTGGAGTCCAGGCCGTCTGGTGTCGATCCCAGGCCATCTGGTGTAGCCCCCAGACCATCTGGTACAGACCCCAGGCCGTCTGGTGTAGACCCCAGGTCGTCTGGTGATGACCACAGGACCCTTACCTAATAAATTTCGTGCTAGTGCTAGCTAGCTCCGAGAGGCTAGGACTTTCATTGGTTAATATAGTTAGTAGGAGAGCTATCTGCCATGGCAACATGCCAGGTCTCTGTGTATTTACATTGTTGTCAGCACAACATCCTAGTCCTCCTTATGAGGTGAGCTTCGAAATGTGATGGATTATTCAGTCCAAGAGACCGTGAATTTGTTTTCACAATATATTGTTATTGTTGGTGACTTTTTTAGTGGACATGAACCAATGGGCATCCTAGTCTCTTGGAGCTAGCTAGCACTAGCACGACATTTATTAGGTAAGGGTCCAGGCCGTCTGGTGTGGACCCCAGGCTGTCTGATGTAGACCCTAGGCCGTCTGGTGTGGACCCCAGGCCGTTTGATGTGGACCTCAGACCACCTGGTGTAGACCCCAAGCCGTCTGGTGTAGACCCCTGGCCGTCTGGTGTAGACCCCTGGCCGTCTGGTGTGGACCCCAGGCCGTCTGATGTATACCCCAGGCAGTCTGGTGTAGACCCCAGGCCATCTAGTGTGGACCCAAGGCCGTCTGATGTGAACCCCAGACCACCTGGTGTCGACCCAGACCACCTGGTTTCGACTTCAAGCCATTTGGTGTCAACCTCAGACGTCTGGTGTAGACCCAGACCGTCTGGTGTCAACCCCAGGGCGTCTGGTGTCAACCACAGGCCATCTGGTGTAGGCCCACGCCGTCTGGTGTCAACCCCAGGGCGTCTGGTGTCAACCCCAGGGCATCTGGTGTCAACCCCAGGCGTCTGGTGTAGACCCAGGCCGTCTGGTGTCAACCCCAGGGCGTCTGGTGTCAACACCAGGGCGTCTGGTGTCAACACCAGGGCGTCTGGTTTCAACCCCAGGCGTCTGGTGTCAACCCCAGGCGTCTGGTGTCAACCACAGGCGTCTGGTGTCAACCCCAGGCGTCTGGTGTCAAACACAGACCGTCTGGTGTTAACCAAGGCCTGGGGTCTACACCAGACGGCCTGGGGTCTACACCAGTTGGCCTGTGGTTGACACCAGGCGCCTGGTGACAACCACAGACCGTCTGATGTAGACCCCAGGCCGTCTGGTGTCAACCACATGCCGTCTGGTGTAGACCCAAGCCGCCTGGTGTGGACCCCAGGCCGTCTGGTGTCAACCACAGCCAGTCTGATATAGACCCCAGGCCGTCTGGTGTCAACCACATGCCATTGGTGTTGACCCAGGCCTTCCGGTGTAGACCCAGGCCGTATGGTGTATACCCAGGCCGTATGGTGTATACCCAGGCCGTATGGTGTGGACCCCAGTTGTCTGGTGTCAACCACAGGCCGTCTGGTGTCAACCACAGGCCGTCTGGTGTCGACCACAGGCTGTCTGGTGTCAACCACAGACGTCTGGTGTCAACCACAGACGTCTGGTGTCAACCACAGACGTCTGGTGTCAACCACAGGCCGTCTGGTGTCAACCACAGGCCGTCTGGTGTCGACCACAGGCCGTCTGGCTTAGACCACAGGCGTCTGGTGTCGACCCTAGGAGTTTGGTGTCAACCACAGGCCTTCTGGTGTCGACCACAGGCCGTCTGGCTTAGACCACAGGCGTCTGGTGTCGACCCTAGGAGTCTGGTGTCAACCACAGGCCGTCTGGCTTAGACCCAGGTCGTCTGGTGTCGACCACAGGCGTCTGATGTCGACCACAGGCCGTCTGGTGTCGACCACAGGCCGTCTGGTGTCGACCACAGGCCGTCTGGTGTCGACCACAGGCTGTCTGGTGTCAACCACAGACGTCTGGTGTCAACCACAGGCCGTCTGGTGTCAACCACA
Source organism: Brachyptera risi (assembly GCA_964007535.1). NCBI lineage: Eukaryota > Metazoa > Arthropoda > Insecta > Plecoptera > Taeniopterygidae > Brachyptera > Brachyptera risi. The sequence continues at coordinate 5,439,441 of OZ023336.1, read as the reverse complement.
GGCCGTCTGGTGTCGACCACAGGCCGTCTGGCTTAGACCACAGGCGTCTGGTGTCGACCCTAGGAGTCTGGTGTCAACCACAGGCCTTCTGGTGTCGACCACAGGCCGTCTGGCTTAGACCACAGGCGTCTGGTGTCGACCCTAGGAGTCTGGTGTCAACCACAGGCCGTCTGGCTTAGACCCAGGTCGTCTGGTGTCGACCACAGGCGTCTGATGTCGACCACAGGCCGTCTGGTGTCGACCACAGGCCGTCTGGTGTCGACCACAGGCCGTCTGGGGTCGACCACAGGCCGTCTGGTGTCGACCACAGGCCGTCTGGTGTCGACCACAGGCCGTCTGGTGTCGACCACAGGCCGTCTGGTGTCGACCACAGGCCGTCTGGTGACGACCACAGGCCGTCTGGTGACGACCCCAGGCGTCTGGTGTCGACCCCAGGCGTCTGGTGACGACCAGATGAGTCTGGTGACGACCCCAGGCAGTCTGGTGTCGATCCCAGGCAGTCTGGTGTCGATCCCAGGCAGTCTGGTGTCGATCCCAGGCGTCTGATGTCGACCACAGGCCGTCTGGTGTCGACCCCAGGCCGTCTGATGTCGACCCCAGACGCCTGGTGTCGACCTCAGGCGTCTGGTGATGACCCCAGGCCGTCTGATATCGACCCCAGACGCCTGGTGTCGACCCCAGGCGTCTGGTGTCGACCCCAGGCGTCTGATGTCAACCCCAGGACGTCTAACAGCCCGCTCGGAGATTCAGATGATCCCTCCAATGAGCAGCCCACTTGAATGGATGTCATGTTTTGTGGCATCAAAGTGGCCAGAAAACAGAAGTGGCCAGAAGACAGAAGTGGCCAGGCTGTTCTATATTTGACACACTGGATATTTGACACACTGGATATTTGCCACACTGGATATTTGACACACTGGATATTTGACACACTGGATATTTGCCACACTGGATATTTGCCACACTGGATATTTGACACACTGGATATTTGACACACTGGATATTTGACACACTGGATATTTGACACACTGGATATTTGACACACTGGATATTTGACACACTGGATATTTGACACACTGGATATTTGACACACTGGATATTTGACACACTGGATATTTGCCACACTGGATATTTGCCACACTGGATATTTGCCACACTGGATATTTGACACACTGGATATTTGACACACTGAATATTTGACACACTGGATATTTGACACACTGGATATTTGCCACACTGGATATTTGCCACACTGGATATTTGCCACACTGGATATTTGACACACTGGATATTTGACACACTGGATATTTGACACACTGAATATTTGCCACACTGGATATTTGACACACTGGATATTTGACACACTGGATATTTGCCACACTGGATATTTGACACACTGGATATTTGACACACTGGATATTTGACACACTGGATATTTGACACACTGGATATTTGCCACACTGGATATTTGACACACTGGATATTTGACACACTGGATATTTGACACACTGGATATTTGACACACTGGATATTTGACACACTGGATATTTGCCACACTGGATATTTGACACACTGGATATTTGACAGAAAACTCTTTCACAACAAGATATGCCATCCTTCATGACGCATTGAAATACTCCAATCCAGTCAACACAATGGGTTGACCAAGAAATCGAGTCGAGCAGTAGGCCTATTGACCGTGTGCCGTATTAATTCCATCATTGGGCTGAGACTCACCAGCTAATTCCATTCGCGAGTCCTTGTTCCTGAACATGAGAGGTCCACCGCTATCCCCCTGGAACATGAGGTCGGAGGTCATGTGACATGGACCTCTGGGAGTTGGAGGCTCAACTCCCGCCAAACTTCTTCCAGACTTGGAAAATGTCGACGAAGTCCACCCCGGCCGGAAACCTGCGCGCGCAATCAAGTCCCCATCTCCCACCAGGTTGCCATGGCAAGAACATCCAGTCCCCAAAGTGAACGCTCTTCTACTGAGCCACCGACGCATGCTGTTACAACTTGGTCCTCGTCTTGGTCCTCGTCTTGGTCCTCGTCTTGGTCCGCGTCTTGGTCCGCGTCTTAGTCCGCGTCTTAGTCCGCGTCTTAGTCCGCGTCTTAGTCCGCGTCTTAGTCCGCGTCTTAGTTCGCGTCTTAGTCCGCGTCTTAGTCCTCGTCTTGGTCCGCGTCTTAGTCCGCGTCTTGGTCCGCGTCTTGGTCCGCGTCTTAGTCCGCGTCTTGGTCCGCGTCTTAGTCCGCGTCTTAGTGCGCGTCTTAGTCCGCGTCTTGGTCCTCGTCTTAGTCCGCGTCTTGGTCCGCGTCTTGGTCCGCGTCTTAGTCCGCGTCTTGGTCCGCGTCTTAGTCCGCGTCATAGTCCGCGTCTTAGTCCGCGTCTTAGTCCGCGTCTTGGTCCTCGTCTTGGTCCTCGTCTTGGTCCTCGTCTTAGTCCTCGTCTTAGTCCGCGTCATAGTCCGCGTCTTAGTCCGCGTCTTAGTCCGCGTCTTAGTCCGCGTCTTAGTCCGCGTCTTGATCCTCGTCTTAGTCCGCGTCTTGGTCCGCGTCTTAGTCCGCGTCTTAGTCCGCGTCTTAGTCCGCGTCTTAGTCCGCGTCTTGGTCCGCGTCTTAGTCCGCGTCTTAGTCCGCGTCTTAGTGCGCGTCTTGGTCCGCGTCTTAGTCCTAGTCTTAGAACACGTTATGACACAGCCAACTGGAAACAGGCATGACAAAACTCGTACCAATATCGTGTCGGACGACAAGAGAAGATCGGAACCGGAAACCCTGCCTAACTTGTATAGCTTGTGAGGAACAGGAACCGGAAGTGACGTTGTTTATCTGACATGCGTCCTGGAGCTGGTCATGTGTCAGCGCCTTTGCGCATATCATGTCAGCAGTCACGTGTCGGCCCAGCTTGTATAGCTTGTGAGGAACAGGAACCGGAAGTGACGTTGTTCACCTGACACGCGTCCTGGAGGCGGCCGTGTGTCAGCGACTTGGCACATATCATGTCAGCGGTCACGTGTTGGCCCAGCTTGTATAGCTTGTGAGGAACAGGAACCGAAAGTGACCTTGTTTACCTGACACGCGTCCTGGAGGCGGCCATGTGTCAGCGACTTGGCACATATCATGTCAGCGGTCACGTGTTGGCCCAGCTTGTATAGTTTGTGAAGAAGAGGAACCGGAAGTGACGTTGTTCACCTGACACGCGTCCTGGAGGCGGCCGTGTGTCAGCGACTTGGCACATATCATGTCAGCGGTCACGTGTTGGCCCAGCTTGTATAGTTTGTGAAGAAGAGGAACCGGAAGTGACGTTGTTCACCTGACACGCGTCCTGGAGGCGGCCGTGTGTCAGCGACTTGGCACATATCATGTCAGCGGTCACGTGTTGGCCCAGCTTGTATAGTTTGTGAAGAAGAGGAACCGGAAGTGACGTTGTTCACCTGACACGCGTCCTGGAGGCGGCCGTGTGTCAGCGACTTGGCACATATCATGTCAGCGGTCACGTGTTGGCCCAGCTTGTATAGTTTGTGAAGAAGAGGAACCGGAAGTGACGTTGTTCACCTGACACGCGTCCTGGAGGCGGCCGTGTGTCAGCGACTTGGCACATATCATGTCAGCGGTCACGTGTTGGCCCAGCTTGTATAGCTTGTGAGGAACAGGAACCGGAAGTGACGATGTCCACCTGACACGCGTCCTGAAGGCGGCCATGTGTCAGCGACCTGGCACATATCATGTCAGCGGTCACGTGTTGGCCCAGCTTGTATAGCTTGTGAGGAACAGGAACCGGAAGTGACGTTGTCCACCTGACACGCGTCCTGGAGGTGGCCGTGTATCAGCGACTTGGCACATATCATGTCAGCGGTCACGTGTCGGCCCAGCTTGTATAGTTTGTGAGGAAGAGGAACCGGAAGTGACCTTGTTTACCTGACACGCGTCCTGGAGGCGGCCATGTGTCAGCGACCTGGCACATATCATGTCAGCGGTCACGTGTTGGCCCAGCTTGTATAGCTTGTGAGGAACAGGAACCGGAAGTGACGTTGTTTATCTGACATGCGTCCTGGAGCTGGTCATGTGTCAGCGCCTTTGCGCATATCATGTCAGCAGTCACGTGTCGGCCCAGCTTGTATAGCTTGTGAGGAACAGGAACCGAAAGTGACCTTGTTTACCTGACACGCGTCCTGGAGGCGGCCATGTGTCAGCGACTTGGCACATATCATGTCAGCGGTCACGTGTTGGCCCAGCTTGTATAGTTTGTGAGGAAGAGGAACCGGAAGTGACCTTGTTTACCTGACACGCGTCCTGGAGGCGGCCGTGTGTCAGCGACTTGGCGCATATCATGTCAGCGGTCACGTGTTGGCCCAGCTTGTATAGCTTGTGAGGAACAGGAACCGGAAGTGACGTTGTTCACCTGACACGCGTCCTGGAGGCGGCCGTGTGTCAGCGACTTGGCACATATCATGTCAGCGGTCACGTGTTGGCCCAGCTTGTATAGCTTGTGAGGAACAGGAACCGGAAGTGACGTTGTTCACCTGACACGCGTCCTGGAGGCGGCCGTGTGTCAGCGACTTGGCGCATATCATGTCAGCGGTCACGTGTTGGCCCAGCTTGTATAGCTTGTGAGGAACAGGAACCGGAAGTGACGATGTCCACCTGACACGCGTCCTGAAGGCGGCCGTGTGTCAGCGACTTGGCACATATCATGTCAGCGGTCACGTGTTGGCCCAGCTTGTATAGCTTGTGAGGAACAGGAACCGGAAGTGACGTTGTTCACCTGACACGCGTCCTGGAGGCGGCCGTGTGTCAGCGACTTGGCACATATCATGTCAGCGGTCACGTGTTGGCCCAGCTTGTATAGCTTGTGAGGAACAGGAACCGGAAGTGACGTTGTCCACCTGACACGCGTCCTGGAGGCGGCCGTGTATCAGCGACTTGGCACATATCATGTCAGCGGTCACGTGTCGGCCCAGCTTGTATAGTTTGTGAGGAAGAGGAACCGGAAGTGACCTTGTTTACCTGACACGCGTCCTGGAGGCGGCCGTGTGTCAGCGACTTGGCACATATCATGTCAGCGGTCACGTGTTGGCCCAGCTTGTATAGCTTGTGAGGAACAGGAACCGGAAGTGACGTTGTCCACCTGACACGCGTCCTGGAGGTGGCCGTGTATCAGCGACTTGGCACATATCATGTCAGCGGTCACGTGTCGGCCCAGCTTGTATAGTTTGTGAGGAAGAGGAACCGGAAGTGACCTTGTTTACCTGACACGCGTCCTGGAGGCGGCCATGTGTCAGCGACTTGGCACATATCATGTCAGCGGTCACGTGTCGGCCCAGCTTGTATAGCTTGTGAGGAACAGGAACCGGAAGTGACGTTGTCCACCTGACACGCGTCCTGGAGGCGGCCATGTGTCAGCGACCTGGCACATATCATGTCAGCGGTCACGTGTTGGCCCAGCTTGTATAGCTTGTGAGGAACAGGAACCGGAAGTGACGTTGTTTACCTGACATGCGTCCTGGAGGCGGCCGTGTGTCAGCGACTTGGCGCATATCATGTCAGCGGTCACGTGTTGGCCCAGCTTGTATAGTTTGTGAGGAAGAGGAACCGGAAGTGACCTTGTTTACCTGACACGCGTCCTGAAGGCGGCCATGTGTCAGCGACTTGGCGCATATCATGTCAGCGGTCACGTGTTGGCCCAGCTTGTATAGTTTGTGAAGAAAAGGAACCGGAAGTGACCTTGTCTACCTGACACGCGTCCTGAAGGCGGCCATGTGTCAGCGACCTGGCACATATCATGTCAGCAGTCACGTGTCGGCCCAGCTTGTATAGTTTGTGAGGAAGAGGAACCGGAAGTGACGTTGTTTACCTGACACGCGTCCTGGAGGCGGCCGTGTGTCAGCGACTTGGCGCATATCATGTCAGCGGTCACGTGTTGGCCCAGCTTGTATAGTTTGTGAAGAAAAGGAACCGGAAGTGACCTTGTCTACCTGACACGCGTCCTGAAGGCGGCCATGTGTCAGCGACCTGGCACATATCATGTCAGCAGTCACGTGTCGGCCCAGTTTGTATAGTTTGTGAGGAACAGGAACCGGAAGTGACGATGTCCACCTGACACGCGTCCTGAAGGCGGCCGTGTGTCAGCGACTTGGCACATATCATGTCAGCGGTCACGTGTTGGCCCAGCTTGTATAGTTTGTGAAGAAGAGGAACCGGAAGTGACGTTGTTCACCTGACACGCGTCCTGGAGGCGGCCGTGTGTCAGCGACTTGGCACATATCATGTCAGCGGTCACGTGTTGGCCCAGCTTGTATAGTTTGTGAAGAAGAGAAACCGGAAGTGACGTTGTTCACCTGACACGCGTCCTGGAGGCGGCCGTGTGTCAGCGACTTGGCACATATCATGTCAGCGGTCACGTGTTGGCCCAGCTTGTATAGTTTGTGAAGAAGAGGAACCGGAAGTGACGTTGTTCACCTGACACGCGTCCTGGAGGCGGCCATGTGTCAGCGACTTGGCACATATCATGTCAGCGGTCACGTGTTAGCCCAGCTTGTATAGTTTGTGAGGAACAGGAACCGGAAGTGACGTTGTTCACCTGACACGCGTCCTGAAGGCGGCCATGTGTCAGCGACTTGGCACATATCATGTCAACGGTCACGTGTTGGCCCAGCTTGTATAGTTTGTGAAGAAGAGG
>OZ023336.1:5400262-5430262 GCA_964007535.1 Brachyptera risi | reverse complement strand
AAAGTACATTCCTGATTTTGCTGAATACTCTATCAATCATTCGCAATCACAAGTGGGCTGTTTGTTGAAGTAATTGTCTTCATTGACTCTTTGCTGTCAGACCTCGGTATCCACTTTCCTCCATGCAATGTCCCAGTCTGATATAGTCCTGGTTTGCAAGGTCTGATAATCCCGCATACGGGTTCTGGTTCGACTCGCACATGACGTCACCTTGTACCCACGGGCCGGCCGGAACACAGATCGCGCTGTGTTAAACAAGCATTCCTGTTATTTACACTTCCGAATATTTCATCTCATGATTACGTTATTGGTAACATTAGTACGCAATAATATGTCAATATTAATATTGTATGCGAACTTTCAACACTGTGTATTATTCAATTGAACAATAATCATACTAATGTGTTGATGGACACGTGGTCAGTGCAACAACAGCAGATCCTTTTGTTGTTGCACTGACCACGTGTTGATGGACACGTGGTCAGTGCAACAGCAGATCCTGTTGTTGTTGCACTGACCACGTGTTGATGGACACGTGGTCAATGCAACAACAGCAGATCCTGTTGTTGCACTGACCACGTGTCCATCAACACGTGGTCAGTGTAACAACAGCAGATCCTGTTGTTGCACTGACCACGTGTCCATCAACACGTGGTCAGTGCAACAACAACAGGATCTGCTGTTGTTGCACTGACCACGTGTCCATCAACACGTGGTCAGTGCAACAACAACAGGATCTGCTGTTGTTGCACTGACCACGTGTCCATCAACACGTGGTCAGTGCAACAACAGGTTCTGCTGTTGTTGCACTGACCACGTGTCTATCAACACGTGGTCAGTGCAACAACAGAAGATCCTGTTGTTGCACTGACCACGTGTCCATCAACACGTGGTCAGTGCAACAACAGCAGAACCTGTTGTTGCATTGACCACGTGTTGATGGACACGTGGTCAATGCAACAACAGCAGATCCTGTTGTTGCACTGACCACGTGTCCATCAACACGTGGTCAGTGCAACAACAGCAGATCCTGTTGTTGCACTGACCACGTGTCCATCAACACGTGGTCAGTGCAACAACAGCAGATTTTGTTGTTGCACTGACCACGTGTCCATCAACACGTGGTCAGTGCAACAACAACAGGATCTGCTGTTGTTGCACTGACCACGTGTCCATCAACACGTGGTCAGTGCAACAACAGGATCTGCTGTTGTTGCACTGACCACGTGTTGATGGACACGTGGTCAGTGCAACAACAGGATCTGCTGTTGTTGCATTGACCACGTGTCCATCAACACGTGGTCAGTGCAACAACAGGATCTGCTGTTGTTGCATTGACCACGTGTCCATCAACACGTGGTCAGTGCAACAACAGGATCTGCTGTTGTTGCACTGACCACGTGTTGATGGACACGTGGTCAGTGCAACAACAGCAGATCGTGTTGTTGTTGCACTGACCACGTGTTGATGGACACGTGGTCAGTGCAACAACAGGATCTGCTGTTGTTACACTGACCACGTGTTGATGGACACGTGGTCAGTGCAACAACAGGATCTGCTGTTGTTGCATTGACCACGTGTCCATCAACACGTGGTCAATGCAACAACAGGTTCTGCTGTTGTTGCACTGACCATGTGTTGATGGACACGTGGTCAGTGCAACAACAGGTTCTGCTGTTGTTGCACTGACCACGTGTTGATGGACACGTGGTCAGTGCAACAACAGGTTCTGCTGTTGTTGCACTGACCATGTGTTGATGGACACGTGGTCAGTGCAACAACAGCAGATCCTGTTGTTGCACTGACCACGTGTTGATGGACACGTGGTCAGTGCAACAACAGGATCTGCTGTTGTTGCACTGACCACGTGTTGATGGACACGTGGTCAGTGCAACAACAGGATCTGATGTTGGAATGAAAGTCTGATGAAAAAAAACATGTAGTTGCTAGTTTTGCTAAGATTTATACACCAGTGATTATTATCCACTGACCTGTCTTGAGGAGGCTACTGACCTGGCTTGGGGAGGCTACTGACCTGGCTTGGAAAGGCTACTGACCTGGCTTGGGGAGGTTACTGACCTGGCTTGGGAAGGCCACTGACTTGGTTGGGGAGGCAGATTGAGGTCTCACTGACCTGGCTTGGGGAGGCTACTGACCTGGCTTGGGGAGGCTACTGACCTGTCTTGGGGAGGCTACTGACCTGGCTTGAGGAGGCTACTGACCTGGCTTGGAAAGGCTACTGACCTGGCTTGGGGAGGTTACTGACCTGGCTTGGGAAAGCCACTGACCTGGCTTGGGGAGGCAGATCGAGGTCTCACTGACCTGGCTTGGGGAGGCCACTGACCTGGCTTGGGGAGGCCACTGACCTGGCTTGGGGAGGCCACTGACCTGGCTTGGGGTGGCCACTGACCTGGCTTGGGGAGGCCACTGACCTGGCTTGGGAAGGCTACTGACCTGTTTTGGGGAGGTTACTGACCTGGCTTGTGAAAGCCACTGACCTGGCTTGGGGAGGCAGATCGAGGTCTCACTGACCTGGCTTGGGGAGGCCACTGACCTGGCTTGGGGAGGCCACTGACCTGGCTTGGGGAGGCCACTGACCTGGCTTGGGGTGGCCACTGATCTGGCTTGGGGAGGCCACTGACCTGGCTTGGGAAGGCTACTGACCTGGCTTGGGGAGGCTACTGACCTGGCTTGAGAAGTCTACTGACCTGACTTGGGGAGGCCACTGACCTGGCTTGGGGAGGCCACTGACCTGGCTTGGGGAGGCTACTGACCTGGCTTGAGAAGTCTACTGACCTGACTTGGGAAGGCTACTGACCTGGCTTGGGGAGGCTACTGACCTGGCTTGGGGAGGCCACTGACCTGGCTTGAGGAGGCTACTGACCTGGCTCGGGGAGGCTACTGACCTGGCTTTGGGAGGCTACTGACCTGGCTTGGGGAGGCCACTGACCTGGCTTGGGGAGGCTACTGACCTGGTTTGGGGAGGCTACTGACCTGGCTTGGGGAGGCTACTGACCTGGCTTGGGGAGGCTACTGACCTGGCTTGAGGAGGCCACTGACCTGGCTTGGGGAGGCCACTGACCTGGCTTGTGGAGGCTACTGACCTGGCTTGAGGAGGCTACTGACCTGGCTTGGGGAGGCCACTGACCTGGCTTGGGGAGGCTACTGACCTGGCTTGGAAAGGCTACTGACCTGGCTTGGGGAGGTTACTGACCTGGCTTGGGGAGGCTACTGACCTGGCTTGGAAAGGTCACTGACCTGGCTTGGGGAGGCTACCGACCTGGTTTGGGGAGGCTACTGACCTGGCTTGGGGAGGCTACTGACCTGGCTTGGGGAGGCCACTGCCTTGGCTTGGGGAGGCTACCGACCTGGTTTGGGGAGGCTACTGACCTGGCTTGGGGAGGCCACTGACCTGGCTTGGGGAGGCTACTGACCTGGCTTGGGGAGGCCACTGACCTGGCTTGGGGAGACCACTGACCTGGCTTGGGGAGGCTACTGACCTGGCTTGGGGAGGCTACTGACCTGGCTTGGGGAGGCCACTGACCTGGCTTGGGGAGGCTACTGACCTGGCTTGGAGAGGCTACTGACCTGGCTTGGGGAGGCTACTGACCTGGCTTGGGGAGGCCACTGACCTGGCTTGGGGAGGCCACTGACCTGGCTTGGGGAGGCTACTGACCTGGCTTGGAAAGGCTACTGACCTGGCTTGGGGAGGTTACTGACCTGGCTTGGGGAGGCTACTGACCTGGCTTGGAAAGGCCACTGACCTGGCTTGGGGAGGCTACTGACCTGGTTTGGGGAGGCTACTGACCTGGCTCGGGGAGGCTACTGACCTGGCTTGGGGAGGTCACTGACCTGGCTTGGGGAGGCCACTGACCTGGCTTGGGGAGGCTACTGACCTGGCTTGGGGAGGCTACTGACCTGGCTTGGGGAGGCTACTGACCTGGCTTGGGTAGGCCACTGACCTGGCTTGGGGAGGCCACTGACCTGGCTTGGGGAGGCTACTGACCTGGCTTGGGGAGGCCACTGACCTGGCTTGGGGAGGCCACTGACCTGGCTTGGGGAGGCCACTGACCTGGCTTGGGGAGGCTACTGACCTGGCTTGGGGAGGCAGATCGGCTGGATGAGGGCGTTGAATTTGACGGCCGAGTCCAGCTTGACGACCGCGATGTCGAAGACGCTGTTCGAAGGCGTGACCTTGAACTTCTCGTGGGCTCTGATCCACCGGATGCCGACGTCCAGGACGTCCGCCTCCCGCTCCAGGTTCCTGTCGACTCCCAGCAGCACCCTCAGGGACCGCAGGTACACCCTGGGAGCGGCTCGTTCAGGGCGAAATAAACAGCCAAATATAACGTTTTCATCCTGAGATATGCGGTCGAGTGGTAAACACAGTGGACCTCATTCAGGAGACCGGGGTTCGATTCCCACCATGGTCGAGCATCCTGACAAGTGACAGGGGTTTGTCGTTCACAACAATATTTGTTTTTATTGTTATCAATTTTTCACATGAATAATAAACAGACTGAACAGTCAAATAAAGTCCACAAAGTCTCCAATGAAGACTCGACTGTGGGAGAAGAAAGAATATTATTATCTGTATATTTTTTGGTATAAAATTTTATGTATTGATTTATGTAAAGCGATTAAGAAAATATAAATATAATTGATGAATTGATTTGCAATTAAATATGAATGGAAAAAAGAAGGAACATGATTTGTACAATATGCATCTGTTCACGATATATTGAATCGGAATTATACCGATCAAGATATTGAATATAATATCACAAAAGATACAAAGAACAAAAACACAAATGAGAAATGGATGAGTGATCTTCCAGTAACATAATAATGCGAATGTGAGGAATTAACATGACCTTGAGATGGCTTGGCTGCTGTAATTATTAATAGAGTGGATGGAACAGTAAAGCATAAATATACAAAATAAGTAACAACATTGTCAACAGCATGAATGTCAATGCAAAGAAACATGTTCAAAGACAGAATTATCACCACACCACAATACGAAGCTTCACTACAGAATTAGCCATATGAGCTGAGCTGAGCTGAGCTGAGCTGAGACTGAGCTGATCTGAGCTGAGCTGAGACTGAGCTGAGCTGAGCTGAGCTGAGCTGAGCTGAGACTGAGCTGAGCTGAGCTGAGCTGAGCTGAGCTGAGCTGAGCTGAGCTGAGCTGAGCTGAGCTGAGCTGAGCTGAGACTGAGCTGAGCTGAGCTGAGCTGAGCTGAGCTGAGCTGAGCTGAGCTGAGCTGAGCTGAGCTGAGACTGAGCTGAGCTGAGCTGAGCTGAGCTGAGCTGAGCTGAGCTGAGCTGAGCTGAGCTGAGACTGAGCTGAGACTGAGCTGAGCTGAGCTGAGCTGAGCTGAGCTGAGACTGAGCTGAGCTGAGCTGAGACTGAGCTGAGCTGAGCTGAGCTGAGCTGAGCTGAGCTGAGACTGAGCTGAGCTGAGCTGAGCTGAGCTGAGCTGAGCTGAGCTGAGCTGAGACTGAGCTGAGACTGAGCTGAGCTGAGCTGAGCTGAGCTGAGATGAGCTGAGCTGAGCTGAGCTGAGCTGAGCTGAGCTGAGCTGAGCTGAGACTGAGCTGATCTGAGCTGAGCTGAGACTGAGCTGAGCTGAGCTGAGCTGAGCTGAGCTGAGACTGAGCTGAGCTGAGCTGAGCTGAGCTGAGCTGAGCTGAGCTGAGCTGAGCTGAGCTGAGCTGAGACTGAGCTGAGCTGAGCTGAGCTGAGCTGAGCTGAGCTGAGCTGAGCTGAGCTGAGCTGAGCTGAGCTGAGCTGAGCTGAGCTGAGCTGAGACTGAGCTGAGCTGAGCTGAGCTGAGCTGAGCTGAGCTGAGCTGAGCTGAGCTGAGCTGAGACTGAGCTGAGACTGAGCTGAGCTGAGCTGAGCTGAGCTGAGCTGAGACTGAGCTGAGCTGAGCTGAGACTGAGCTGAGCTGAGCTGAGCTGAGCTGAGCTGAGCTGAGACTGAGCTGAGCTGAGCTGAGCTGAGCTGAGCTGAGCTGAGCTGAGCTGAGACTGAGCTGAGACTGAGCTGAGCTGAGCTGAGCTGAGATGAGCTGAGCTGAGCTGAGCTGAGCTGAGCTGAGCTGAGCTGAGCTGATGAGCTGAGCTGAGCTGAGCTGAGCTGAGCTGAGCTGAGCTGAGCTGAGCTGAGACTGAGCTGAGCTGAGCTGAGACTGAGCTGAGCTGAGCTGAGCTGAGCTGAGCTGAGCTAAGCTGAGCTGAGCTGAGCTGAGCTGAGCTGAGCTGAGCTGAGCTGAGCTGAGCTGAGCTGAGCTGAGCTGAGCTGAGCTGAGCTGAGCTGAGCTGAGACTGAGCTGAGCTGAGCTGAGACTGAGCTGAGCTGAGCTGAGCTGAGCTGAGCTGAGCTGAGCTGAGACTGAGATGAGCTGAGCTGAGCTGAGCTGAGCTGAGCTGAGCTGAGACTGAGCTGAGCTGAGCTGAGCTGAGCTGAGCTGAGCTGAGCTGATGAGCTGAGCTGAGCTGAGCTGAGCTGAGCTGAGCTGAGCTGAGACTGAGCTGAGCTGAGCTGAGCTGAGCTGAGACTGAGCTGAGCTGAGCTGAGCTGAGCTGAGCTGAGCTGAGCTGAGCTGAGCTGAGCTGAGCTGAGACTGAGCTGAGCTGAGCTGAGCTGAGCTGAGCTGAGCTGAGCTGAGCTGAGCTGAGCTGAGCTGAGACTGAGCTGAGCTGAGCTGAGACTGATTAGGAGACCAAAGATGATGGAATAACTGATGGAAGTCACAACAGAAGTATTAAGTTTCAGGCCTAATTGGAAGTATAAAATTAACTAAGCATAAATTATAAATTAGGTTCCTTAACCACGGCCAACTTCTTCCAATTATCCAAAAACACATACTAAAATAATCCCATCATCCCTTCATCTCATATATGATTCACGGACGCCAATAGATCGTAGTCATCAGTACAGTGCGTCATTGAACAAAGAAAGAATTATTATTATTATTTAACTCTTGCAATTGCACATAAATGCGCGGTGGCAAGTTCCCCAACTACCCCTATCCAACCACCTCCCTAATACCTCGTTAACATTACAGAATTTAACTACAGTTAAGTAGATAACGTTAGTTAAGTTATAATATGAACGGAACTTGGTTAGTAGTTAACTCCAGTTATGTCTTAACTAAGTTCCTAGAACTCAGTTAGCTTAACTGCGATCAAAATTCACCGCCTTCTCAAAGAGCAACATAATTCGTATCGTCACATTGTTGGTTCAAAGCAAGGCCCTCTATATTATTTACATCATTCGAATGATATAGATGGCTTTGTTCAAAAACAAGGCGAGATAATGGAGATATCAACAGAAAATCTGTAAATCTTTGAAATGCAATATAAAAATCAACAACCATTTCATCGCTGTCAGTGTGAACACTTAAACTCAGTTAAGAACTGTGTCATCCATGATGCTAACTGCAGTTAGTTTAACTGCAGTTAGTGATCCTAGTGTGAACGAGGTATAACCCTCTGACGGAATAACATTAACCTAATTTCATCCCCTTCAAAAACACTTCTACTAAGCCCATTCCAGTCCCTAACTGTCCTATTCAAGAAATAGAATCTACCGACATCTAATCTAGCCCCCTTTATAACTACCGCTCTATCATAACCCCGCCTACCCCCATACCCTGACTCATTACTTTTAATCAACTTATGCAGCTCCCTCCATCCCCCCTCTCCCAACATTACCATGAAGAAATTACATAAACGATCCTCCTTCCTCCGTATTTCCAACTTCTGCCATCCCAGGTCTCGCATCATCTCCGTTGGACTCTCCAGCATTCTCACCCTCTCCCCCCTTTCATTCTCACCCCATTTCCACCTCTTAGCCCTACCTGTAACCCTTCTTACCGCAGTTCTTTGAACCCTTCTCACATCCCTTATCTCACCCGATCTATAAGGATCCCAAACTGAACTAGCATATTCCACCATGGGACACATTTCGCATGGTAAATACATTTTCTTCTGAATAAAATACAGAATGAGCTTCCATCAATTCGCGTATGAACGGTGGGGGGGGGGGGGGGGAGGGGAGGGGGGGGGGGTTACTCACGTGTTTGGGTTGACGACGTGGGCAGCAGTCAGCAGGAAGGTGTCGGTGATGAGGCTGCCTGCGCCGTGGAGCTCTCCATGAGTGACGATCAGGGCGGTCCAGGGGTAAGAGTGGGGGGCTGCCTTAGCTCCGTTAGTCACGTGTAGGTACTTCTCCACCTTTTGGTCCTCAGCTCGACGGTTCCTCAAGCGACCGCATTCTGCCGGCAAGCAGCACGTCACATGAGACGCGTCGAGTGTCCGCTGGGCGCGATATCGACTCTCACGCCCGCGAGAGCTTATGAACAAGCTTATGCATAATAGACCTTTTTCATAATTCAATGCGCAGGCGCGGCCCGCCTCCTAGCAGCCGAGATCGCTGGTGTTCAAAAAGTCAGCCCGCTTATCCACAGGGGTGAAGGCAAAACACCAAGATATATAACTTGCATTATCTCTCATCTTACTCACTCTGGTAGTGTGTGAATCTCTTAGAATATAGTGAACATATAAATGTTGAAACTACCATCATATTATAAGTGAATACGTTCCTGTAACGCACAATGATATAAATCAAACGTGCTAAATATCATTGGCAGCATTGGACTTTCAAACGCGGGTAATATTATCCCGTTCTAGTTCAAACGATCGCCGCTAGATGACTCATTCTTTTCGAAAAAGGTCTTGTTGACGCCGACTCTCTTTTGAGACCAGCCGACTCGTTTTCTCCAGCTGGTTGTCGGACTATGGAGTCATGTTCGATTGCGTCATGGAATGTGACGTTTCTGCTGCAAGCACTTGTTGACACACATTACTGGAACCAGTCCTATGACGTTCTGATCCGCATTCCACTTTCTTGTTCGCCAGCCGGCCTGTATCAAACCCCATCTCGCCAGTCTCGCGTATGCGTGGATTGCAGTCAGGCTTTGCTCGTCAGTTGGTCTCTCTCCTTGGTCGAGACAAGACGTACTCTGACGTCTCTCGTTCAAGTGGGTTTATTCGGTCAGTCTGCTTCCAGCTCCCGTTGTGTGAGCATCTCCAGTTGGTCTCTCTCCTTGCTCGAGTTCAGACGTACTCTGACGTCTCTCGTTCAAGTGGGTTTATTCGGTCAGTCTGCTTCCAGCTCTAGTTGTGTGAGCATCTCCAGTTGGTCTCTCTCCTTGCTCGAGTTCAGACGTACTCTGACGTCTCTCGTTCAAGTGGGTTTATTCGGACAGTCTGCTTCCAGCTCTCGTTGTGTGAACATCTCCAGTTTGGATTCTCTCCTTGGTCGAGATAAGACGTGCTGTGACGTCTCTCGTATTTACGCAGTTGTTGTTTCTCTTTTCTGCGTTCAGCTCTGGTCGTTATAGGACCTATCTTTCCGGCCTTTCTCGCTTCTAGTTCTCTACATTTGTTGCGTTCGTAAGCGTCTACAGCGTTGGGTGTTTTGTTTTCTGTCAAGCTTTTGTTTCTTGTTTATTTATTCTGATGATGTGTGGCGACATCACCCCAGGTCTAAATATTATATTTCTGTTTATTAGGCTCATGGTTATGAGAAGTTAACGCAGGTCGTTGAAGTTACGCGTGGTTGCTTCGGTTCTGAAACAAGGCACGATCAAGTCAGACGTGCACTTGTATTGCTTGGCTACGTCAATTACGACGTTGTTAGTCACGTAACGTTTGAGGCGAGAAACAACCTGCCTTCAGTTTATGCTCGCCTGATAGTCAATGCCGAGTCGACATTGATTACTACGTATCATTTGCCTCACCGTAGCTCAATATACAGTCCACTGCTTTATCATTCGCGCGCCCACCATTGGCCGCAACAGATCCATTGGATGAAAGTAAAATAAACGTGCTGGAGCAGAAGCGCGATAGACCAAGCAGACAATTTAGACCTTTTTTCGTAAAGAATGAGCAATCTAGCGGCGATCGTTTGATCTAGAAAGGGATAATATTACCCGACGAAAGTCCTATGCTGCCAATGCTATTTGATTTATATTATTGTGCGTTACAGTGCACGTATTAATCTATAATATGATGGTAGTTTCAACATTTATATGTTTACTATATACTACGAGATTCTCACACTGTCAGAGTGAGTACAAATTTTTTTTTCTTAATAACATCGAAACTTGATACAAAATCATTGTTTCCCAATTAAGGCTATGGATGAAAAGTAGGATCGTTTGGACGGGGCACCACAAGGGCGATTTTGCCACCCCATTTTTATTATTTGAAACCAATGAACTTCAACACCAGGACTGTGTTTGGACAGTCCTGTCACGTGGATTGAGTAAAATGAGTGATAATGCAAGTTATATATCTTGGTGTTTTGCCTTCAACCCTGTGGATAAGCGGGCCGACTTTTTCCTATGAGGCGGTATGCGCTTGCGCATTGAATTATGAGAAAAAAGGGTCTATAATTGGTTTCGTTTGTCTGCTTGCTCTAGCATTGGAAACAAGCTGACCCTGGGCGCCTAAGTTCCTAGGTCTCTAGGAGCACTATCACGTCCGTAGTTAATAGTTATCTAATGTCTAATTGATATAAATACCATCATGTGATTATCATTATTATTATTATTATGCACGACTTTATCTGGCGAGATTCAGCCTGATGGCCATTCAGACAACCTTGCTAGAGGTAGAAGAAGTTCAAGTTTCTGAGCTCGGCGCTTGATTGGTAGAGGGATCGTCTCGACCGCCCGCCCGCTCTCAATTGTCAATACCCTTGATGGACTACTTTGACCCGCTTGAACCCTGAGCGTGGACCCGAAGAAGACAAACCACGAATAGCTCACCTGCATAGTCGACAGTGGCGGCCACCTGTGGGACAAGTGCCAAGGAAGATTAGACGCCAAAAGAAGACAAACCACGAATAGCTCACCTGCATAGTCGACAGTGGCGGCCACCTGTGGGACGAGTGCCAAGGAAGATTAGACGCCAAAAGGCAACAGTTGGATGGTTTTTACTCGCTATATATTTGTATTTGTATTTGTATTTATTTATTCTCCATTTGATTAATACAGTGTACCAATATAGGATTCGTCATGACTAAAACTATGCTAGAATTAAAGAAGTTGGATAATTATGTTACAATTATATACAGGAAATATACAGAACAAAGTAAATAGTGAAATTATAAACATTGAATACAGAGAAAGAGGTTGAGTTCAAAGTTGATGCTGGAAAATCAAGGACTTTTGATAAACTCGTTGATACTATAGAATGGATTTAAAAGTAGATATTTTTTGAGATTAGTTAGGAATATATTGAGTGTGTTGGATTCAATGATGTAAGAGGGAAGGTTATTATATAAAGTGGTGCAAAGGTATTGAGGGCTTTTGGTATAAGAGGACTGATTGTGAGATGTAACATGGATGGATTTGCTGCTTCTAGTTGGGTAAGTGTGAACAGTGGAATTTAAGGAGAAAAGTTCAGGGTGAGAATGAACGAAGGAGCAGGCTGCTAGAATCAGGGTGGAGGTAAGAGTCATATGTGGTGGGCCTATGCTTTGAAATACATGGTTTATCTTTTACTCTATATCAAGTATCACGGTAACTTTCAGATAACATTTATATGGTTTGAATGGATCAAATGTGTAACTGTATCGCTTTTGAATAACAGGCCTATGTTTTTTTTTTAAATGAAATCAATTAACATATTGTATTTTTCAAGACTATAGTTCAATATTATCAACTTTTTTTTCTGTACCATTCGAACACTATTTTATTATCTTATTTATCTCCCTATTCATTTGTTCCATATTATTATTATGTTATTACATGTCCAATGAGCAACCTCTGTGGAGGCAGAGGCTTCATTTTTCCATAATGAAGCAATTATAATATGCACTGATCAATAAGTTACAAGAAATGATAACATTGATGAAATTGTGTATTGTTTTCAATTTACATAGTCTACAGTCCAGACGATTATTTATTGATATTAATTGAGGAGCTGAGGCCGCCTCGAAGCCTCGAAGCCTCGAAGCCTCGAAGCCTTGGAGCCTCGAAGCCTCGAAGCCTTGAAGCCTGAAAGCCTCGAAGCCTGAAAGCCTCGAAGCCTCGAAGCCTTGGAGCCTCGAAGCCTCGAAGCCTCGAAGCCTTGGAGCCTCGAAGCCTCGAAGCCTTGAAGCCTGAAAGCCTCGAAGCCTGAAAGCCTCGAAGCCTAAAAGCCTGAAAGCCTCGAAGCCTCGAAGCCTGAAACCCTCGAAGCCTAAAAGCCTCGAAGCCTCGAAGTCTCGAAGCCTAAAAGCCTCGAAGCCTCGAAGTCTTGAAGCCTCGAAGCCTCGAAGCCTGAAACCCTCGAAGCCTAAAAGCCTCGAAACCTGAAACCCTCGAAGCCTTGAAGCCTCGAAGCCTAAAAGCCTCGAAGCCTCGAAGCCTGAAAGCCTCGAAGCCTCGAAGCCTCGAAGTCTTGAAGCCTCGAAGCCTCGAAGCCTCGAAGCCTCGAAGCCTCGAAGCCTGAAACCCTCGAAGCCTCGAAGCCTGAAACCCTCGAAGCCTCGAAGCCTCGAAGCCTCGAAGCCTCGAAGCCTCGAAGCCTCGAAGCCTCGAAACCTCGAAGCCTCGAAGCCTGAAAGCCTCGAAGCCTCGACGCCTCGAAGCCTCGACGCCTCGAAGCCTCGAAGCCTCGAAGCCTGAAACCCTCGAAGCCTCGGAGCCTGAAAGCCTCGAAGCCTCGAAGCCTCGAAGCCTGAAACCCTCGAAGCCTCGAAGCCTGAAACCCTCGAAGCCTCGAAGCCTCGAAGCCTCGAAGCCTCGAAGCCTCGAAGCCTTGAAGCCTCGAAGCCTCGAAGCCTCGAACCCTCGAAGCCTCGAAGCCTCGAAGCCTGAAACCCTCGAAGCCTCGAAGCCTCGAAGCCTCGAAGCCTCGAAGCCTCGAAGCCTCGAAGCCTCGAAACCTTCTCAACTCATCCTCAGTCTCAATTTAGAAACATTGATCCAATATCAGGAACTTGGTGTTGAAAATGAGTACCGGTAATATGACAACTATGCCCACCATTTGTGTGTGTGTGTGACAGTGTGTGTGGGTGCGTGCGCGTGTGTGTGGGTGTGTGTGTGTGTGTGTGTAGGCCTATAACTTATTGTGTATTAATAATATTTCATTCATGTTCATGACTGAAATTAGATCTATATGTATATTGTATTGTAAATAATAATTGGATGAGCGAAGCGAAGACTCAATATCACCATACCCGAAAAAAAGTGCTTTTTTTTTTTTTGTTCACGCTCCACAGGTCAGACGAAAATTCAAAATCAGTTGAAACTTGACACACACAAGTATCATTATCTAATTAGATACTGTATACTTTTGAGGCGCGATCGGTTCGACCACTTTTGAGAAAACTCATTTCAAAGTTTTAAAAAATCCCATTAGAATAACCCAAAGAAAAAAATTCAGAAAACATATTTCATCCGAGAAAATTTAAATTCTCAGTGAATTTTAATCTCATGATGATACACATTATTCCGAACTTTCACTCAAATCGGATCAGCCGTTTCGATGTAAAAAAATATATAATGTAATTTTTATGAATCATTCAAAGCTATTAAGATACCTATTAAATCTAAGCTAGAATTCTAAATCTGAAACCTAAAACCTAAAAACCTAAACTAGGTGACACCACTTGATTGTAAACGATTAAAACAAAGCCTTCTTTATTATCCTAGAAATTAATAATGAAAAATAAGATGGCAGTGATGTAATGGTTTGGATCTCAAGGTGTAACCAATCCAAAGATGAGTTGATATGTTCCAGCTCATCCATCAACGCGGCAACACATAACGCGTTTGCCTAGTAATTAATAAATGAACATTAATGTAAATAATGAAAAGTGCTGTGAGAAGATCACACTAAAATCATTCTGAAAGCTCTTCTGATTGATTCAGCTGATGAGGCTGAATACTTCACGGATCTGCAGAAAATAGAGAGCAGAAAACACTTGATAAAAACTGATCATCTTGAGGGGACTTTGGAAGGTATTTTTCAGATTGAAAGTGTAGATTTCCATTAATCGGAACCTGCAAGAATCACGTGATTGTTCGCAGCGGCTCTAATTACATCATCTCTCACATTCAGCACTTTGTAATCCCACTTCTCCTATTTCAGTGCCATTCACTTTTGTGCTCGTATTTTCAAATGCAGTTATTTCAAAATATTAATTTTTCGATTATTCGGTACCTGAATCCCTGATACTATTGAAGGTAATCACTCCAAATGTTTAGCACATGTAGATATAATTATGCCATATTTGTGTTGAATTTTTTTTGATCCTATTTGAAAAAAAGAAGTAAAAATCGAAATGTCTAAAAAATTGGTATTTTTTGGACATTTTTTGGAAGAATTGAAAATACAGATATTTTTTTAAATTCCCCTTGCATGTGTACAAAGGTTTTATGTACCCACTAAGGCAATGTTGTGCATGTTACTTTCATAGTTCGTGAGAAACAGGTATCAAAAAAGTGCACATTTAGCATTGTTGGTGTGGGGCTGTCAACATCCTCTTAGAGGGGGGGAGGAAGGGGGGGGGGTAAGATGCAAATCTGAATCCTTACCATTGGTCCGTCTCATTATGTCATGACATCAAACGCCCTCTTGAAATAAATAACCATTCTAACTATTTACGAAAAATATCCATAAAAAATAGGTTGTGTGAGAACGCCCAATATTCGCGGAATATGATTTTATTTTATTCAGTATTGTACAAACGTCTGTCGTTCAAGTTTCTGACAATCATTGTGAATAAACCAATGTCCTCTTCCCCCCTTCCGACACCTGCCAGCACTCTTCAGTGTTGACAGCTCAAGGTTATTGCTGGGACACTGTGTGCACTGAAATCTGCAACAATAAAGCCACACGCCATGCGAGTTAATCAATTGAGATTATATGGCGTTAATAAGTAGATATGTTATACATCAAACGAAAGATGGTATTCGAGCGCAGATATTTGGTGGGAACACTTTCTCTCTGCCTATCTTGGTTCTTCTACGTTCCTAGCTCTAGGAAGCGTTACATGTTATTCTCCATAACAGAGATTTTTGTTAGGCCCAGTCGAAAATTATTGACTTCTCACGTTTTTTTTCTCCCATGTCAAATGAGGTAAGATTTTTTTTATATATATTGGGTTTTAACGACGCACTGTCATGATGACCAAGATCTATTGGCGTCGGAGGAATGAATAATGAGATGATGGGATGATGAGATGAAGGTCTTATGTGTAATGGGTAGGATAGTGGGAAGGAAGCGGTCGTGGCCTATACTGTGGGAACCATCCCGTCATTAGCCTAGACTACAGAGGCAAACCACGAAAAAACCCTGTGAAGATGGACGGTGGCGGGAATCGAACCGGGTCCGACATGCCCACTACCTCCCGGGTCACATGGAGCGAGTGCGTTAACTACTCAGCTACATGTGCCGGTAAGAATTTTTGCAAGGGCGTCTTCTGCCATAACATAATGAGACGGACGAATGGTCACCCCCCCCCCCCCAACCCTGTGAATACCTGTACGTTTTCCGAGCTGCTTACAGTCGAGGAGATGATCACCAGCAGCTGGATCCAGACGAGCCACATACCCATGTGACGTCACTCGGAGACCGAGGCCAGCTGATGCCCCCCCCCCTCCCTGTGAATACCTGTACGTGAACCGAGCTGCTTACAGTCGAGGAGATGATCACCAGCAGCTGGATCCAGACGAGCCACATCCCCATGTGACGTCACTCGGAGACCGAGGCCAGCACATCACTAGCAGAGCTCTCATTGCCAGGTGATTAAAGGAAACAAAAGACTTTTATTGGCGCTCTTGTTTTATGGATAGAGATAAGCCGACAGCCAACATTACTAGACCAGGTGCTCGGAATGAAGTCATAACAGCTAGTACTCTTTCCACATTTCCAAGTTGAAGAACACTGGGATAAATGCTGCATTATTTTACAATACGCCAGAAGAGTTGCTCCGGAATAACAGATTGAATGTACAGAAAGTCTCATTTTGTTCATGGGATTGCATGAAGTCACAAATCAATGGGTAAAATACACAAGGAATATGTTACTGTACTGTGTAGCATAAGCTGAAGAGATACTAATATGTACCAGACGCTAGAAGGTACTGGAAGCTGGAGAGATATACTGAGAGGTATACTAGATGCTGGAGAGTTACCAAGAACTACTAGAGGAACTACTGGAGGCTAGAGGGCTATACTGAGAGGTATACTAGGAGCTGGAGAGTAACCAAGAACTACTAGAGCAACTACTGGAGGCTAGAGAGCTATACTGAGAGGTATACTAGAAGCTGGAGAGTTACCAAGAACTACTAGAGCAACTACTGGAGGCTAGAGGGCTATACTGAGAGGTATACTAGGAGCTGGAGAGTAACCAAGAACTACTAGAGCAACTACTGGAGGCTAGAGAGCTATACTGAGAGGTATACTAGAAGCTGGAGAGTTACCAAGAACTACTAGAGCAACTACTGGAGGCTGGAGAGCTATACTAAGAGGTATACTAGATGCTGGAGTGTTACCAAGAACTACTAGAGCAACTACTGGAGGCTAGAGAGCTACACTGAGAGGTATACTAAAAGCTGGAGAGTTACCAAGGACTACTAGTGCAACTACTGGAGGCTAGAGGGCTATACTGAGAGGTATACTAGATGCTGGAGAGTCACCAAGAACTACTAGAGCAACTACTGGAGGCTAGAGAGCTATACTGAGAGGTATACTAGGAGCTGGAGAGTTATCAACAACTACTAGAGCAACTACTGGAGGCTAGAGAGCTATACTGAGAGGTATACTAGATGCTGGAGAGTAACCAAGAACTACTAGAGCAACTACTGGAGGCTAGAGAGCTACACTGAGAGGTATACTAAAAGCTGGAGAGTTACCAAGGACTACTAGTGCAACTACTGGAGGCTAGAGGGCTATACTGAGAGGTATACTAGATGCTGGAGAGTTAACAAGAACTACTAGAGCAACTACTGGAGGCTAGAGAGCTATACTGAGGGGTATACTAGATGCTGGAGAGTAACCAAGAACTATTAGAGCAACTACTGGAGGCTAGAGAGCTCTACTGAGAGGTATACTAGATGCTGGAGAGTCACCAAGAACTACTAGAGCAACTACTGGAGGCTAGAGAGCTATACTGAGAGGTATACTAGGAGCTGGAGAGTTATCAACAACTACTAGAGCAACTACTGGAGGCTAGAGAGCTATACTGAGAGGTATACTAGATGCTGGAGAGTAACCAAGAACTACTAGAGCAACTACTGGAGGCTGGAGAGCTCTACTGAGAGGTATACTAGAAGCTGGAGAGTTACCAAGAACTACTAGAGGAGCTACTGGAGGCTAGAGAGCTATACTGAGAGGTAAACTAGAAGCTGGAGAGTTAGCAAGAACTACTAGAGCATCTACTGGAGGCTAGAGAGCTATACTGAGAGGTACACTAGATGCTGGAGAGTCACCAAGAACTACTAGAGCAACTACTGGAGGCTAGAGAGCTATACTGAGAGGTATACTAGAAGCTGGAGATTTACCAAGAACTACTAGAGCATCTTTTGGAGGCTAGAGAGCTATACTGAGAGGTATACTAGAAGCTGGAGAGTTACCAAGAACTACTAGAGCAACTACTGGAGGCTAGAGAGCTATACTGAGAGGTATACTAGATGCTGGAGAGTAACCAAGAACAACCAGAGCAACTACTCGAGGCTAGAGGGCTATACTGAGAGGTATACTAGAAGCTGGAGGGTTACCAAGAACTACCAGAGCAACTACTGGAGGCTAGAGAGCTATACTGAGAGGTACACTAGATGCTGTAGAGTCACCAAGAACTACTAGAGCATCTTTTGGAGGCTAGAGAGCTATACTGAGAGGTATACTAGTAGCTGGAGAGTTACCAAGAACAACCAGAGCAACTACTGGAGGCTAGAGAGCTATACTTAGAGGTATACTAGTAGCTGGAGAGTTACCAAGAACTACTGGAGCAACTACTGGAGGCTAGAGAGCTATACTGAGAGGTATACTAGTAGCTGGAGAGTTACCAAGAACAACCAGAGCAACTACTGGAGGCTAGAGAGCTATACTGAGAGGTATACTAGTAGCTGGAGAGTTACCAAGAACTACCAGAGCAACTACTGGAGGCTGGAGAGCTCTACTGAGAGGTATACTAGTAGCTGGAGAGTTACCAAGAACAACCAGAGCAACTACTGGAGGCTAGAGAGCTATACTGAGAGGTATACTAGAAGATGGAGAGTTACCAAGAACAACCAGAGCAACTACTGGAGGCTAGAGAGCTATACTGAGAGGTATACTAGAAGCTGTAGAGTCATCAAGAACTACTAGAGCAACTACTGGAGGCTAGAGAGCTATACTGAGAGGTATACTAGTAGCTGGAGAGTTACCAAGAACAACCAGAGCAATTACTGGAGGCTAGAGAGCTATACTGAGAGGTATACCAGAAGCTGGAGAGTTACCAAGAACAACCAGAGCAACTACTGGAGGCTAGAGAGCTATACTGAGAGGTACACTAGAAGCTGGAGACTTACCAAGAACTACCAGTGCAACTACTGGAGGCTAGAGAGCTATACTGAGAGGTATACTAGTAGCTGGAGAGTTACCAAGAACAACCAGAGCAACTACTGGAGGCTAGAGAGCTATACTGAGAGGTATACTAGAAGCTGGAGAGTTACCAAGAACTACTAGAGCATCTACTGGAGGCTAGAGAGCTATACTGAGAGGTATACTAGAAGCTGGAGAGTTACCAAGAACTACCAGTGCAACTACTGGAGGCTAGAGAGCTATACTGAGAGGTATACTAGAAGCTGTAGAGTCACCAAGAACTACTAGAGCAACTACTGGAGGCTAGAGAGCTATACTGAGAGGTATACTAGTATCTGGAGAGTTACCAAGAACAACCAGAGCAACTACTGGAGGCTAGAGAGCTATACTGAGAGGTATACTAGAAGCTGGAGAGTTACCAAGAACTACTAGAGCATCTACTGGAGGCTAGAGAGCTATACTGAGAGGTATACTAGAAGCTGGAGAGTTACCAAGAACTACCAGTGCAACTACTGGAGGCTAGAGAGCTATACTGAGAGGTATACCAGAAGCTGGAGAGTTACCAAGAACTACTAGAGCATCTACTGGAGGCTAGAGAGCTATACTGAGAGGTATACTAGAAGCTGGAGGGTTACCAAGAACTACTAGAGCAACTACTGGAGGCTAGAGAGCTATACTGAGAGGTACACTAGATGCTGGAGAGTCACTAAGAACTACTAGAGCAACTCCTGGAGGCTTGAGAGCTATACTGTGAGGTATACTAGAAGCTGGAGAGTTACCAAGAACTACTAGAGCATCTACTGGAGGCTAGAGAGCTATACTGAGAGGTACACTAGATGCTGGAGAGTCACCAAGAACTACTAGAGCAACTACTGGAGGCTAGAGAGCTATACTGAGAGGTATACTAGATGCTGGAGAGTAACCAAGAACTATTAGAGCAACTACTGGAGGCTAGAGAGCTCTACTGAGAGGTATACTAGATGCTGGAGAGTCACCAAGAACTACTAGAGCAACTACTGGAGGCTAGAGAGCTCTACTGAGAGGTATACTAGATGCTGGAGAGTCACCAAGAACTACTAGAGCAACTACTGGAGGCTAGAGAGCTATACTGAGAGGTATACTAGAAGCTGGAGAGGTACCAAGAACTACTGTAGCAACTACTGGAGGCTAGAGAGCCATACTGAGAGGTATACTAGATGCTGGAGAGTGTCCAAGAACTACTAGAGCAACTACTGGAGGCTAGAGAGCTATACTGAAAGGTATACTAGATGCTGGAGAGGTACCAAGAACTACTAGAGCAACTACTGGAGGCTAGAGAGCTATACTGAGAGGTACACTAGATGCTGGAGAGTCACCAAGAACTACTAGAGCAACTACTGGAGGCTAGAGAGCTATACTGAGAGGTATACTAGAAGCTGGAGGGTTACCAAGAACTACTAGAGCAACTACTGGAGGCTAGAGAGCTATACTGAGAGGTACACTAGATGCTGGAGAGTCACCAAGAACTACTAGAGCAACTACTGGAGGCTAGAGAGCTATACTGAGAGGTATACTAGAAGCTGGAGAGGTACCAAGAACTACTGTAGCAACTACTGGAGGCTAGAGAGCCATACTGAGAGGTATTTTAGATGCTGGAGAGTGTCCAAGAACTACTAGAGCAACTACTGGAGGCTAGAGAGCTATACTGAAAGGTATACTAGATGCTGGAGAGGTACCAAGAACTACTAGAGCAACTACTGGAGGCTAGAGAGCTATACTGAGAGGTACACTAGATGCTGGAGAGTCACCAAGAACTACTAGAGCAACTACTGGAGGCTAGAGAGCTATACTGAGAGGTATACTAGAAGCTGGAGGGTTACCAAGAACTACTAGAGCAACTACTGGAGGCTAGAGAGCTATACTGAGAGGAATACTAGATCCTGGGGAGTTACCAAGAACTACTAGAGCAACTACTGGAGGCTAGAGAGCTATACTGAGAGATATACTAGTAGCTGGAGAGTCATTTACAGGTACTAGAGTTCAGAGAGTTACTGAGAGGAACAAGCTCTAACTTGGCATTCTTACTCATGATCAAGCCACTAAACTATTCAATAAACTAAATCCTCTCAACAAACGTAATGATTGAGGAGCTGCAATACTGCACGAACTTGTTCAAAATCACCATATGTTAAGCTAGGTATCAAATCTATCAATCTACTATCTATTGAAAGTCTCCGCCTCCCTGATCGCTCTCAAGACATATATACCGATCAAAACAACCCAGCGCAATCCATGAGCAATGACAAGGGTGAAGGCCTCACAGAATCTTCATATCTCAAGGTTATTGGTCCTCCTGAAAAAAGTCCTGAATGCGCAACTGGAGCCTGTAACATGGCAGACTCCATAGTAAAACCACATCTTGGAGAAACATTTTCGCTTATAATTTTCATTTTGAGAGATCAATCTGCTCACAAGTTGAACTGAAGTGGCAAATAAGATTTAATCAATGAGCTTCGTAGATCATTCATCATCTGAGAATAAAATGACATGAATCTATGCCAGGTCACTGCCCAGAATGCCCCAATGGACGCACCGCCACTGATTATGACGACACCATTAAGAGGCTTCTTTACATGTTGCCTACCGGCTTGATTGCAGACGATCGGGGCTCAAGTTGGCAGCCTTAAGACGCCTCTTTACATCTTGCCTACCGGCTTGATTGCCTGATCCAAGTTGGCAACGGAAAACTAATCATCGTATTATGACTTACAGTTTTCGGTTAGATGATCACCAGTATTCAATATACGTGCTCGTACGAAGAGCTTCAGTTCGTGGTATGTTTTCAATCCTTTCAAAATAATTGTCAAAAATCAACATATTTCTACCTGTTCTTCATTGTTTTTACGATTTTTTTAGAGTGATTTAATGGAAAATTATTATTTTTCGTGAACGTAGAGGCACAGATATACTTATTGTTGTTGTACGGTACTACAAAAATAATCAGACTGATTGGTTCTACCGTTTACCCACCATGCATGTGTTGGGAGCTAAAGGCCTGTATTGACGCTTTTTGTCCTGTTTGGTTCGTTCCATGCAGGTTTCACTCGTGGGTTGTGAGATGTCAAGTGGCCTCTTGATAACAAACTCACTTTCAAATCATTCTCTGATGATAAGTTGGTACACAAACAAAAGTGGCGTGAACTTAAATTTGTTGAACCGCCAAGATTCAATAAGAGAACCTGATTTCTGTGGACTGTGCATGGTTATATGATCACAGATATGGAAGAAATACTGGCTTAAATCCTTTTATTAATAGAACCTACCACAGAGTAAGGCACAACACATTGCAATTCCATATTTTAAATACAATAATTTTCAATCTATATCTAGTTTCTGGAATGCGACATTAGGTTCTGGATTCTTCTTTCTCTTCCCCTTTTGCCGTTTCGTCTCGTCGACTCGCATCCTGCTCTCCTCCAGGAAGTAACCAGACAGGTTCGCCAACTGTCTGTTGTGTTCGTCTGAAAGCACCAGACGGGAGACACATCAGACACGAGAGAACCAGCCAGTGGCGTGACAAGCTGACGCCACTGCTCCACCGGGACTCATGTTGTGACATCTCTAATAACCATGGAGAGTACTTGTCAATGACTACGTATACCACAAGGTTGGGAAACGGTTTGGGCAAAACGTTCCAGGCTGAAACGGTTCACAGATGGTGATATACCTGTCGGTTTTGGTGTAAAACACTTCCGTTTCATTCCAGTTAGGAGAGTGAATTGGATAACTCGATACGATTGATATACATGTCAAACCGATGCAAGGCAGGGTTTTCTACATTATTGTTATTGATGAGCGTAGCGAAGTCTCCATCCCACTCTTATGGGGCTTTGTCTGTGTGTTTTTTTTTTTTTTTTTTTTTTCTTTTTTTTTTTTTTTTTTTTGTAAGCACTCCACAGGTCGCAAGGGATGACTGATCAACATGAAACTTTTTTTGTACACGCTAACTCATCCAACTTAGAACTGTATAGTTTTTGGGATGAATCGGTCGAACCGATTTTGAGAATCATCATCTCAAAGTTTCTAAAAACCCCATAAGATTTGGCTGGGCGGAAAATGTTGAAAAATAAAATCTCTCCAAATGGGATGAAATTTTCTCTAAATGTGTATACATGGATTTTACACATTATTACGATTTTTTAAGCAATTCTGATCAGTCGTTTTGGAGAAAAAAAATAAAATGATTGATAATATTAATAAAATATATCATAAAAATTATGACAGAATTAAGTTGTCGAGATTCACTGCTTTCTAGATTCAAGAGTTGCCCAACAATGAAGTATTTTTTATATGCGTCAAGGTGTGTAGAATACCAGAGTCAATGAAGTGGCAAGAGTAGAACTTCTTTAACGACTTTTATAGCTTATTCAGATATCAAGGTGTGTAGAATACCAGAGTCGATAAAGTAGCAAGGGTAAAACTATTTCAAGGACTTTCATACCTTATTCAGATATCTCGCTCATCTTACAACGCATACTTCGCGTTTGCCTAGTAATATAGAAGGCCGTGCTCAAGGTAACTCTGAACGATTCACAAGGCCCTGCCAATATTCAAAATGGCTGGCGCTGAAACGTTTTGCTAAACTGATTCTGAATTGTTGAAACATACAACATATACATACATTTGTTGAACCGTTTCAGCGTGAACCGGTTTGCCTGAACCGTTTCAGCGTGAACCGGTTTGCCTGAACCGTTTCCCGACCTTGTGGTAGACGTAGTCAATGTTTGTCTGGATTATTTTCTTTCTTTCTATCTTTTTTGTCTTGATACTGGATTTAACGACGCACTGTGACTAGTTGGTGAATGATATATGGGATAGTGAGACGAAAGGTCATTTCATCTGGTGTTCACCACATGAGTCACCACAACTGTTGGAGAGTTTCAACTGTATGTCGGCTGAACAGGGGTGCACAACACTCACCGCACAGCTCCTCTACTGAAGCCAACTCCCCGCCGAGGTCACGTGGCAGGCAGGCTGCAGGGATGTGCTGGTGGAACGACTCCATGTCGCCATGGTGGAAGTGAAGCTGCCGACATCAAAGCGAGACATGTTAACATGACAGGTGTACCAACGCATACAAACTGAAGTCACGTCGATCGTGACTTCGAGACTTCGGGTGGATTGCAAAGACGATGTTTAAACCCTGGCCTACCTTGGTCGCCGTCCAAGTAAGAAACTGCCTTGTGGCTGCAATGCAATTTCTTACTTGGACGGCGTCTAAGGTAGGCCGGGGTTTAAACTCCATCTTTGCAATACACCATTCGAGTCATGTACAAGGCATTGGTTTTTGTGAATGTCCTTTCTTTCTCTTATCATAAGTTCATAGTTCCATTATCATCTGCTCATTCGTACCCTCAAACAACCTAGCAGTTGTTGGGGTCGTTTTAGGGAAAGTCAACGTGTTGCATATTCTCTATCTGAAGAGTAGTTTTTTGATATTTAGCATTTTTGTATGCATTTTAGTGAAACCTTTACTATTTATCTCTTTCTATTCGAAAGATATTAATAATGTTGTATGTCAGTTCGAGTGGATTCAGAGAATTGCCGACTAGCCAAGATGGGATTGCGCCATTACACCGAAAAAAACGAACACCGAAAAAAACGAACACCGAAAAAATCGAACACCGAAAATTTCGAACACCGAAAAAAACGAACACCGAAAATCTCGAACACCGAAAAAAACGCACACCGAAAAGAACGATTTTTTCACAAATGATAGTATATTATTTTGGCAGGAGGGGAATAGTCCCCTCCCCCACTCTTTCAAAACAATATCGTAACTCTACCCTGAATCGTCCTTCCACTCGGGTCTTGCCTCTTAGTATATAGTCACACTGAGAAATAACATTTTCGGTGTTTGTTTTTTTCGGTGTAATTGAGGCTATTCGCCAAGATTATTGATTTTACTCAAGTACCACAACACGTGCAGTTCTGCTATACTCGTGGTTCTGAGAACTTAAAATCCCAGAACAATATGCACTTTCAGTTTGGCTCAATCTTTATACAACCAAATAGATGTATTGCCGTTCTTGGCTGATGTCTATCAAATTGCGGGTTTTGAATTGCATGAATGGAATTTATAAAACAGATCAATAGTATTTACTCGAATTGAATTATATAGTTTGTATGCCATCTGTGCTCAGTCATATATTTTATATATCGAATTGTAATAGTTTTAATTTTCCGCTAGTTTTTCGACCAAACTTGGGCTATCGATACTGTTTGTTGAATCAGTAAAGAACCCTACAATACTTCTTGTGTATACCGTAGTCACTGGGAAACATGGAATGGAATGGAATGGAATGGAATGGAATGGAATGGAATGGAATGGAATGGAATGGAATGGAATGGAATGGAATGGAATGGAATGGAATGGAATGGAATGGAATGGAATGGAATGGAATGGAATGGAATGGAATGGAATGGAATGGAATGGAATGGAATGGAATGGAATGGAATGGAATGGAATGGAATGGAATGGAATGGAATGGAATGGAATGGAATGGAATGGAATGGAATGGAATGGAATGGAATGGAATGGAATGGAATGGAATGGAATGGAATGGAATGGAATGGAATGGAATGGAATGGAATGGAATGGAATGGAATGGAATGGAATGGAATGGAATGGAATGGAATGGAATGGAATGGAATGGAATGGAATGGAATGGAATGGAATGGAATGGAATGGAATGGAATGGAATGGAATGGAATGGAATGGAATGGAATGGAATGGAATGGAATGGAATGGAATGGAATGGAATGGAATGGAATGGAATGGAATGGAATGGAATGGAATGGAATGGAATGGAATGGAATGGAATGGAATGGAATGGAATGGAATGGAATGGAATGGAATGGAATGGAATGGAATGGAATGAAATGGAATGGAATGGAATGGAATGGAATGGAATGGAATGGAATGGAATGGAATGGAATGGAATGGAATGGAATGGAATGGAATGGAATGGAATGGAATGGAATGGAATGGAATGGAATGGAATGGAATGGAATGGAATGGAATGGAATGGGTGGACAGGGCATAGACAGGAAATGGACATGGAATGATCTCGAAACGTCACACAGCCTTGGTAAACATCCAGTTCCAAGACTATTATCAACATTGCTTGCATATATACCAACATATATCAACATATACTCTCTATTTCTCTCTCTCTCTCTCTCTCTCTCTCTCTCTCTCTCTCTCTCTCTCTCTCTCTCTCTCGCTCTCTCTCTCTCTCTATTTTCTCTGTTAACATTCTCTCTGGAACGCCTCAACTTGTATACAAAATAACAAATCATGTTCATCTTGAAATTATGAATATAGAATGCAAATCTGCAATCCAAGACCAACGAGTTGACTATTTTCCTCATCATCAACATCAGTGTCTAGGAGCACTGTCTGTTCCTTATCTAGGAACATTATCTGAGTGTCTAGGAGCACTGTCTGTTCCTTATCTAGGAACATTATCAGTGTCTAGGAGCACTGTCTGTTCCTTATCTAGGAACATTATCAGTGTCTAGGAGCACTGTCTGTTCCTTATCTAGGAACATTATCTGAGTGTCTAGGAGCACTGTCTGTTCCTTATCTAGGAACATTATCAGTGTCTAGGAGCACTGTCTGTTCCTTATCTAGGAACATTATCAGTGTCTAGGAGCACTGTCTGTTCCTTATCTAGGAACATTATCTGAGTGTCTAGGAGCACTGTCTGTTCCTTATCTAGGAACATTATCAGTGTCTAGGAGCACTGTCTGTTCCTTATCTAGGAACATTATCAGTGTCTAGGAGCACTGTCTGTTCCTTATCTAGGAACATTATCAGTGTCTAGGAGCACTGTCTGTTCCTTATCTAGGAACATTATCAGTGTCTAGGAGCACTGTCTGTTCCTTATCTAGGAACATTATCAGTGTCTAGGAGCACTGTCTGTTCCTTATCTAGGAACATTATCTGAGTGTCTAGGAGCACTGTCTGTTCCTTATCTAGGAACATTATCAGTGTCTAGGAGCACTGTCTGTTCCTTATCTAGGAACATTATCAGTGTCTAGGAGCACTGTCTGTTCCTTATCTAGGAACATTATCTGAGTGTCTAGGGACACTCTGGAGATCAACAAGAAATACGTATCATCGTTTTTACTTCAACATCCTATTCGGATATTTTGATGTTAATCCTAATCATGTCGATTCAAGTCATGGTTTGAAAGGTCTTGGATGTGAGACTCGGAGCTATTTGCGCCTGTTTTGTTGTATTGTTTCGAGTGTAAGTATATGAGAAGACTTACCAGGCCCATCAGCTCCTTGTACATGAAGGGTTTGACCAGCGAGACGCAGCGGTCGATGAAGGGCACCACGTTGATCAGATAGATCGCCTTCAGCCTCACCGGGTTAGCCTCCTGGAACATCACTGAGCGCTTACACAGGAACATCTTTCTCACGAGGAAACGAAACACTAGAAGGCAAGGGCCATGTCTAAGCCAAGATGCATTGAGGGTTGCGTTTGTTTGCGTGGTGCCTTCACCTATCTTGAAAACATGTACCATACTGTGAGGACTTTTCTGTGTAATATGGATCGCTGCTCTATCTGGTGTGTTTTTGTAGAAACGGCTGATAGTCTGGCAAACTTGATGCCAGCAAGCCGGCCTTGAATGTGACGTTAGTTCCTTTTATCACCACTTATCTACGCACGGTCAATAGTACTTTAAACGTGGACCGTAAATTGGAACATATTTTTAACATGGGAGGGATAGGAAGTGAGGACATCATCTCCAACGGGTAAACGCAACCCTCAATGCATCTTGTCATAGAATATGAGTTGAACTTGCTCGAGGTGAATCGAGTACAAACATAGAATGAAGAATTAGTTTTTCTATTTCTTTCTTCTTTCTTCATTCATTCTGGAGTATGAATCTGGTATGAAGTTCAATCAACGTTAATAGTCAATAAGTACATGTGAAACGGTATTCATAACAGAATCGAGTCCTGCCCTTAATGTGTGAACACCGTTTTGAAACCGAACTAGTTCGGATATTGTGTGAAAAGATCTGGGGCCGAATTCACAAGAGGTCATAACTTTGATCCGGCTCAAAGTTGCGACAATTTCTAGAGATAATACCATATTTGATCTATTGTTTTTTATTCTTTAATTTTAATAAATGATAGATTGATGATAATAGTGGATTCAATCAAAATTAAGATTAAAAAATCAAAAATAATAGATCAAATATGGTATATTATCTCTAGGAATTGTCGTAACTTTGAGCCGGATCAAAGTTATGACCTTTTGTGAATCTGGGCCCTAGTAATAATAACTCTGTAGAATCATATACTCAGAATAGAAGACATGAATCCTCCACTCATGGACCGTGAGTCTGTGCCGGAAGGGTTACCTCATGAGGTACAGATGTTCTGATGATTGGAATCAATGCGGAACAATACCTGAAATATAAATACAATATGCGCGTCTTACGAACTGCCTATGAGGGCTTATGGACCCTAGTGGAAGGCGAAAAGAACCAAAAACGTCCAGAGCCCATCTTTTAAGAGACGTGGATCGAAAAACGTCGTTTTGTGGGGGAAAATGCCAATATTCGGAACGAAATGGGTTAAAAACGATTTTTGGGGCATTTACCCTTCAAACGCGTTTCTCCCAAGATGGGCCATTTTCACCTGAAGTGGAACATGCATGATATTGGTATCTGATATTGGTATCGATGTTATATATCAATTGGTATCACATATTTATACATATCATGTATAAGATATTATATGTTTAAGATACATATTGGTATACACGTAGTCTTATCTATCTGAGAGATTAAGAGCAGCGGAGCTTTCAAAAAACATAAGTTTGACAAGTTCAAAAAACATAATTACACAGAATTTTGAGAAGCGAAGTGAGAGTATCTCGCTGAAGAAATATTTGAGAAGAACATTTCTCTTTAAGAATCAATTTTCCCTTCAATTTAAACACAAAAATGGCACACATCCACATTATCACAAATAATTCAAAGAAGCTGACCCCGTTTCAAACGAACGTTCAAAACTTTCACTCAGAAGTTTTCCCCTTCAAAATGATAAAAAAGATTCTATGAATCAGAGGCAGTGAGTGACTAGACCTAACAGTTTCAGAACCAAGGTGGTGTGGATTTACATCACCCCTCATATGTGTCACGCCTGACAGAGCACGAGCCTCGTCTGAAGCTGGCCTTACACGAACATTTTCGATGCGATATCGCAGCCGCATGCGGGAGCGATATCGGCCATTTTGAACTATTGACCAATCAACGAAGACTGCGTGATGGTGCGTGGTTTTGTCGCACAACTTCAGTTCTACTCAATTTTTGACTCGCACCGCAGCGAATCGCATGCGGAATGGCCGGATGTAGCTTGGGTTCAGGTAAAATCCGTTTGAGGTCGCCGTCATACTGCTTTTCCAAGAACAGCTGTGTTGATGTTAGCATGAATTGTTTCAAAATAATTCCATAATTATGGAATAATTATGGAATATGCCCACGTGCATACGACTTCTTTTATGAGATTTTGTTTTCATAGTTATTATTATTATTGAGAAGACACCAGCAATGTCAACAAAATTACAACAAACAGTCAACGAACTTGAGTCATGCCATGAAAATTGCGGGACACTATAGACACACCCATCTCTTTGACAAACTTGCTTGAATTGCTACTAGGCAGCAACACTTTTCTTTAATCGCGACGCACCGTCCCGCAACCGCATGCGGGAGCGATATCGCATGCGGAATGTTCATGTAAGGCCAGCTTGACAGAGCATGAGCCGTGTGTACCTGCAGATATTGCAGGAACCGCCTCATGGCGCCGAGACTGACGCGCGTGAGATGCGCGAGCCGGGTTCCCTGCATGTTGAACACGATGACGAATCCTTCAGAGCTTCCGGTCATGCGCAGACACGCGTCCATACACATCACCTGCAGCTTCAGGTTGTCAGCGAACATGTACCTGGACGGTTCCAGCTGGCGCAGCCCATGGTACACGATGCGGTAGCCTGTGGGCGTGACCTTGGGGAGAATGGTGAAGTAGCTAGATAGATAGATAGATAGTCTTTATTCATACATGTGAAATACAGTAAAAAGAGCGAGGTTCAGTCCTACACCCGTTCTTCCACCTAATCTTATCCTTGGTGCTAACAAATTTTAATACAGGCACAGTCATCGAAAATTTGAAATAAGATCTTGATGGTAACTTAAAAATATAGTCTGAGGTATTATTGTACATATTTTGGCGATATGAATTGGGCACACCTACTTGAACAACATTAGTTGGGGACAGTCAATCAAGATTTCAGTCATCATTTCATATCTATTTTTGAGCATTTCGTTTTCAAATGTC